>OX421404.1:0-600000 GCA_949126875.1 Lochmaea capreae | reverse complement strand
AATTTTTGGGTTTTTCAATTGGTCTATGTAAGTACCTACTTATAAGTCTACCATAAGTCCATTCACATTGGCAAATATCTCATTTTTATAGATAGCATCATTGGATATCAAGAGAAATTATTTGCACCTGGAAATGGCTAAGGTTCCTGGAATAGGAACTTAACCAAAAGAAATGCATCAACCTGGTAAGTCTGGTGTTTAGGAATTGTTTAATGATAACGGCATATAGAATGTGAATCATATCAACATTGGTAAATATTTCAATTTTATAGATATCATCATTGGATATCAACGGGAATTATCTGCACCTGGAACATCATCATTAGGGGAGATACTGGATATAGATATTGAAAAAGCAAATGCAACAGCTTCCATTCCTCAGTTTTCTCTGAGTCAACACAAACATCACCATGCTTGACATGTGAGAGCACTAGGAAGAGAAAATTAAAAGTAAAAGGGAGGAAGTTAAAAAGGAAATACTCAAAATTGACACAAAAGAAGCCAAATGAATATAACATACTCCTGGTAATTTTATGGAGATGTTTGATCAAATTTGAACAAATTTTATTGTTAAAATTTTTTACCAAAGGTTTTGAAATTTCTGAAAGTGGGGAATAGAGATTTGAGACAATAGACTGAAAGAAATTTGGTATGTTCTAGTCGCGATTTACGAAAAAAATGAAACAATATATGTACAGGCAACTGAATCAAGAAAATAATGGGTCAAACCATGAAGCTGTTGAAAGAATACAAAATTGACAAAAGTTTCAAAAAAATCCATTATTACAGTTATCGGTACAACAACTGCTATTCATCGGAAATGGAGAGTACAGAAATCGCTAGTACGTCGGGATCCTGCAATAATGAAAAATCTGTCTGAAACCGGTTCTACTCCTACTTACAGATTTATTTATCTCGCCGACAAATTGTGAAACGGCGCAAATTGATTTCACTCACAACTATACGTCATAGTACCGTCCACTTGTTTCGGACATTTTTCAGTTTTGAATTAATTTATTAGTATGTTGATATCAAAACGCCAAGAAATCTATTTAATACGATTTTAACACATGATATTGCTTGCACACTGAACCGACATCATTTATTCATTGATTGAAAAATATTTGAAAGGATTTCATCTCTTAGTGGTCTTCCCCATTATCTAACTTCATCTTGACATGAGTAAATCTAAGAAAATAAGCATGTATTTTATAAATTTCATGAATACATGGATTTTATTTAAAGTAATGTTCGTTTTCTTTTTTTAGAGCATTTAAATTGAAGCATATTTCTAAAAATATTCTTTCACTGTTCCTTTATTCAAGTTTGCACTCTTCTTCTTATTACTGTATACAAAAGTGTGAAGTTATAAGAAACGATAAGTTATTTCTAACAACTTTCTAGTATTGTTGTGAAGACCACTTCAATGTAAGTATTTGCATTTAAAGTTTTCATTCCTTTGATATCAGTGCATCTCCGGAATATCGGATTGTGCTACAACAAAACTACATACAGTCTTTTCTGTATATTCGTTGTAGAATATGTATCATTTGTTTTTGATGGGAAATTGAGCCACAATGTTTTTGATAGTTTTATTTCCATTTTTTTTAATCCAAGTTACCTTTATCTCGAAGTTCCTCCTAAGGGAGCTAGCGCCCTTTGAGGATTATGCTGTTGAGCTAGTTTTTTAAGCATATCTCGAGAATAAACGATCGGAGACGCTTCCGGCAGTCTGTTCCAGATATTAAAGAATTTCACTGGGATTGCTGGTATGATATATAAAAGTTTGTTTTAATCTACTATATTTATATTCAAATATTGAAGATTAACAATATCGAGTAGAGTTTTTAAAACAAAATGACATGTGGTTTATTTGTTTAAATTCTTGTAAATTCACAACTTCACATTTTTTTACTGTTCAGAACGAATCGTTAAGCCATAATTAAAATACCTAATTGTAAATTATATCGATCTTTATACGTATCTGGCGAGATATTCAAATTTGTAGTGTTTGTTAGTTTTAGTTTGTTTGTACATATAAGAACTGTTCCTTAGCCCGAAAAAAATACCGGGACCAACACAAAGTTCCCGTATCGAACAGTTCCGGGACGACAAAGTGTTTTGGACAAAATTCCTCTAGAAACAATTCCTTTCATATATAATGATCCTAGACACAGTTCCTGGTCCCAAAATAAGATCATGAATACAGTTCCTGCCTTAAATTAAGATTCTGGGACAGAAAAGTTCCAGGAAGAACAACTAAGGGATGTGTAAAACGCTAGATTCCATCACAAGGAAAGTAAATTGTGGATAATTTTCTCAATATTCACCGGTTCTATATTGTAATATTATTTTTTTGTATTTTTTTATTACTAACCCCTTTTTACTACATACTTGTGACATTTCAAATCTATTTTTTTTCGTTATTTATATATATACAGTGCTATTCAAAAGTCCCCTCCCCCTCCAGAGTTCATCGAAAGCTGATTTTATTCGTGAAGACTTGTACTATAAGCTTATTAATGAATTACATTGATTATATATAATTTTAGCGTCGAAAAATGCATTGCGAAATAATGTAAAATTTACAGACTGGTTTTTTGATAATAACTTTTCCATTTTTCATGGCATTCGATTTGCAGTTGCAGAACTTAATAGTGCTCTTCACGATTGAATTTGCTAGTGTACTAAACGCTATCTTTTTTGAAATCGCACGACCTATGTGTCCATATTTTTTTTTTGCTGTTTACAATTCGTTCTCGATAATTTCCCTATTGATTGGACTATAATAGGTCATAATAATAATAATAATATTAATAATAATAATGTAAATAATAATAATATTAATAATAATAATTATTATTATTATTATTATAGGTCATCATGAAGAAACAGTGAATCCCACTGAGGACAGTACTTTTTCAAGCTTCCACTATACCTTGCTACCTCTTACCAAGTAGATCTGACTCCATTTTTAGGCCATTCTCTTTCAAGTAATTGTCTTTCTTCCGAGTTTCTTTATGGACCTCTACATATCCTCAGTACAGGTCCGACGTAACAATATTTATAGATAAGGGGGTCAACCATCTATCGAGAAAAATATTTCCCACTTGAAAAATAAAAATAATTAAATAAATTTAAAAATAAGTCTCAAATATTATTCCACCAGCCAAACATTTCAGCTGTAAAATAATAATACAAGGATGATCTTTTCGCTTTTCAAAAAAATTAGTACGATACTGTACTATTGTTATCGGATTAACGACTACCTGCTGAGGGTTTTGGTCTTAAACCAATCATGTTGGCATGAATCGAAAAAAAATATCCTGGAACGAAGTATAACAAGGGCAAAAAACTGTCCATAATAGTCAAGTCTTCAAGTTCAAGTTCTATATCCTTTATGAAAGATACAAAAACATATTGTGTCAGTGTATGATAATGTTTTTATATTCTGTGTAGTGTCTTTAATATAATCCAAAACTGTTCTGTAATTGTTCGTTAGTTCGTTAGTAAGCAGCCTGTATATTGTCATTATACATAGGTACAGAGTCGAAAGTCTAACTGGAACAAACTCTGTAACTTGATAAAATAAAGGTTTATCGCAAAATTCCTGAAACACGT
Source organism: Lochmaea capreae (assembly GCA_949126875.1). Lineage (NCBI taxonomy): Eukaryota > Metazoa > Arthropoda > Insecta > Coleoptera > Chrysomelidae > Lochmaea > Lochmaea capreae. The sequence continues at coordinate 596,379 of OX421404.1, read as the reverse complement.
CAATTTTTATTTTCAATTGGGCATATCACAAAGAGATTTGTTTATATTTTTAATTATCTGGGGGGTTGCAGACACCCCCAACTTTTTTTAAATGGAAGGGTAGGTTGATTAATTTGTTATTTGAAAGCTTTTTCAATTGCAAATACCATTCTATTTTTTCTTGTTACTTTTTATAAGCAATATGTCGGAAAAAAAATGAAATAAGGAAATATTTACTGAAATTACTTTAATGTATAATTACATTTTTTCTTACTTGATAAGCCGAATAAAAAACCTACTTAACAGTTTTTCGGTCAATTTGAACTGAATGTGATGGATTTGTTAGTACTTGTTTGCATTTCAACGTGTAAATTAAAAACAAAAAATAAGAAAATGCCGTATTTAACCGAGGCGCATCGTATCGAAATTTCAATGATGATCGGATATGGGGACAGAATTCGAACACAGGCTGAAGTCGTTCGTTCGTTTAATGAAGTTCGTCCAGAATTTACCTTCAATTAATCGAAGTACGATTAGCAAAATTGAAACTCGATATCGGGAGTTATGCCACTTAAGGGGTGCTCATCGACAAAAGCTTTTGAAAGTCGACGAAGAAGCCCAGTTGCACATAGTTGGAAGTAAAAGAAAGTCATGTTACTCCAGCTAGGCAAATAGCTCGCGTTCCTGATATCAGTCACACAAGCGTTTTAAATAATAATATTCTTAAAGAAGCCAAAAAGCACCCATATAAGATGCAAAACCTGCAGGAGCTTAACGAATATGATCCTGATCGAATTTTGCAAACGAATTATGGCTTCTATCGATGGTGAACAAATTGCTTTGAAATTGGTGCTGTTTTCTGATGAGGCTACGTTCACATTACATGGGCACGTCAATCGACAGAACTTGTAACATGTCTATCGACCTGTTTCGATTTGACGAAATAATTTCCCTATTTACCGCTCGCCGTCATAGTAACCACTTCCAGTATAGTTCTGTGATCTAAGACAATTGACATATGATGTCAACGCTCGATTCCAGGGGGTAGTTTCATCCTCTTTCCGTTACCGACCCTTGAATAGCAAGGATGTATCGTCTACCGTCTCTTAAATTTATTTAAGTTTTTACCTTAAATTGCTGTGGTAAGCCAGGTTACCGCCGTAAAGATACCGTTACTGCCAGGTTACCGTTTACAAGCCAGGTTACCGCTGCAAAGATACCGTTATAGCCAGGTTACCGCTACAAAATACCGTTACCGCCAGAATACCGATACATGCCAGGTTAGCCTGCCAAGCTACATTCAAGGTTACTAGATTCCGTTACATCCAAGACATCTATACTCCTACTCCGACAGCTATACTTCAACTCCAAGACATCTCTACCTCCACACCGACAACTATATTTCAACCCCAGGACATCTCTACCTCCACACCGACAACTATACTTCAACTCCAAGACATCTCTACTTCCACACCGACAACTTCACTTCAACTTCAAGACACAAGCTAAGTACCTTCCTGAAGTACAGGTTTTTCACTCTTTCCTTTCTGTTTTTCTTCCTAAGGCAGAATAAAGTTAATATTTTAAATTTCTTTTTTTGATTTCTTATCTACCCGGCTGTAAGAGCTGTAGGGATTGTGCCCGGGTTCATGTAAGCTGTAACTTTTTTATTTTTAACTTAAATTAAATTCTACAAGGTGTTTCTACCTTTTCACCTTAGTTTCTTTTTTCTTAAATTTAAATTATTTTTTTCGTCTATGTCTAAAAAGGTAGTGGCGCCCTAAGTTCTTATAGTCTGTGAACCCTCTGGCATACCTAGTGTGGCATTAACATGGAGTCGATCCACCCTTGAGAGAGTCTCTAGCCGGGACCTGTCTCTTAAGGAGAGAACTAGTGTTACAAATTGGCGCCCACTTAAACTTACTTTTCTTACCTATTTTTTAATATTGTTTATCAAGGGTTACAAACTGCCGTTATTGGGCTGACGAAAATCCCCGTTGGATGGGTGAATGCCAAACCCAAATGCCTCAAAAAACAAACTACTGGGCTGGAATTATTGGGGATCGCATAATAGGTCCTTTCTTCAATGGAAACATAACCGGAGAAACATACCTTAATATGTTCCAAGAAGAACTGATTCCTACTTTAGTAAATTCATTCCCCAATAATTTGGATCCCAACTTATTTGACCAACAAGATGGTGCACCACCACATTTTGCTCAAAATGTACGGACCTATCTTAACGAGGTGTTTCCAAATTGGTGGATTGGAAGAAGGGACCCAATTGAGTGACCATCAGCAAGATCACCCGATCTTAATCCATTAGATTTTTTATGGGGATATCTAAAGAGCAAGCTTTATGCCACTAAACCTAACAACATCGAGTGCTTCAACAAAGAATCAGGGACGAAATTAGGCAAGTAACGCCAGAAGTGTTACAAAATGTTCGGAATGCTATTTATAATCACAAACACTTTGAACATTGATTGCCTTAAAGTAATTTCAGTAAATATTTCCTTATTAAATTTTTTTCGACACATTGCTTATAAAATAACAAAAAAAATGGAATTGTATTTGCAATTGAGAAAGCTTTCAAATAAAAAATTAATCAACCTACCCTTCCATTAAAAAAAAGTTGGGGATGTCTGCAACCCCCCAGATAATTGAAAAGATAAACAAATCTCTTTGTAATATGCCCCATTGAAAATAAAAATTGACGTGTTTCAGGAATTTTGCGATAAACCTTTATTTATTAAGTTACAGAATTTGTTCCAGTTAGACTTTCCACTTTGTATAATAACTTTGGTTATGGTGTGTGGGAAAGAGTTTTCTAACATTCAGTATAGGTACTAAGTATAAACGTTTATTGAATCAAATCTATTTCACACAATTGCTTTAAATAAATATAACTAAGTCAAAATAAAACTATGGTACTGCTTTTTCTACCAATGAGTCTACATGTTCTGTGTAACTTCTGGCAATTTTTATCAATGCAAGTCCTGATCCGATACCACAGACCGTTCCCAAGGCTACGTTTTGGGGAACAACGCTTCTTAAAATTGCCCAAATCAACACTGATCCTAATGAGAATGTCACAGCACCAAAAGAACTAGAAAAAAAAGTTTTCGATTAGGAACAAATAGTAATAACAGAACAAATTGTAATAAACTTTTATCGGTAGTTCGCCAATAGAATACTGAAATTATATCTATGTTATCGACATTATCGTAGGAAGTCGAATAACTCACTTGTCGTGAGAGATATGAAAAAACTTTATTTTGATAAAAGTTAAGCCATACATAGGACCATATTTTGAAAATATTTTCAAATATACAGGGCCACCCATATTGGCAGGCTGAACTTAACATATCCTTTTTTAAATGGAACACCCTATATATTTCCACATTTTTTTATTCCCCTCGATTTTCTTTTTCTGTGATATGCGTTATTGCAATGTTATACGAGGTCATTCAAAAGATATAAGCACTTTTTTATTAATTTCCTAGTAACATCAACACCCTCTACCATTATTGTATAGATTTGATATCAAGCGTTACGTTCAAACGATATTCAGGGTTGGTCATAAATCGGAATGATCATTTACTGGGTTTTCTGAAATGGAACATCCTGTATTTTCGTATCGTAATGAAATGATATTGTATGGCACTTTATTATTTTTTAAGCATTCTCTATACCTAAATGCCTTAATTAGTGAGTCATTGATGAATACTTTCGGCAAAGCATTATTTGAATCAAATAGGAGAAATTTTATTAGTTTGGCGGTGGAAATATTTAACCAAAAATAATTTTCCAAAACGTTTAAACGTAAATATATTTCTTGATATCAAATCTATACAATGGTACAGGGTGTTGATGTTACTAGGAAATTAATAAAAAGGTGCTTATATCTTTTGAATTACCTCGTATAACATTGCAATACCTCATATCACAGAAAAAAAGAAAATCGAGAGGAATAAAAAAATGTGGAAATATACAGGGTGTTCCATTAAAAAAAATAGGTTACGTTCAGCCTGCCAATATGGGTGGCACTGTATATTTGAAAATATTTTCTAAATATGGTCCTATGTATGGCTTAGCTATAAATAAAGTTTTTTCATATCTCTCACGACAAGAGAGTAATTCGACTTCCTCGCACTAATGCCGCACCCTGTATATTAAATGGATGCCTAAGAAGGAAATTATCAACTCTGTCAAGAACTCATTTGAGGTCGACAAATATTGCAAAAGTAGTAACAGATAATCATATTTATTCAAAAAAAATATCATTTTTTTTATTTATCTATTTAAAATTTTTAATACTTCAGTTGTTGAAATAATATTGTTCAGATCCCGTTTAACAAGTATGATAAGTATATTAAGAGATAAAAAATCATGAGAATATGCCATTTGAATTTTAGTAGTTATCGAAGTTCATAATAAATAATTTTAGCCTGTAATATAGTAGGTATTTAGCACACAAATTTTCAAATATTATTGACTGTTTGTATCCATGACCTCGTCTGCGTAGAACTGTTGCAGTAGAAGATTTATCCAAATCATGGCGCAGAAAACCTACGGCAACTGAAGACGAATCTTTAAATGTTTTTTTGTCAAAGATATGTCCAGATTTGAGTAGTAAAAAAATTAGAAATTTTAGAAACGTAGTGCTTAAAAGCATCCCACTACACAAACTATAATAGGCTTATCAAGTAGAGAAATCAGGAGAGGCTGCCCCGAATAATTTAGTCTCAGGTCTCAAATGGAGTCTGAATCAAAAAGAACTAGCCCTTTCAGCATTTCTAGACATTGATGATTTTGACAACACATAGATATCATCAATAAACAAATTTCGCTGGAAAAGAGGAAAAAACAACACCGCATGTAAATGGATAGGATCCATGCTTTAGCATAGGAGAATAAGAGCACATATGCATGACAAAAATTATACCATTAGGATAACTGAAGGGTAGTATATTTTTCTAAATTCTAGAACTAGTTCTATATTTTTTAGTGTATAAACATTTTCAATTGTGGATAACCTAGAATTATTTTGGAAAATAGGTCTAAAGGAGACTTTCCTCAGGAGCTAGAGAAAAAGGGGCACAATAGATCTTTTAGAATCCAGAAGTATACAAACATGTCAGGGACCTACTAGGTCTACACATTAATTAAAATAAATAACTTAAAATAAACAAAACTGAATTCAACAGTCACAGTTGACTTGAAAGCAATAAATGAATGTTTTATACAATTTAATTCAGATTTGTTATCACCAGGATTTAATCCTGGTAGTCTCTCTTATATCATGAGGCTGGAAATGGCAGCCCGAGCTAGCAGCCGAAAGCCATCGCCGTTACTTTTTGAATTAAGGAATCGCAAGAAGCAATTATCTCCGCTATCTACACTGTTAAAAGAAATGGCATTATAAAATTTCACAAAATAGATTGTAGATTCTATAGGCATCATAGAAATTAGATAGACTTTTTTAAGTACTTTTCCAACAAAAACATTCTGTATCAACGGCTGCTAAAGCCGCCATCATCTACACTGTCAAGAAAAATAAACAAATATTAAATAAGTATCACAAAATATGTTGTGGATTTTATACGCATCATACACAATATTCAAAAAAAAATTTATCAAATTTCTATAACGGGTAGTATAGAATCAGCAATATATTTTATGAAATTTTAAATTTGTTCAACATTGTAGATGGTGGCGGTTTTAGCAGCCGTTGATACTGGAAGTTTGTTTCGGTTATTAGAGTAGCCGAAAAAAAGTTTTATCAAATTTCTATGATGTATTATAGAATGTACAACTTTATTTGTGAAATTTTATATTTCATTATTTTAACAGTGTAGATGGCGTCGGTATTAGCAGCCATTAATACTAGATGTTTGTTTATCTAATTTTGACATATAAAGTGACATTTTTCAAAACTGACTTCCGTTAGAAAACGTCACATTTTTCGTAACCAGTTACATAATTAAAAATATGTAACTGGTGATGAAAAATTAATTTTATCACCAGTTAATAAAAACAAGAGAGAAAAGAAGAAAGTTGAATGTCATATTATAGAAAAATAACAACAACTAGAACTGAAGAGAACTACTAACAATGAGAACAACTAGAACAATTTACTTTTTATTTTATGCATTAGGTATTAGCTATTTTCGATTTTAATTTAATATTAATGGTAAAAAAATTAAGAAAAGTCTGAAATTAATGTATAAAATAAAAGTATTGTCTTGTGTAATATTGGTTGCATAATTTGTAGGAATCAAAAAGTGCTGTTTTCAAATCGGAAAAATTGATTAAAAATTGTTAAAAAACACATAAAATAAATTAAATTTTCTTTTTGTCAAAATTAGATAAAATCTTGTGTGAAACACGTTATGAAATGCTTTTTTGTGTAACTCGTGTCATTTTACGGGACCTCGCTCGTCCCGCAAAAATTTCACTCGTTACACAAAATGATGCATTTCATAACTGGTTACATAAATAGCTATTTGGTTATTAAAAAAAGTTTCATCAAATTTCTATAATGCATGATATAGAATATACAACTTTATTTGTGAAATTTCATATCTCATTATTTTTTTAACAGTGTAGAATGCGGCGGCTTTAGATGTCGTTGATACCAGATGTTTGTTTTGGTTATTAAAGTGACCAAAAAAAGTTTTATCAAATTTCTATAATGTGTATAGAATCCACAATATATTTTGTGAAATTTAATATTTTGTTATTTTTTTCAACAGTGTAGATGGAGGAGGATTTAGCAGCCGTCGATAAGGGATATTTGTTTTGGTTATTAAAATGATCAAAAAATGTTTTACCAAATTTCTATGATGCATATAGAATCTACAACCTTTTTGGCAACATTTTATATTGCCATTTGTTAACAGTGTAGATATTGGAGACTTTAGCAGCCATTAATACTGAAAGCTTGTTTTGATTATTATACCCAAAAAAAGTTCATTGAATCTCTTTCATGTGTACCTATAGAAAATACAACATTTTTTGCAGAAAATAATTTATTTTTCCAGTTCCCTAATTCAAAAGATAACGATGATGGGTGAAACCCCATCAATTGTTTATCTTTTAATAAAACGTTGGCACTTTATGAAGAAACTTGTACTGATATTTTCCATTGTTGTGTAGATTCTATGCACATAATAGAAATTTGGAAACACTTTTTCTGAGTGCTCTAATAACCAAAACAAATATTCAGAATTAACAGCTGCTAAAGCTGCCATAATCAACACTTAATAAGTCACTTCACATATAATATATCGGAGAGTCCTCTGTTACATAACAAAAACTGTGTTCAATGGATAGTTGGACCTAAATATCCAAAAAGGAATGCCATAGCATGGGGACAGAGAAAAGTAAACCATCCTTGCAGAGGGCATGTAATGACAATGTGGGGTATCGAGTTTATTGTGAGCCTTGATGAATAAATATTATAGGTAATTACCATGTATGTATGACACAACATGAAAGCAGATATGTACTTGGCACTGACTTCAAAATTATGAGACAATTAATAATTACATAATAAACAATAATTTCTTGATTACATTAAATCGAGCATTAAATGAAACAACAAAGGTATTAAATTGTTGAATTAAACATTTATTTTTTGCTTTTCAGTCAACTTTGTTTATTGGAGTATTGATTTTTCACTCAATCAACATTTGTAAGCTTTTGCTATTTTCACTAGACTACACAGTGTGGCTTAATTGGTAGTACCTACCGTTAATTCTTCAATTTTTTTGCATAAGTTAATTAATGGCTCATTTAATTGACCGGAGTTACTAGCACTCATTAATTTCAATATTAACCTTCAAAGAAGTGGTGCAATATTCAATTATCCATTTTCTCCAATAGATTATGGAAAGAATTAAATGATTACGAGAGTTCTCAGAATTGCCAATCATCATAATTTTAATGTATAACTTCTTGATTCTTCTGTTTGTTATTTTAAAAATCAAACAAAAACTTTAAATGTTCAGTTCTCATTATGTAATTGTAATATTTTGTCTTTGTAATGTATGATATTGGTTTCCTTGTTTTTATATCTAATCCTAATGTATTTTTGCAAAATATTACATGGACGGCAAATAAACAAAGCTACAGCTTTGAAGGCAATAAGTAATAAGTTGATAAGAAATATACCAAATATGTAACACTTAATACTTTTTGTGAGAAAATGGAAAAATTTAAGAAGTTTTACAAAATAAAGGGAATTTGTTTCAAACTCCAATTGGAAAACTATGAAGTTCACCTCGTGGTGTTCTTAACTTAGCAATCATAAATTAACTATTAACAATTAGAAATCTATAAACAATCTATACAAAGTTCTCATCTAAATTTTGATAGTTACCTGTACAATACTTTATCTTTGGTTGGGAGAGCTTTTAAATGTGGTCTGTTATACAAGTAGATTGCAGATCCAAGAAGTGTTTGTCCAAGTAGAATATTTGTTACATCCCTTTTAGAAAATATTCTGAAAAATATATATCTGTAACAGATTAGGTAGTAATGTTGAGCCTTGATACCTTACCTTAATACTAGTGACGGATTCATTACATTTATAGAGAGTGCTGTATAGCTGAAGACTCCCTGCAATGGTATATAATATGACACTAAATTTCTACCATTTAGTGGCTTTATACCAAATGAATCACAAAAAGAAATTCTAGCTTTAGAAGATGATGAAGACATCTTCAACTGTAAAATAATATTATATGAAAAATGCAGTATAATTTGACTATAGTAGGTATTTTAAAAATAGCATAAATAGTTTCTATTTATGTACTTGTCTATTTCGTGACCTGAACCTAACCTACAGTTTCTTCTTTTTTATTGGATTGAATCACATCTATTTAGGCTATACGGCTATTTATTCTATTCCGCTGTACAATAGTGCACGACTAATAATTCTTCAACTTTGTGAGCTGCTCCACAGATAACATACTTACTGCTCTGTAAAACAGTAGGCTTTGAGGACACAAACGTTCATCAATCTTATTAGATTACTGATGTCATTCGGCTGTGTTGTGCAGTCTTCTAGTTTTATAACATCCCAATACTCACCATGTGTACAATAGTTAAGAGATACATACGTAGCAATAGTACAGTTTTGTTCTAGGAAGTTATCCATTCTAAAGGAAAGGGAATATTTCCGGGAGCAGGATCTCTCCCTCACAACACAAGTCTAATACAAGGTAAATTACCCCCAGGATGTATTCCAAAAAAGGATGATGAAGAAGAAGATCCAGTTTTCAGGATTGGCAAAGTATCCCCTCGTGTATTACCGAATAAAGCAGAATGAAGAAGAGCTTTTGAGGTTACGTTATAAGGAGGTTGTATTTAGTTTTTATTTAAGTCCGATTCCTTTTTATTGCTATGTTTGCTACGACGGTAAACAGAATGAAATTGATGTATAATACTAGACCTAAAATAAATTTGCTAATTTCACACAATAGATTGTGCTCAACAGATTCCACTACGGAAAGTTCTACAAAAAAATCAGGATATGCAGAAGCTTTTGAGAAATTTGAAAATATAGAAGGGGACACAAATAGTAGCAAGCTGCAGACGTTTCCATCATTACTAAGAAATTCGAAGCTAATGGATGTAAGTTATAGTTAACTATTTAAAATCACTTCAACCATTGTTATGTTTATTATTTCCAAGGCAGGCAAATTTTTGGATTCAGGATACAAAAGAACTATTAGAGTTTATCTATAGATATAGTTTTGAAATGGGCTATATTCACTATTTTACCTTCTTCCTCTAATCTTCAGTGGAAATCAGGGCAATTCCTTACTTTTAACATTTACTGTTAAACAAAATTTACAAATATATAGTGAAATAACAGTAACAGTCTAAAAGTGATGTTGGACTAATAAAAATGTAACAATAATATTAAAAGTATGTTTTTTATGTTCTACCATAGAAATAGTCATTGAAGTAAAGAATGAGCTAAAACTAGAGATATTGTAATTCCATTAAATTTATTCTTATTGTAGTTGTACAAATTATTTGTAGTACCTATATGTTAGCTTTTACTTTAAGGCCATCTGCTTTGTTGAATAAATTGTGAATATTAATTTTTATTGGTTATGACATATTTTCAATTAGAATAGGGATTATAATTACAGATGTGGAGGAGTAGATAACAAAAATGAGTGAAATATAAACTACATTTTAAGCAGCATTATTATTTATTTAATTATTGTTAAGAATATGACCTTTTAGATTTTGCAAAAAAAGGTACGTAAGTATGTAGGTACCTCGGGAACACTAAACATAACTGTGTTATTGGTGCAAACCCAATGATTTTCTGATTTTAGCTTGTTCACTTACCTAAATAATTTCAGTAAACAAAAGTAGTTTTAATGATTTTTTTCTCATGAATTAATATTAACATTAAATTCAATATTTTTTAGTTAGGAGATCCAGAGGGAAAAGTGGTGTCTGGAAAAATATTTCACGTAGTGAATGATGATCTATACATTGATTTTGGTTGGAAATTTTACTGTGTATGTCCTAGACCAAAAAATAATGCAAGGTAAGAGTTATGAATAAATATTTGTTGCATAATTCAATATAAATATATATTTTCAAACAAATACAAAAGGAATTGTGACAAAATTTTTAAAACTTTGCAACTGGCAACTTACACATAGTGATTGATTAAGTCTATAAAGTCTATTATCATGAAAGATACAGGTAAAAATAATAATAAAAATTGTAGACAGCTTTAGGCTCCATATTTCAAAATTAGTTAAATGTTACAGGGTGTTCCATTACTTGCTCTCAAACCAAAGTTATGTTTTTTTAAATGGAACACCCTATATTATACTGTAAAACTGAAATCAGCCTCATTTTCCCATTACAACAACATAAGGTTGTAATCTGTTATATAAGGTATTATAAAATGTATAACAGTTCAATGCCCTGCCTTGGATAGGAGGAAAAATAATCTATTGAAGTCAGAAATTTTTAATGATTATCAAAATTCACAAAGACACTAACTGCCTGTTTCACAATCGGTGGTAAACTCTTAGGGTTAAGTAACCTCAAACAAGACACTAACCAATAGAACTTATTTCACAATCATCATTTAACTGAAAGTCAGATAACTTATGAAATTGTATTAACTTTTGTTGCATGGTATGAAAACCATCGAACTAGAAACTCATTTTCCTGTAAGTACCCCAAACAGAGGAGTTAATCCTCTCGGAGGTCATAACAGGCCTTCGAGAGAAAGTACTACAATGGCCAAGCACATTTGTAGTAACGATAGGTTGAAATGGGCTATGAACACCTTTTCACCTTTCAAAGCACCTGGAGCAGATAGGATTTTCCCAGCATTGCTCCAGCAAGGACAAGACGAAATTCTTCCACATTTGGTTAGAATTAGTCGAAGTAGTTTGGAACTGGGCTATATACCAGAAGCATGGAGAAGGGCAATAGTAACCTCCATCCCAAAAGCTGGAAAAAGGGACACAACAAACCCCAAATCCTCCAGACCAATTAGCCTAACATCGTTTGTGCTTAAAACGATGGAAAAAGCTATTGACAACTATATTAGAGCGGAAATCCTAGAGAGACTACCTCTCCACCCGTATCAGCACGCTTACCGGGCAGGTAGATCTACGGAGACTGCACTGGTACAACTGACGGAGGATATCCGAGGTGCCTTAGACAACCAAGAAACTGTAGTATGTGCATTTTTGGACATAGAAGGAGCTTTTGACAACACTCCTCATGAGGCTGTCAAGAGAGCATTAAATAGAAGAGGTGTAGACAGCACAACATCCAAATGGATGTCGGAACTGCTCACCACCAGAGTAGCAGAGACGAGAACGAGCAAAGACATTGTCTCCATCTGCACAACCAGAGGATGCTGACAGGGAGGAGTAGCATCCCCATTAATGTGGAGTCTGACGGTTGACGAACTCCTGTGTGGTTTGACGGACCTCGGAATATCCTGCCAAGGATATGCCGATAATATTGTCATAACAGGCAGGGGAAAATTTGAAAACACCCTTTGTGACATCGTACAAAGGGGTCTGAACTATACAAATAGCTGGTGTAGGCAAGTGGGACTCAGCATCAACCCCACCAAAACCATCTTGATAGCCTTCACTAAGAAAAGAAAACTCAACCTCAAAACCATTAAACTTGATGGGAACGACGTTGAATGGAGACAAGAAGTCAAGTATCTAGGTTTGACTCACTCCTGTGGAACAAACACGAGAAGGAAATTACATACAAAGCAAAAATGGCTCTAATGGTGTGCAGGAATCTGGCAGGGAGAAACTGGGGTTGTGACCCAAAAATCCTGAGCTGGATGTACACTGCCATAGTGAGACCAATTATCACTTAGGGAGCCATTGCGTGGAGTAGTAGAACTAGTCTCTTGACGACGAGAGAAAACCTCTCTAAAATTCAAAGACTAGCCTGTATATGCATAACAGGAGGAATGAGTACATGCCCAACGGCAGCAATGGAAGTGATTCTCAACCTCACACCATTACATATGGTGGTGGAGAGTGTTGCAGAAAGAACAAGATACAAACTAAGTAGAGAGGGAATCATTAAAAAAAAACCACCTCTTCACTTCTTAGAAATCAGACAACCTGGGACATGCCACAAGATGGTATGATGAAAAAGTATAACTTTTCAAAGAAATTCGTTACGGATTTAAGCAACAAGAAGAAATGGGATCCAAATACCATTACCAGACTTGGAAAGAATGTCATTCAATGGTACACAGACGGCTCAAAAGCAATAGAAGGAACTGGGATAGGAGTGTACGGGCCCGGCACCAAACACTCTGAAAGCTTGGGAAAAACCCCAAGTATCTTTCAAGCGGAAATTCACGCAATAAGAAAGTGTGCCCAGTTCAATATTGACAAAGGATATAGAAGGCAAAGGATTATTATAATGTCTGATAGTCAAGCAGCCATTAAAGCGCTGAGTTCTTGTGTAATCAGTTCCAAAATGGTGTGGGAATGCCTAGGCAAACTTAATGAACTAGGCGAGAACAATATAGTCACCTTACTGTGGATTCCAGGACACACTGTAATAGAAGGGAACGAAATATCAGATGCACTAGCAAAGAGGGGGACTGAAATACCCTTTTGTGGGCCGGAACCTTTTTGCGGAATCAGCTCCAATGTAATATTGGAAGAAATAGGTAAAGCCGAAGAAAAGAGAAGATCTGACAATTGGAAAGATCTAGTAGGGCTTAGGCAATCAAAGATTCTTCTGGGTGACTACAACCTGTTGAGATCAAATGAATGCATAAGTCAAAGCAAAACTGCACTAAGAGTTTTAACAGAAATCCTAACGGGACATTGTCGCCTGAATGGGCACCTTTAAAAGCTCAAAATAGTGGAGGAAGAAGATTGTAGGTTTTGTGGAATGGAAGAAGAATCCTCCATCCACATACTTGCGAACTGCACAGCAATTCAGAATCCTAGGGCACAGCACCTGGGAGACTACTGGATAGAAGAGGGACAGTTACCTAAGTTGAAGCCTGCAGATATCCTAAAATTCCTCGGGGAAATAGGACTAAAGGAGCTACTAGTCTCTGAGACTTTCCTCAGGAACTAAGTAGAAGTAAGGGGGCACAATAGATTTTTTAGGTCTCAGTGAATGTTACCCCAAAAGACATACATACATACATGGTGTTCTATGTCAAATGAAAGGAAAAAGAAGACCTTTAAAGGTTATCTTTTACAGTTTTTATACTGAAACTATCAACGTGCAGAAAGAACATCATTTTTGTAAGAAAGAACATCATTTCTGTAAGAAAGAGCATCATTTCTGTAATCAAGGAGAATTTCAATAAAGAAAATATTTTTTTAACTCTTGATGAATTGATAAAGCTTACCTTACGGTAGGGTAGGAAATAGCTTCCTTAATTTGTTCCAACAGACTTCTATCCTCTTGGACAAACAAAATCTGCAGAAAAAATCGTGATTATCGAGTTTTTCGAAATAATCACTTCTTGGACTAATAATTTTTGGCCGTCTGGCTTCATCGTCATTTTTATATTATTTATTAACATCGTAATCGTTCATATTTCTAATTGTTTGTAATTAAAAATAACAATATACAGTTTTAAATTATAACAGTTGATGCACTTGACAACATAAATTAGGTAAGATTTCCTTGGTTAGCACAGTTACTCGTACTTTGGGTTACAGTTGAATATTTTAATAGTTAACCTACACTTACAACCTTGACCACATATTGTGAATAACAAATTTTTTCATAACCATAACCTAATATTGTGAAACTGGCTGTAAGTAAATGGTTCTGCAAATATTTATTAAATTAAAACTCAAGTACATTATTTCCTCAGTAATTTTAAATGGATCACTTCCGGTTATACCGAAAGTGAACGACAACTTTCTTCATTCGATATTGTATGATAAAAAAGATTTAAAATTATATATTATGAAACTAATCCCTCACTGCTGCAAGATAGCCATTACGTCCAGGGTTTTAGATTGCAATGTGTCCGCTATGGGCTGCAGCAGCGATTTCTATGTGTCACCTACGTTTGGCTGATCTCTTTCAAAACAATAGCACATCAAATAAATGCAAGCCAAGTGCCATATCTCGGTAACGGAGGAAGCTAGCGATACGAGCCTGGTGGCATATTTTGTTGCTTTACCAAAAAATTCCAAAAACCACCCCTACATGTCAAACTCACCCTCGCGCAGTATTAAGTTACGGTGCCCAACTGCTATATCTCGGGAGCCATACGAGCTAGCGACACGAACCAGGCGGCATATTTTGTTGCTAATTTGTTGCTTCAAGGTGGTTTTACCGAAAAATTCCAAAACCCATCCCTACATGTCAAACTCACCTCCGTGACTACTTGCAGTAGCTCGGGAGCCAGACGAGCTAGCGACACGAACCAGGCGGCATATTTTGTTGCTAATTTGTTGCTTCAAGGTGGTTTTACCGAAAAATTCCAAAACCCATCCCTACATGTCAAACTCACCTCCGTGACTACTTGCAGTAGCTCGGGAGCCAGACGAGCTAGCGACACGAACCAGGCGGCATATTTTGTTGCTAATTTGTTGCTTCAAGGTGGCTTTACCGAAAAATTCCAAAACCCATCCCTACATGTCAAACTCACCTCCGTGACTACTTGCAGTAGCTCGGGAGCCAGACGAGCTAGCGACACGAACCAGGCGGCATATTTTGTTGCTAATTTGTTGCTTCAAGGTGGCTTTACCGAAAAATTCCAAAACCCATCCCTACATGTCAAACTCACCTCCGTGACTACTTGCAGTAGCTCGGGAGCATGACGAGCTAGCGACACGAATCAGCCGGCATATTTTCTTGCGAATTTGTTGCTTTACGATGGTATAATTAAAAGATCTTCAAAAAATGTCCTACCCTATTGCGATATTAAGCTGCGGCAGCCATTTGCTTTGTCTCGAGACTAGAATTAGTTGCCCAAACAAGCTTCGCGGCATATTTTGTTGCCAATTTGTTGCTTCAAGATGCCTGAATGTGAACCCCGGTACTGTGATCTTAAGTTGCGGCAGCCTTTTGCTCTATCTTAAGCCTACAATTACTTGGTCCAACGAGCTCCACGGTATATTTTGTTGCTATAAAACGGCTTTATCGAGAGATTTTAAAAACAACCCATTCGAGTCAAACGCGCTTAAAAAAACCATTTCCTTATCAAATACTCATCATATATTAATTCTCAAAATAATATAAAATTTCCACTACGTAATAGTTAACGTTGTATTTTTTCAAAACTAGCACTATTTTTTTCATCAAAAAATAAATTTCGCTTTTGTATACGAGATCTAGGATTTTTTTTATATTGGTAAATTGTATTCTCTGCAATTTTCAAAAATAAATTTTAAAAAAATTCGCAAGAAAATATGCTGGCTGGTTCGTGTCGCTAGCTCGTCATGCTCCCTTGTTACTGCAAGTAGTCATGGAGGTGAGTTTGACATGTAGGGATGGTTTTTGGAATTTTTCGGTAAAGCCACCTTAAAGCAACAAAATATGTCGCCTGGTTCGTGTCGCTAGCACGTCTGAGTCCCGAGATATCGCAGTTGGCCACCGTAACTTAATACTGCGCGAGGGTGAGTTTGACATGTAGGGGAGGTTTTTGGAATTTTTTGGTTATGCCACCTTAAAGCAGAAAATTAGCAACAAAATATGCCGCCTGGTTCGTGTCGCTAGCTCGTCTGGCTCCCGGGATATCGCAGTTGGCCACCGTAACTTAATACTGCGCGAGGGTGAGTTTGACATGTAGGGGAGGTTTTTGGAATTTTTTGGTTATGCCACCTTAAAGCAGAAAATTAGCAACAAAATATGCCGCCTGGTTCGTGTCGCTAGCTCGTCTGGCTCCCGGGATATCGCAGTTGGCCACCGTAACTTAATACTGCGCGAGGGTGAGTTTGACATGTAGGGGTGGTTTTTGGAATTTTTCGATAAAGCCATGTTAAAGCAACAAAATATGCCACCAGGCTCGTATCGCTAGCTTCCTCCGTTACCGAGATATTGCACTTGGCCACCCTAAGTTAATATTACGGTAGGGGACCACGCGTTTCTCGGCAACGGCTGGAGCAACAAAATCAATTATTCAGTAACAAATTAGCGACAAATTATGAGCCGGGTCCGGAACGTGCCCTCCAAAAAGGCACCCGTAACTTAATATACGTGTTTCTTCAAAAGTTAACACATAATATATTGTAAAGCATAAAATTTCCCCCCCTATGACTACGCCTATGTAAAGTAACTCCTCAGAGTGAGTGTTAAGTATGGAATGCATCAATTGAAGGCCTCGGGCGTAAAAAATGGTAACTAACATTTTTGAAATTCTGAGATATAGCTTTTCAAAAGTTTATAAAATCATCTCTCAATAGTTCTAAGTTTTTGAAATGTATTTGGTAACTAGCATTATATCTTAAACATCTGATATGAAGACTGTAAATTAGAACAGATAACCGTTTACTGGTCCCACATACCATTGTTTCAACCATAATGTCAAGATGCAAAATTTTGTCAGATACCATTTTTTACACCCGAGCCCTTCAATTATCTCGGAGACTGACCGACTGATTTTGGTGTACAAGAATCTTGTGATATGACCGACATTTTAGTGGTATTTACATTGTTGTCAGATCTTTGTTTTTATCGGATTAATAATGAAATTTGATACTTCAAATGAATGTAGTTTGCCTTTTGAAATCCTTAAGAAACATTGAATATTTTTCATGTAACGTTCCCTATACCTGAATACCATAATTACAGAGTTACATTATCTTCGCTGAAGTTAAAATAATATGTTTAGATGGCTATGATTGAATAAACTCGTTTAATTTAAATAATCTTTAATAATTTATATCTTAATAGAAATATATAATAATAAGGTCTACTTTAAGTAAATTAGTGAAAAGTTTAATGAAACTGGTGCAGTATAAGATTTATCTACAGTAGACATATCTTCAAAATGTCTGTTTCATGTAAGAGGTATTTTTAAATCGTCCTCACAGGAAATAGTCTAAAAGACTCAAGTCGGGTGATCGTGGGGGACATTTGATAAAACCACGCTTTCCAATCCATTTTCAGGGAAACATTATTTAGGTATTACCTCACCACACGCGCATAGTGAGGTGTGCTCCATCTTGTTGCAGCCAAATATTGTCGTTTGGGATATTGTAAATGTCTGAAAGTTTCGAATAATGAAATTTCTGATTGAAAATACTTACTTGGATTTGGAAATAACCGAGTCAACTTAGGTATGATACTATTTTCCAATAAATCTAGATACTCCAGACCATTTAAGTTCCCTTAATGAAAAAGGAACCAATTATTCTGTCGCCTATTATTCCAGCCCATACAGTTAGTTTTTGTGGAAATTGGGTGTGGGATCCAACGAGAATCTACAATTACGTGGATCGTCGTCACACAAACATCTAAAGATTTGTTTTCGGTTGATTTGGACAAATCTTTTTCATTATACCTCACTGAAAACCTTATCTTAACATGCCTATTCAGGGCAACGAAAATGCCCTTTACCTGTGCGATCGCGCAGGAAAAAGTATATTTTCTGGACTCGTAATGAAATACACTATTACAAAACCAGTTTCGTTAAACTTTTATACTAATTTACTAACAGTAGATGGGATTTCGGATAGGATATGAATTATTAAAGATATTAGACGTTTCTTATCGACTTCTACGCATATAATAATATTGAATATCACAAGATTATTGCCCACCAAAATCTATAAAAATAGTACGATCCGTTTACGAGATAATATTGAGGAGTTCCATACTTAAAACTCACTCCGTATACATGCTGTACTTTTTCCAAACGCTATTCTACATATGAGTTTGAATATTAGTGACTACTTGTGACAGGCTCCATTTTACTAAATTAATATGGGCTTTATTGAATTTTTTTTTTCAGTAATTACGTTAGAGGCGCCAAAGTCAGATTACTAATAAAAGATTTAGAATTATCATCAAAATTTTTGGGATTCGAGAAAGATTTGACGTTATTAGAAGCCGACTGTCAGCTTTTAGGATTACAACAGGATAGAGGTTCAAGTATACAAAACGTTAAAAATTAGTGTTTTAAGTCGTTTATTGCTTAATAAGTAATGCACTTTTTGTTAATTGGCAAGAATGTTGTTATTCATATCTACAATATTTTGTGTTCGTGTTAATATAAATCAAAAAAGCGAAACATATTATTTGACACCCTCTATATCAAAAATTATTGTTTTATACATATTTTTTAAATTACAAAATCATGTTTATTGAACGTTATTTATTATAGTTCTGATTCAATTAAAGTGACAGTAGTTCATCCAATAGGCGTTCTTAAATTGTATACCAAATTATTCATTGACTTTTAAAAATTAATTCTCAATCAAGTTGACAATTCTAGAAATGTTGACAAATGTTTAATACGAAAACAATATATATATACACCAACTCCACCACTTTTTGGTATCTGGGATATGTTAAGCCGAAATCTCACAGCGTGTGGAGAGGCAAGTCTCTGGACAAACTTGTCGCGCCCTACTATCAGTGCTTTGTATGAGTCAGGACCGACGAAATCCAATTCACAGGAAAAGAAATTCAATTCATGATAGAGGCGACTTGAAGAAAATCCCGATGTGGGTTAGTTAGCGGTTCATATTTTCACAACACTATAATCATAAAATTTTCACCGCCGACACTTGCCATCGACATTCGACATTGTAGAAATTTAGAATGACGATTCTATATCCGTCACGGGAACTACTGAGGCTTTCCGAATTGCTAAGCATTCACCCTCCTAATCTTGCAATCCTAACTTGCCACTCGCGCCTTACCCTCTTTACAGAGCAAAGATTTGTTGTTGATTCAATTATATTGCTGGACTTGTACTCATTTTTAAATTTATTTTTCTTGAAACTTCATTTTTTCCCAATAACTCAAGATGGCCAATTCGTGTGTAAAGCATCAAGGCATTCTCAAATCATATCCCAGAGTGTTAACAACAATTTTTCTTCAATAGTTTGTATCCGACTGAATTTTTGTTTGATGTGGCAAATTTGACCCAAAACAACCGTTTGTTGCCCAAAATGTTCTAACAGAGGAATACCAAAGGTTGCTTAGGGTTAAGTTACAAATACATTACTTTGGATAAATGGGTGAATCTTTTACCTAACAGTGATCTTCTTTCCACCCTTAAAGGCCCGTCTATACGCTCAATCTTTCTGCTCAGGCAAAACTGTATAAAAATACGGATCACGGAACAGTGGTCATAAGTACAAAGTGATCGCGCTAAACAGACCTGTTCAAATTTCAGTTTGGAAGAATTGTTTTGGCGAAGTAGTTAACGGATGAATGTTTTTTATTAAGGAGTGGCTTAAACGTACGTCTATACGATCAAGTAAAAATGCGCATTCGACTTTCCGACAAATCAACGAGTGCACAGGACGCACTTCTAAGCTCCTTCACATCTTGTTGTCTTCACGCACGCACTTACTTGTGCAAACTTATTTGTACAGGTGAGCACGTGGGAAAGACTGAGCGTATAGAAGGGCTTTTTGAGTTGTTGGTTTTTCTCATGAGTTCTACCTTAACAAAAATACGTACGCGGACAGTGTAACTATCGGAATTAAAAATATCGTCTTTGAATTACAATTTACCCTGAGCAGATCAGATTTGTCAGTTACTGAATTTGTTTTTCATCTTTTTGTTTTTTTCTGAAAATTTTCGATAGCATAGGATTTGGTTTTATTTATTTTAAATGTGACTTCTTGTAATATGAAGCAACATGCTACCCTTAGCGTAATTCACGAAGCGCACAGTGCTGCTGTACGGCAGCTAATACTAAAATCCAACAACTCTACCCGTTTTCAAAAATCTAAAATTAACAAAAAAAAAATTAGAACGCAATAAGTGAATAAATTATTGTCAACTCCAATTTTAATAGTACATAAAATTTTTAAAAATATTTAAGGCACTTGTGAATTCTTAGTACAACAATTATTATTAACATATATATTACAAAAGAGCACATGGAAGGCCGCAACATAAAGGAAGACAAACGGGAACTACAGTTGCACCACTGCTCATTTTCGATTTACTTTTGCTTTCAGCTTCGTACTGATATTTTCCTGATCCTCTTGCATATGCTCCCTAGAATTTGAAATAATTAATTAGCTAAACAAAATACACTGCTCAAAATGTTCTAGGTATGTATGTATACTGGAGTAACATTCACTCTGGTGATGGTGATGAGCAAAATATGTCTTGGTTTTTGCGATTTTGCAAGATCAAGATCAAGACTGAATGATCGAGAACAAGACCGAAGTGCAAGACTAAACTAAAAATTACACCTTTCGTTTTAAACAGGATATATATCTCAATTAATTATATACAGGGTGTTTCTAAGATCAGGAGGAGATTGCTCGTATGAAATTAAGTTGGGTCTTTCCTATAACAAAATTTCCTCAGCCCACCCTTTTCCGAGTTATCACCCTTAAAAGGTGGTGACTAAAATAAAGTTCTTATTATTTTTTCAAAAATTTCAGTAAAGCTAGAAACTTGAAATTCTGTAATTTTGGTGCACTCGCAAAGGACTAATCACGGATATTTTTCCAATATTCCTGTTAGATAAACGGGGGTGAAATTAGCAACCCTTACCTTATTTCATATCAAAACTTTTTTTCGAGATGAAGTTTTATGAAATTTTTTAAAATATCTTGTAGATATACCAACCCCGTTTGACTTTTGGGGTGTAATTCAATATCCGGCGGTGCATATTGCACGGGAAGTAGTTGTTGCTCCTTAGTTGAACGGCCACTGTTTTTGAAAAATATTATTTTTCAAAAAATTCATAGAGTGTTGAATATTTATAATTATTCCTTTCGCCATCTGTTGATACATTCACTCTATTAAATACGACAATATTACAGGAAACTGTAATAAGATTAATAAAATTTAACTTAAAATCCTTGTTTTATTTAAAAAATTTTTCTATTCTTAAATTTTTGTCCCAAAACCAATAGCTGCAGAGAAAAAAAATAAACACCATAATTTCCAATTTTTTAAATAAATTAAGTGGAAAACAGTTGGCAGTTTCTTGACATCCTGTATTTCTTTTTGTTTTTAAATGCAATAAATATGCACGTCGGAAAATAACTGTCTATTGTCTCGCCAGCTTACTAGTCTTGGCTACGCCTCGACTATCAATTTGCAGACTCGACTATAATGGAAAATTTTTCGTCCTTGGTACATAAGTAACTATTTTTGGACAGCTGAGAGGTTTTAACAGTTATTAACGTTCCCAGGACGAAAAAATTGTCTACCATAATCGATCCTACAAATTGATAACCGATGCTAGCAAACAGGCGAGATACTAGACAGTTCTTCGCCGAGGTACAAATTACATTTTTTCGTCGATATTTACAAAAAATTACTAATTTCCAAACGAAAAATCGGATTCTGGAGCGGAAGTGGTCAAAACGGCGTTGTTGGGGGTTGAGTAGCTGCGCAAACGTATACCCTTATTTGCAGGGTGGTGTCATAGGGACATTAGCATGAAACTTCATTATGAATGGTCCGCTTGACGTCGAACAAACGGAGATATGATGCATGTATGTCATCGAACAATATTAATCTGCTGAGGCTGATGTACATAAAAAGAAACAAGAAACTTTTTTTGGACTTGACAAACATTGTTCACTTATGTAAATCATCTAGAATATTAACACCAAATGATGTGCAGAGGCTACTGAGTTTTCATAATATACCGATAGCAGTTTTAAGAGGATTAATTCGTTGTTACAGATTATCTATAGTACCTACGATTCTGATGAAACCGTTTATAATAATTGAGTACAATAAACAACCATCTTCTAAATGTAACTAAGTTTTTTATGTAGTTGTAGCAGTTTTCCTTGATGTGTTATAGTTTGGCTGTTGTTGCTTCATTTTTTTGATTGTGGACAGAATTGTCGGTGATTCTTTACACAGAAGGAATTGAGTGAAGTGTGTGTAAGACAGGAATGGGACATGCCACAAGATGGTATGATGAAAAGGTATAACTTTTCAAAGAAAGTCGTTATGGAATTAAGCAACAAGAAGGAATGGGATCCAAATACCATTACCAGACTTGGAAAGAATGTCATTCAATGGTATACAGATGGCTCAAACGCAATAGAAGGAACTTGGATAGGAGGGTACGGGCCAGGAACCAAACACTCTGAAAGCTTGGGAAAAACCCCAGGTATCTTTCAAGCGGAAAATTCACGCCATAAAAAAGTGTGCCCAGTTCAGTATTGACAAAGCGTATAGAAGGTAAACGATTATCATAATCGGATAGTCATGAAGCCATTCACGCACTGAGTTCTTGTGTAATCAGTTCCAAAATGGATTGGGAATGCCTAGGCATACTCAATGAACTAGGCGAAAACAATATAGTCACCTTATTGTGGATTCCAGGACACACTGGAATAGAAGGAAATGAAATAGCAGATGGACTAGAAAAGAGGAGATCTGAAAGATCCTTTTGGGGGCGGAACCCTTTGCGGTATCAGCCCAATATAATATTGGAAGAAATAGGCAAACCCGAAGCAAATAAAAGATCTGACCATTGGAAATATCTACTAGGCCTTAGAGAATCAACCCCTTGAGATCATAGTCAAAGTATAACTGCACTAAGAGTTTCAACAGGTATCTTAACGCATGAACGGGCACCTGAAAAAGCTCAAAATAGTGGAGGAAGAAACCTCCATCCACATACTTGCTAATTGCACAGTACCTAGGAGATTATTGGATAGAAGAGGGACATTTACCTAAGTTTAAGCCTGCAGATATCCTAAAATTCCTCAGGAAATAGGACTAAAGGAGCTACTAGTCTCTGAGACGTTCCTCAGAAACTAAGTAGAATGAGAGAGCACAATAGATCTTTTAGGTCTCAGTGAATGTCACCCCCTCATACATGGGTACATATACACATAGAGTTTGGCTGTTGTTGCTCAATTTTATTTTGATTGGGGACAGAATTGTCGGTGATTCTTTACACAGACGGAATTGAGTGAAGTGTGTGTAAGACAGGAATACATCTTACACTAAGTTCACGAATGAGAGAACGACGCCCCTTAATGCTCAATGGGAGAGCCAACTGGTTTGTAATGAAGATATTTCTGAAGCTCCAAAATTAAATCTAGCAAAGGTATTTGGGATACATCAAAATTAAATTAAATAATTAGTTTCAATACCTATTATGGCGCCCCCTAAAGTGACGCCCGGGGACATATGTCCACCCCCCCCCTGCCCCCCCCTAGCTTCTCTCCTGAATATGGAGCTCGATACATGTATCGTCTCCCGTTGGAAAAAAGGCGTGTGCGAGTACAAGTCCAGGGCAATCAAATGAAAATTGGCACGCATGCCTTGCTTTGCAGTCGGCACGGTTTTGATGTACTTTTCGTCCAAGTGAAATAAGTAATGTCAGTTTAATGTTGCACTGGGGACGAAATCTGTGTAAATTGTATTGGAAGCCTGCTCGCTTATACTAAAGTATAAAGTATTCTTAAGAAATGGGATTGGATCGTTACAGGATTGGTACAGTCATAATGAAATATTTCTTAGGAAGTGTTTATCAAAGGTATATTTTTTATTATCGATGATAGGTTATTATAAGTTATAGGAAGTATTTTGTAGATTGTTCGAGGTCAAGCTTTCTGTGTAGTGGTAGATATTTTTAATTTCTTAGATAGTTGGTGGGTTCAGAAAAAGGGAATTGTATGCTGAATTATATCTATTTACCGACATTCTGGAAGCATTGGAGAAAAGAAGGTACTAACGTCTTAGGTCTAATGGTATAGCTTTTGAAATTACTTTCAAACTGGAACATGTGCAGTTGATGCCTACAGGGCGTAATTAAAGTTGAATTTGTTTTAAAAAAATTAAGTTATCGTTTAACTAATCTGTTACTGTTTGCTCGACAATGAGAGATTTATAAACTTTGATTATTAAATTCTTAAGACAAAATACCGGTCAACGAAATATAACTTTAATTAAAAATTGGGATAGAATAGGAAAAAACGTCTACTTATAGGAAACCAAATAAATACCTGCATTCTCCATGCATCTCCACCTTCTTCGTTTTTAATAAACATTTCCCCGGGAGGATAATAAACTGGGGGTCCTGCAATATTTTTAGATTTTGGAGGAGGTTCTTTTTTTTGTAAATCTTCCAATTCTGATGATCTTTGTTTTAAACTTTCCACCTTTTTCTGTTGGGCTCTTTCATGCTCATGTTGAATAAATCCTGCATTCAGAGGACTGGTTGGAGGCTGTAAAAAATTGAAAAAGTGTACATACATTTTGACCAATTTTTAAAACGGTGTATTTATAGAAATTAAGTATTGTGATATTTCTAAAGCATATATTTGGTAGTTCAAATTATACGAAAGATATTTCTGAAGCTCCAATAGTAATTTATTGTAGTGAGTAGAAGGTCGTAACAAACTTTCTGCATGTCTGGCTTGGAGTATTTCTCCAGTACGCTGCATTATGTTCCTTTTCCCATTTTCGGAATTCTTTTACGATGCGACTTTTTGCGATACCACATAACGGTTCGGGCCCTATAAAAGGTTGTACTCCTTCTCCTCCTTCTTTTGCGAAACCATCTGCAATCTCATTTCCGACAATTCCTTTATTATCTGGCACCCTAACAACGTTATTTCGTTGTGTCTAGCCAGCTGCTTAAGGGATTGTTTGCAGTTCCAGACTGTTTTAGAGTTCAAAGCAATTGAAGCAGCCTGGCTATCATACGCAATGATTACTAGGGATGAGTTGAGGCACTCTTTAGCACAAAAATCTTTGGATAATAGTTTCGTTGGGAATATTGTTGGAGTGTTTCCGAGGGCTGTTGATATCCTTGTATTAGGACCTGTAGCCCCGTTTGTTTTTGACCCATTCGTGTAGTAATTAAAGCAATTTCGTTTCGTGCTAACTCATAAGATATGGATAAATATTGGGCTTATACAGTGTGACCCATTTTGTTTGGAAGCACCCCTATAAAATCCGCATTTTTCAACCGATTTTGATTTAGTCTTTTTTGTTAGATTCAGTATCAAAAACAGAATTTGAGCACAAATTTTCATACCATAATAGCTATTTTCAAGGCCCTCTACGTTAATTTTTCTTTGCAAAAAGAGACGAAAGTATATTAGGCATTTTTTCTTCTCAAATATGACTACACCACTGGATTCAGAATCATCACAAATGTAAACTATCAAAATTTTATAAAAAAAGTTTTATTAACAACAAAGTTAATATCACTACATGAATTTGGAAAAAGTTGTTTTTTAATTAATTTTTTACTAAGAATGTAGACACATTTTAAAAATGGCAACATGGTAAACAAAAACTAGGACTCAAACATATTGCACTGTAAAAATTCGAAGCCAAAATTTTAAAAGACAGGATAATAGGTCCATTCTTTTTTGAGTGTAACATGAATGCCAATAACTTCATGGAATTCTTGGAAGGTGAGTTATCCGCAGTGATTGACGAACTGCCACTAGCAGAAAGAAGAAATTTGATATTTCAGTAAGATGGTTGTTCTGTACACTATTCTAGGATTGTCAGGCAGTGGCTTAACGAAAAATTTCCAAATGGTTGGATAGGTCGCGGTAGCGAGTTAATCGAATGGCCTCCTAGATCGCCCGATTTAACTATATTGGATTTTTATCCGTGGGGTCTTTTGACACAAAAAGTGTATAAGACACGTCCAAGGAATAGAGCAGAACTGTGTGACAGAATACGACAGGCGTGTGCTGGAATAACGCCACATGAAATAAAAAAAAGCGCTAAGACATAGTCGCAAACGATACGAGAAATGTGTGGAAATTAACGGAGGTCTAGTCGAGGCTACAAAAATGTAGAATTCAGTTATTATTAAGTAGTTTAATAATTAAAATGTTTTATTTGGTGTTAATTTGTATTTTCGTCACATCAGCACAATTTTACATTACTCTCAGAAGCTATAACTCCAGAACGGGTTAAGGTATCGGCTTCGAATATTTACAGTGCAATATGTTTGAGTCCTAGTTTTTGTTTACCATGTTGCCATTTTTAAAATGTGTCTAGATTCTTAGTAAAAAATTAATTAAAAAACAACTTTTTCCAAATTCATGTAGTGATAACTTTGTTGTTAATAAAACTTTTTTTATAAAATTTTGATAGTTTACATTTGTGATGATTCTGAATCCAGCGGTGTAGTCATATTTGAGAAAAAAAAATGCCTAATATACTTTCGTCTTTTTTGGCAAAGAAAAATTAACGTAGAGGGCCTTGAAAATAGCTATTATGGTATGAAAATGTGTGCTCAAATTCTGTTTTTGATACTGAATCTAACAAAAAAGACTAAATCAAAATCGGTTGAAAAATGCGGATTTTATAGGGGTGCTTCCAAATAAAATGGGTCACACTGTATATGCTTGCAGCACTTTCACTATGTCGCAGAAACGTTCTGTGCCAATGGGAACACATCGTGCGCCTTCTCGGGCTAGTGAGTCTGTCACTTCATTGACCTTGTGATCTGAGTTGCTAGGTACCCAGGCTAAGGACAATCTATTATGACTGCCCAGCTCTTGTAGCGCCTCCAAGCACGAGTTTGTAATTTATCTGCATGGAACTGTATGCTTTTATAGCCGCCTGGCAATGGTCTTTTTCTCAAAACTCTTGCCTCAATAGTTCTCCCACACAGTGCTGTATTGCTGCAAATTCTGCCTGGAAGCTCACCGGATGGCTTAAAAAAGTTCTACGTCAGAAGATGTTAAGCAAAAGAGCACCGAATATCAAAATCAATCCGGATAGGAAGAAGACAGGAATTTAGTACAAAAATTGTCCAATAGGTATTACCTAACCAACCCAGTAAATGGACACATCTAGGCGCGCAGGATATTGGAATTGATATCAGGAAGGTGAAAATAACCAATAGCTCCTCCGCTGTAAGCGATTAGACAAAATCTGGAACCAACTTACAAGAAGTTATTCAAATTACTGGTCATTATTCAACCAAGTCTCTCAAGATATACCTAAACTAAACTAACATCGTTGAAATAATGAGCATTACCAATATAGCAAGCTTATCGATAGATAACAATGTTTCACAAATTACCTAAAATTATTGTGCGTTCAATATATTAATAAAAAATAAATAATCTATTATTATCGGTCCATTCATTATATAATGTTGACGAACACCACATAATCGATTATTTTTCAATCGTAACTCGATGTAATACTTAAAAAACCACTTGAGATAGGCTCTTGTGATTACTCTCAGATTATGTCTCGAATATTTTCAAAGCTCTTGTGATATTATAACTGATTATTTGAAATATATTTTCTGTTACGTTTACAATTTAACAAAATTTGGTAACATTTCATTGTTAATTTCAATTCAATCAGTAAACTCACCTCATTTCCTATGGTAGCCATAAGCTCATCTAACTTTTTAGGAGGTCCATCGGGTCTATCGTCCGTAGGAAACTTCTTAGGCAACAAAGTTTCAGTTTCTCCGTTAGGCGGGTAGCCCCCTTTGAAATTGTTTTGTGTTTTACTAGTAGATTTATATGAATATTGAATATTAATAGGTTCATTTGGATGCTTTTTTACTTCATACGGAGGATTTTTTGGATCGAACGTCTCTACTTCAAATGGTTTCGGATTATTAGGACCGTAATTGTTGTTGGTCGAATGCGTTTCTTGCCTATAGATAATAGTTTTATTTGGAGGATCATTTAGTGGTCGTCCATTTTGATACGGCCCATCTGAATGATTGGTAGTAGTAGTATTAGTGGTTTCCTTGATAATATATGTTTTAGGTGGATCTCGCCTAAAAAAATTTTATATTTAGTTGTTGAAAAATTTCATACGGGGTAAGTCAGGGTGGAACTGTACATACTCCTATAGTTTAGCAAACTTATCTGAAGCTATGAAAGTACAAATTGCAAACATAAATAAAACTAAATAAAGTAAAAATAAAAAAGTAGCATGGGAGAGTATTCTAATTCAACTTACCCATCTGGAGGATTATAAACAGGATATCCCCTTTCTGAATATGGTCGGTCATTAGTTGTAGTGGTGTTATGGACTTCTTTTATTATATAAGTCTGTTTTCCTGGGGAGAACTTGTCATGTTGAGGGTATGTGTCTTCAGGGTAATGGGGATATTGAGGACTTACTACATCGTTAACAGTTGTTTTATGGGTTTCTTTCAATATGTAGGTTTCTTTACCAGGAGATGGCCTTTCATTTTTTCTCACGTTTGTCTCAGTTTCGTTAATAATATAAGTATTTTGATTTGGTAATGGAGGAGGAATTGGAGAATAGCGGTTATCTACATTTTTCGTTGTTGTTTCATTATAGATATAAGTTTCATTCGATGGGGAAGGATTTTTGTCAATTCTATATCCTGGTTGGTAGTTCCGCGTTGTGATGGTTTCTTTAACTAAAACACCTGTTATAATAAAATAGTAAATACGCCACTTCTGGAAAGTAAACGAAATATTAAAAATTGATTATATGGACAACAGTTTCTCAAGAGCTTGGTTACAAACGGTCAATGAAATTAATCTTCCAAAGAATAGCCCACTTTAATAGCACAAGTGTCATTTTTCATTAAAACTTACATGTAGTAATTTTTAAGGAAAACTTGGTTATCGAAACGCGGGTAAAATAATGTAAAGCATACTATTGGTGTACTGAGTGTGAACTGTGTTCAGTGTAGAGTATCGCCAAAGATTCCCAAAAAATTCCCAACTTATTCTATTCACTAGGTAACCCTCTATTTAATGTTATGAATATTATTTAAATACATTTATAGTATAGACCATTCCAGAAACGTGACTTGACAGGTCGGCCATATAGTCCTGGAAGGAAACCAAATCGGTTAGTTGTTGGTGTGTTTTCGGATGTTGTTAGTTTTTTAGTGGTATTTTGATAAAATTGTAGCAAATATGTCTCGAAGTGTGTATTAAGGAAAAATTCGTGTTATAAACAATATCGGTATTTTCGACCAAAGAACTTTCTTTGCAACCTTGTGAACAACCCAATTTGGTAATAATAGATTTGGTGAAAGTACTTTTCAGAACTGATTGCTAATTAAAGTTTACTATCGTCCTTTACCGGCAATTAAAGAAAACTAAGTCTTATAGTTTCTTCCTTAGATCTGTAGATAAATTTGAGCTAGTACTCCATATTCAAAACAAAACTTCCTGTGGCATCAGGGTTATCAGCTTAGTTATTTTTAAATATTGCATGTGGTAATTAACGTTTCATACTCTCTAATCAATGAATCCTTTAAAAAAAGGTCTCATCCTTAACTGTCTGAAAAAAAGGTATAATTGTTCCCCTGCTCAAGGATGGTGAAAAAAGTAGTAACTATCGTCCTATTGCTTTATCGCCAATCTTATCGAAGATAATCGAAAGACTAATGAAAAGCCGTCTATTGTTCTTTCTTTTCAAACATAAAATCTTGAAATTTCAACAATTTGGTTTCCTACCTAGTAAATACACTAAAGACGCAATATTCTATGTCCTTGATCAAATATACCTATATACCCCACTTAATGATAAACTTTTTACGGCTTCGGTTTTTTGTGATTGCGCGAATGCCTTTGATTGTGTTGATCGTGAAATTTTAATAAATAAACTAGAATATTATGTCATCCGTGGTATTCCTTTAAAATGGTTTGAATCATACCTTGTTTGTAGAAAACAACTGGTTCAAGCAAATGGTAAAGTTTTGAAAATGTTACCAGTTAGTAGTGCTTAGGGTTCAGTTTTAGGTCCAATTTTTTTTTGGTATGTTACAGACTTACGAATTAATGGTAAATTTATTTTATTTGCTGATGACGCTAGTGTAACTTACTATAGGCAAAGATACCATTACTATATCAAGTCCTGGTCCGACTCAAACGAGCTTTGTTTTGGGACTGAGAAAACTTTAGTTCCATCTTACAAATGAGTTCTGCAACCTCTCAAATTTAACAATGATTTACTTCTTCAAATAAGTAAAAAGGGCTGAATATGATGTGCTGCTCGCAGCCTTTCTAGATATAGGAGGAGCTTTTGACAACACCTCCTACGAAGCGAGGCAGCGAGGAAAATTGGGATCGATGCCACGAGCTGCAGGTGGATAGAGTGCATGCTCAGAAGCAGGCTAATAGAAACAACCTTTTGGGGGAGACAATGGCCGTACGTGCAACCAGGGGTTGTCCACGGGGGGAGTACTGTCACCGCTGCTGTGGAATCTGGTCATGGACGGGCTCATCAGAACCCTACACAGAGAAGGATTTAACACCATAGGATATGCAGATGACCTGGTGATTCTATCCCAAGGTAAATGCAACAGTACAACCAGAGACAGACTCCAGATGGCTTTAAATGTAGTAACAGGCTGGACTGTGAAAGAAGGGCTACGCATAAGTCCTTCAAAAACACAAATAATTGCGTTCACCAGAAGAAGGAAAAGGGAAGGACTTGGCCCTCTGACACTTCAAGGTGAACCAATACGATTGTCGGGTGAAGTAAAATATCTTGGGGTTATCCTAGACCCAGGTTTAACTTGGAACCGACACCTTCAGCGCGTGATCAAGAAGACAGAGGCAACCTTCATGGTTGCCAGACGCACTTACGGCACTAAGTGGGGACTTAGACCAAGCACGGTACACTGGCTGTACAAAATGGTTGTCATCCCCAGGATAACATATGTTTCTCTGATCAGGTGCAGGTGGCCAAAGATTAGACAAACCTCTGCGATGCTAAAATTAAGCAAGGTCCAAAGACTAGCATGCATAGGCATTACAGGGGCAATGAGGACTACTCCTACAGCGGCGCTGGAAACAATGCTAGACCATCCTCCGCTACATTTTGTCATAATGTGCGAAGCAAGGGCAGATCTAACCCGACTGGAAAAAGCATCAGACCAAGATTTGGCACATGGGAGAGGACACACAAAAATAAGGCACGTGGATGACGACTTTTTTAAAATGCCAACAGACCACATGACCGCCAGATATATCTTTCGCAAGAACTTCGAGATTGTCATCAAAGATCGAAAGGAGTTTGAGGAAGAGGACGCACCACCACTCAGCAGAGCAAATGAACTGATATGGTATACAGACGGATCAAGGAATGAGCTCGGCACCGGAGCGGGTGTATATACAGCAAGTCGAGCAAATATGAAGGAATCGTCTCGCTTGGTAAATATGCCTCGGTATTTCAAGCAGAGGTTTATGCAATACTTGCATGTGCAAGGGCAAATAACATGAGAGCCTACAACAACAGGCAGATCAGGATCTTCAGTGACAGTCAAGCTGCCCTTAAAGCACTTCAGAGCTCTAAGGTAACATCTCGGCTGGTATGGGAATGCGACGAAGATCTTAGAAAACTGTAAACTCGGAACAGTGTAACACAGGAGTGGGTCCCAGGCTACAAAGGAATCGCTGGCAATGAAAAAGCTGACGAACTTGCAAGAGCAGGATCGTCAACCCTGATAAACGGACCCGAACCATCTGTGGGTATTCCCAGACGCTCCACTAGGTCATGGTTAAAAGGGTGGGTAAAAGAACAACACAAAAAACACTGGAAGGATACGCCCAGGCAAACACATGGGAAGACATTTATAAAAGAACCATCAGAAAAAGTAGCGAAAGAACTGCTCTCAATGAGCAGCAACAAACTACGCACCATAACGGGGCTTCTTACGGGACACTTTCCCACAAAGGAGCACCTGAACAGAATAGGTCTGTATAACGGAGACCTTACATGCAGAAGATGCAAAAAGGACACCGAAACAGCTCTGCACATATTATGCAACTGTGAGACGCTGGACCACAGGAGGCAAAAACTGTATGGAAGATCCCAAATGACTCCAGAAGACTTCTACAACCAACCAGTAAAGAACCTGGGAGCGGATTGGCTGAATAGACTGTAGTCAGAACATTAGGAGAATCCGCAATAAGCCCAAGAGGCTGAGGTGGTGCCGGCGAAGGGACGGCTCCTTTTTTTAAAAAAAAAGATATTCAAATTCTTGGTCTCCACATTGACGATACCACTATAGCGAAAATATTATCCTTTGATTATTAAGTTTGTGAATGAATCAATCAAATTGTTTTATTTCATCAATTAGTATGGATCTTCATCAAGTAAAAGCCTCATCTATTCAATGTTAGATACATTTGTGAAAGTGTTTAGGTTTGGAATATATTAACTTTAAATTAGGTAAACTGTTTTCTTCCTTGCTAATTATTTAATGAATTCAAAAAAGGACCAGCTTTAATCCCGTCGCGAGTGATACCATTATGTAATTTTCTACAGGAATCCAAAACCATAAAATTTTATATATATTTGATGTAAATTCCTAACAATAAATTTAGTCTGAAAATTATATTTTCATATGCAAGTCAGTGACGCCACTGGCTGATACGCCACACCCGCGACCACGTGGTGTCCCAAAGTTATTGTGGTCGGACTCTACCTATACGATATTTGGTTATAAGCTCTGCTAAAAATATGTAAGCTATGGAACTGTATGATCATCACCGCAATAACAAAATATACCCAAAATATTATAAATAATTAATT
This sequence comes from Lochmaea capreae, assembly GCA_949126875.1. Lineage (NCBI taxonomy): Eukaryota > Metazoa > Arthropoda > Insecta > Coleoptera > Chrysomelidae > Lochmaea > Lochmaea capreae. The sequence goes on along the minus strand of OX421404.1, from coordinate 563,220 downwards.
ACCTGGTGGACTTGGCTTTTGGTATGGGGGGTAATTAGTATTTTCCTGGTATAACGTATTTTCCTTGTTCTCAATTGTATTGTAGACAAAGCTTTTGCTAGGAGTAGTAATTGATTTGTTCGGCGAGTAAACATATTTTTGTTCATTCGATTCGTTCAAATTTGTGGGATAGTCACCAGAACCGGGAATCTCGTACGTATAAGTCTTAATAGTTGTCGTGACTTTAGTATTTCCTGGTGGTCTTAAATTAGGATCCAATTGAGCTAGTACTTCAGGATCTATATCAGGAGAAACGGTTTCAATCACTTCCACAGGGTATTCGTGTATATTGCCAACTTTGGTTTGTTTGCTTAGAGTGGATGTTCTGGAATTAACAGATGGAGAAGTAGGTCGAGTTGTTCGGGTGTTGGTATAAGTACCTAGAAATAACCAAATGATTTTAAGTTTAAGATATGTTATTAATTTTGCATTGATTATAGTTTTTTCTGTTTAAATATCAACAATTGCACGAGAAATAGTTGTTGCTCCTTAGTTGAACGGTCACTGTTTTTGAAAAATATTATTTTTCAAAAATATGAATTGTGAATATAAATAATTATTCTTTCGACATATGTTGATAAAACACTTTATTAAATACGACAATATTACAGGAAACTGTAATAATCTTTTTTATCAATATACATCAGTTTCAGTGGCTGCATCAGTGTTTTCAAAGTGAGGAAAATTTTGCTAACCGGATAATTTTTGGATATAATAATGTTTAGATTATTTTTCAGGGAAAATATATGAACGGCGATTGTATTGAAGGATTTTTAATATTGACTAAGGTCGAAGACTTTTATTTAGACAACACGGTGACTTCTAGATAATTTTGACAAATTCTGATAATTTCAATTATAAGTTCGGACAATTTTTATTTTTGCATAGACAACAATGAACTGCGTTTTACTTGATGTCTACTGTCATTCAAAATCCTTGATTTCGTGTTCAACTACAAAAGATCCTGATGTGTAAACATATAAATGTGGGAATAGGCTATATAAAACCAGTGCATATAACACTTTGTTGCTTTCAATACAAACTTGACCTAGTTCTTTTTTAAGACATTACTACAGAGCCATGAAATAATTATCCGAAATTCTAGAATACAAACATTTAGAGTAGATAGCGGTCTTATTTTTGGTCCACTCTCAATTTTTCACTAATATTTAGGATGCGTTGTAACACGCCTGGTTAAACAATGGTTATCGTTGACCATTGGTTTACATCAATAAGGTTGTTGTAACATAACATTTTGGACGGTCACCAGCTGGTTAACTACATAAAAGCTTACCATCCGATTTCCGAGGTTTAACCAAGGGTCAAAACACGGAACAATTAAATTTTACTTATTTTATGATTTATTTATTATTGTTTACGATTTTTTTCTATTTAAAATTAATAAAATTCTACAAGTATTACCTATGGACGAATTAATGAGAGAAAACTTACAAGAGCTTACGGACGATGAAGATTTTAGATAACTATATGAATTAGAAATGGTTCCGAGAGCCGCTAGAAATGCCAAGGAAAGAGAAAACCATTTTATAAAATGAAATGAAAATAAATTTAGAGATAGATTCCGACTATAAAAAGAAACGGTGCTTCTTATAATTGATGAAATTAGAGATTGAATATTATTTATTAGATACGAGTAGGTATTAAGTATTTTTTTATTGTTGTTTGCTATTAAATTTGGTATATAATGTACCATTTAGGGTCTACGTTATAGCTACGGAAAAAAAGTTTTACTGACTTCAAGATTCTTAGCAACGATAATAAGGGGTGCGTAATTTATAATGAATCTCTACATGTAATAAACTGTCGTCAAATTGATATTAGTCAATAAAATAATTACTCCAATTGTTTTAAAAATTTGATTGCAATTATTAAATAGCTTAAGGCTTAAGCTTCATGTTGTGCTGTAAATATTATTAAAAAAATTATACCTGCTTCATTGAATTTTGAGAAGCACAAGGAATGGGGTGTTAAACCGATATCCGACTTTTGGTATTTTATTAAAGTATGTTGGAACTACTTTGCAAAAATTAATTTACAGGTTTTTTAAACCGAATATTTTAGCAGAAAACTGGAAATTAAGAATTCCTAAATGTTTGCAACTTTCACTACAGATACGTCACTTCACTAAATGTTTCTGATTTAGATGTTTTATGAACCAATAACCAGTTACAAAAAGGCCATTCGAATTTGAAGTTTGAAGAACTGTCAAAGTCTATAATATTTTTGAGTGTTTTGGTTTTGTTTACATTTTATTCAAGCTTGACGTTTTAATATTATAAAAAAATTGTGTCAATACTTTTTTGGTTGAGTTTAGTTAGTTTTTCTCCACAATTTTTCATGTTGTAATAATGTCAATATCGTATAAATCTTGTTTTGTATCATACTGCACGAGCACAACAGTTACAACGCCTGATAAAAAGTTTGTAACTGTGCCTGCAATAACAGTAAAAAGAAAATTTGGTTTGAGGCTGCTAGAAGCAAATATAAACAGACTAAAACTAATTACTATTTCTGTGAAGATCATTTTTATGTAAGTAATTGTATACGTGTGTGTATGTTTGATTTTTAGTTTGAAAGTGACATGGGCAAATTATACTCAATACTCGATGATGGGAGGAAAAAAACAATTCCTAAGTCACTATAACAGCAATATGACATAAGTATAACCTATAAGTACTTCATCACATCAGAATTGTGGTCCTATATCAACCCTTATGTAGCTAACTTCTGTTCTAGTGAGCATACGTCACATTATAAATGGCGGATTATTTAAATCGTCCAAAAGTTGAATTTTCAAATCGGCATAAAAACCTTGTGAGAATAAAAATATTAAAAATTATCGATTCCCATTATGATTTTGTCCACCACTAACTATTAACAAAGAGAAAACATATTTTTGTTAAGTTTAACACCCCATTATCTCACAGACAAAAATGTTAATTTCCAAAATCGTCAGTTTCGACTTTCGTAATTTATGCAGTAATCAATATTGAAGTAATTTACAATACCTATTTAAATATCATAATGTTCTACAATGACACAACGTTCATGAGACTAAACGTCATAGAGTGTATAGGTCAAAATCGGTCAATTATCTCTTTAAACCACCGAATTCCTGAGATCAGTTTAAACCACCATTGAACTAGGTTCATTGAAAAACTGAAACTGCCTCAATTGATATCGTTAGATTATTTCCGACTGAACAACTGGCCCGTAGTGTGTATAATGGAAGGGAGATTTGTTAAATAATAAAATATAGTTTTTCATTAATAAGTTACTGTTCATTCCAAAAAGTTCTGGCAAATAATATTACCTTCATTGATGTACTCAATATCTTTTTGTTGTAGCGAACCGTCTCTTTCGAGCGTCCTATGTCTGATCTGACTTGTTGGAGTATCTCCGTACTGAAGTTCTCTATTGACCACTCGTTTCTTTATCGAACTCCTAAAACAGTAGTACTTATCAAAAATTTATATTACGTGAATAAATTGCGATTCAGTATATTATAGTCCAGCAGGCAGATACAAAATAGTGGAAGGTACCTGGAAAATATTGTGGAGTAGAATCTGGGTTTTCTACAACAATTATCCTGTATTACCTTCGGGAGAAATCGACAAACCTAGATATTCGTTAATAGATCTATTTACTAAGAACATTGAATTTCCCTAAAAAGTATTTGTCAACCCAATAGTAACCGACGACACACAGCGATTTGAAGATAGATAGAAAATTCTCCCCATTAACACCACCATAGATGCTGCTACTGGCCAGATTCTCGAAATAATGTATCACAGGATATAGTTTTGGATATAGTACAGGGGATTACTGCTGCAAAACAGCGGGACTCCGGTCGCTGCCATCTGCATGAAGTGGAATAGACACTGACGTTGAATATGAAGAACACACAACCTCTTCGACGAAGCTAAAGCTCGCGTACTGGGAATCGGATCTAGTGGTCTGCACGTCCCAGGAGGACTTTTTTCAGGGATATCTCTTTTCTGTTCGTTTTAGAAAAAAATTGAATATAATAATTCTTGATAACAGCAGCTGAAATTGTAGTACCTACCACTGTATCTCGGTAACTACACTCAAAGTAGTGGAGGAAGAAGAATGTAGATTATGTGGCATGGAAGAAGAAACCTCCATCCACATACCCTAGGGCACAGCATCTAGGAGATTATTGAATAGTAGAGGGACATTTACCTAAGTTGAAGCCTGCAGATATCCTAAAATTCAATCGAGAAATAGGTCTAAAGGAACTACTAGTCTCTGAGACTTTTCTCAGGAAAAAAAGGGGACACTAGATCTTTCAGGTCCCAGCCACTCTAGTATACATACATACATGCTATAGAGCTTTGTTATTGAGGATCTAGTAAAAGTGTAAATATACAGACAAACAATCTAAATTTTCTTGATTTTTTCAAAGGGTTTGTTCATCAGAGCCGGACGCAATTCAGAAATATAAACAATCAAGTTATAACAGGTCTTTCTGTTTTTGGCTAAATGGACCATTATGTGAACAATCACGATATATTCAATGAAAAAGAACTCACAAAAGAAGAACTATGTTTAAAATGAAGTTGAAAAAGTATATATTATAGACGCAGATGCTATTGGGAAATGTGTCGATTTTTTTAGATAGTGTTTGATACTTTTTTTATGACTAATACTTCTTAAAACACCCCGTATGAGTAACGATAACCAATAACATTCATAACTTACCCATACTTTGGATCAGTTCCAGAGTTATTTAAAGATTCTGCAAAACAAATGGAACATTTTTAGATAATCATAATTTTAGCTCAGGTAAATAAATCATTTTAAAATAAACGAGATCATTCAGTAATAAAACAATTTGCACTTTAAAATCTTCGTTGAATTGATATCAATTGTTAGATTTTATCATACATTTTTTAAAATTTTCAATTAGTTTAAAAGGTTTTCAAAACATTTGAAAAACATCTCATGATCACACATTCGTTGGTAGGTACCATTATTCATTGTGTCACTTTGTGTAGGTGTATAATGATCGATATAATATATTATTGTTAGACTAGTAGTGTTTGTGTTAAAAGATTTATCTAAATTCAGAAAAACCCATCCGATCAGACTTAAACCAAGAATATAAAACTATATTTAATTGTACTATCAATGCAATGTATTATACAGTGCTATTCAAAAGTCCCCTCCTCCCCTCGTATCTTTTGAACGACTACACTTACATTAATAAAATTTAGAGAATGAAAATAAAGTGTTGTAAACACCTCTACGGATGGTAACATGTGACAGTAATACATCCTATTAGTAAACTCTTGTCGTACTCGTTTGAATGTGTCAGCTGAAATTGCATTGCACTCTTCAATAATTCTTTCTTTCAAAACGCCAATGCTATCTGGTGCCGTAGTATAAACCTTGGATTTCAAGTACTCCCATAGAAAAAAATCTAATGGTGTCAGATCTGGTGACCGAGGTGGCCATTATATAGGACCTCGCCGACCGATCCATTTACCTCGATATTCTTCATCCAGGTAACGTCTTACTGCACCATAATAATGTGCAGGAGCACCATCTTGTGTAAATGTTATTTCCAGATGGCCGAATTCATCTGGATTATCTTACAGAATTTCAAGAATTAACGGCTCAATTGCATTTTGTAACATCTCCAGATACACTCCACCGCTTAAATTTGAATTTAGGAAAACAGGACCAGCTATGTGGTTTACCAAAATACCTGCCCAAACATTGACTTTTTCTGGAAATTGGGTATGTTGTTCACGAAAGGTGTGAGGATTTGTGTCACTCCAATACCTTACATTTTGTGTATTCACATTTCCATTGAGGCAAAAAGTACTTTCGTCTCTAAAACAAATTGTTTTTGCCTAATGTGGGTTTTGACTAATTTTATTTGTCATGCATTCACAGAATTCGAGTCTTCTGTCGGGGTCGTCATCCGAAAGGTGGTGCACCATTTTTAACTTGTATGGATGAAATTTATTTTTAGCCAACACTCTCAGTACTGTACTTTTACTTACTTCACAGAAAGACGCAACTTTAGTTGAAGAGGAAGTAGGGTTTACTACCATTTCAGCAACTATATCAATTTTTTTATCATCATTAAATGTTGGTCGACCAGATCGTTTTTCATCTTGAACACTACCTGTTGCTTCAAACTTGTGAAGAAGCTCCCTCAAATAAGTTCTCGAGATAGGGCGATCTGTGTATCTCTCATTAAATAAACGTTCCGCTTCATGGAGATTCTTTCCAGATTCACCAATTATTAAGATAGCTGCTACTTTGTCGGCTTGAGTACGTACAAATTAAATATTTAAGCTATTTAGAAAAACTTTGCAAAGCAACAAATACTATTAAATTAAAAACGTAAATTTTTTTGACAACTAACCAGAGGCGGACTGAAAAATCTTCAATATTGAAATGTGAAATAATAATTTTGGTATTTATTTAATTTATCCGTCAACATTAGTTTAAACCCAAACAAAATTAATATGGCTATGTAGCCAATGTCAATGCCTTTCAAACGAGATATCACTTGCCTTAAGGTCCTATTTAAAATTATTGGCCAGAGTGGCACTGTGACGTCATCTATTACTATTACGTCACCTGTTACCATTCGTAGAGAAGTTAACAACACTTTATTTTCACGCTCCAAATTTTATTAATGTAAGTGTAGCCGTTCAAAAGATACGAGGGGGGAAGGGACTTTTGAATAGCACTGTATACTACATTTATGCTCGTAAGTACCGATTACCTCAAAATAATCTTAAAATACTTTCATTATTTTTTCTTCCAAAAAAAATTTCTTCATTTTCTCTCTAATATTGATCTAAAGATGATATTTATTTTATAAGGTAGGTATATATTTTTTCTACCATCACTATCGAAAATCGTATTATGTGCCTTGAAAAGCAACTGAAAAGTTGATGTTTTCCACGAGCTGTCATAATTTGACATTATTGGAGCTCTTAAGCAGAAAGTAACTTTAAAGCACGCCCAATTTTCCGCGAGCTGTCATAATTTGACATTATTGGCGATCTTAAGCAGAAAGTAACTTTGGCGCACGCCTAATTTTATTTATAGATAAAAGGGAGCTAGTAGTTAATTTTGGTGTGATAGTAGAAAAAAATCTTGTGTGTATATAGAGCAGAAAGTCTTTGGGTAGTTTCGACAGATTGCCGCGCTCCGCTAACGCGTCGACAAAAGGAGTAGTCAGTTAGTTTGTCTGTTGTGCTGCTGCCAAATTTTCAATAGTAAGCTTCAAGAAGGGGAAGGGTGAATGGAATGATCCTTTGCCTTTCTCTTATTGAAACAATTAATCTTATGCACATAATGTGCGTTATTTGAAACATACGTTCTGAAAGGGAAGAGAAAATAATAATTCCATTCACCCTTCCCCAATAATTTATAATACAAATTACATTTTTTCATTGTCGAGATAGAATAAAAAAGTTAGAATTGTATTCACGTTAGTCTTCCAGAATTACATCAATCTATGAATTGAGATATTGAAAATAACGGAACCAAAAATATGCCCACCTTTAGCTTACTCTTTTCCTGCCATTTGTTATTTAAATAAACAAAATTATAAACATGCACCTAAATACGTACTTGGAAACGTGGTATTTTTAATGATACTGTAAGGAAAATAGTCGAATTTTTCGTTATAACTTAATAGAAAATATCTTTTTGAATAGTTCACGATACAGACAACACATTTTTTTATAAAATATCGAGACAAAATGAAATGTTGTAAAAAATTTTTTTTTGGACTTCTCCATGGAAATTCTGAATTAACCGCAAATTTTTAGACAGATAATATTCAAAATCGGTGAGTACTATCGGTTTTTTGGAAAACTAACTAGTGTCTCAGTATAGTTCATCGGACTCTATTCTCTATTATTTTGTTTCTTATTCATGGAAAACTGAACTATATTGTTGTTGCATATTTTAATGTCAAAGTTTCGGTGGCGTTCCAGCAACCGCTGTCAAAGATGATTAAATTAGCCAACTTCTGATTTAACTGGTAATGATATAAAATTGAAAATGTCAATGGACCATTCAATATATTCTTACAAAGAAGGATTCTCCTACAGATAAATGTCAAAACGAAAAAAAAAAGAAAAATCTTAGTTACGACGTCTTTTAAAGTTCAGATGATGCCATAGTACTGTTACGAACTCAGTAAATCAGAAGCCGGTCCTGTCGTGAACTACGAATTTTGGCGAATGCGATGGTTTATTCCTGACTATTCTCGAAGCCCCGCAAACGTAAAGGCCGTAAGATTCCAGAAGGATCGCGAGTTTTTAGTTAGTTAGACAGTTTTTAATAAACAAGTTTTTCAGTAAACAGTGAATCGGTGATATACAGTGAATCGAATAGTGAATATAAATAGTGTTAAAGATAAATTGGGACAATAATTATACCGAGTGTAGATAAATTAGTAGACATTAAGTAGTGTATATATAAATTAAGTTTATTATAGTGTGTAAGTGTTTCTTCAATAAATTATTAATAATTAGCCATAGTGTGTGTATAATTTTATCCCACCGTAAGGTAACTATTTAAATAAATAAGAAAAACATTACAGTACCACCAAAATGTTATTAATTTATAAAATACAATTTCCCAATTGAAACTCACTTTTTTCAATAGAAAAATAGCCGATCATTAAAGAGACGAGTTGTAATCACTTCGTTTAAGGCCTGTTCATAACTTGTTTATCCGTGACAGGTTGTATTGTAAACACTACGTTTGCATTTTATTTTGACACTACAGATAATCACGGTGTTTCGGAATTCGGTCCGGGTACCTAGCAAAAGGGCTACCGGCTCACAGGGACCTTGTCCAAATCCGAAAGGGTGATTTCGTAATTCGGTCCGCTGTCGAAGCAGGTAAATTTCATGTGGGTATTAAAAGATTATTTTTAGCAATTGTTCTTCTGAAGTGCAGAATGTAAGACGTGTTTATTTGTGTCCGTTATTGTGATTTTGTTTGTTTGTTTGACATGGAAAATATTAATTTCACCTCTATGACGAGTGAAAAGGGTAAGCGTTTATTAATAATAGATGGGTTTAAATTTTGTTTTCAAAAATCATTATCATAAAAATACGAAGGTGGTTTGGTAGGGGTAGGTTTGGTTGGGTTATTATTGAAAATTATTAAAATTTATTCTTCAAAAATTGACTAGAAATACGAAGGTGGTTTGGTAGGGGTAGGTTTGGTTGGGTTATTACTGAAAATTATTATAATTCATTCTACAAAAAAATTGACTAAAAATACGAAGGTGGTTTGGTTGGGTTATTATTTCACGTACTGTTTTTATTTTTGACGATACGCATTTAGCGTAAATTTTTAAACATGCCAGTACAACAACAATAAGTGTGTACTGTTGGTCCTAAGCCCAAAAAAATGTGAAGGAAAATAAAAGTCAAATTAAACAAATAGTAGGTACACGGGACGCAATTCCGAAATCGCATTTTCGCTGGTGTGACCACACTTCGAATTTAATCCGTTACAGGTAGTCCCTTCCGCAGGTAGCGGGACCGAATTCCGGTGCGTCCGATAATCACCATCTCAATTAAATGTAAAGGAATAGTAAACATTTCTTTATAGTCCAAGATCCAGCTGCAAATTTGTGCAGGTATTTGTTTTTTGAAGAAATCATATGAATGATGTATTGAAATTTAATGTATTATTTCGTTGTTGCCTTTATTTTCAACATAAAGATCTGCATCTGTCAAATGTGAACAGCAACTTTGTTAAATCCTATTTAAATCCTTGTAAGTTATAAAATTTTCAAATTCTACGTTAAGTTTAAACGCCTCTTTGTGTAAATACCGTATGTCTAAAATGTATAGGATGATAATATAATCGCGGCCAATGTTTTCAAAGGCAAACCGGAAGTACTGCATTAAATTAATCAATCATTTGTAATAAGTTTCATGAAAAAAATAAATACCTGCAAAAATTTTCAGCTGTATACACCATTCCTGTTTAACTTAGAAGTGTAATTCAATACCCTTCGTGGCATATAGCCAGGGGAGTAGTTGTTGCTTCTTAGTGAACGGTCTGTTCTTTGAAAAGTAATTTGTAAGGCGTTATAATAGTATTAAACTATTATCTTTGACATCTATTAATAACACTAATGATAATTACTAAAATGACAATTATTTACAGGAAGTAAAAAACTCGTAGTATTAGTTGAATCATTTTAAATTAAAATTCCTTGTGTCCTTGATTCAATTTTATAAATATAGTCTATAGTGTTTTTGTTTAAATTGAATTCAAATGGTTTATAACTAATTTTGTTGCATATGACTCCATTGTATATGATTCAATTGTATTTTGCGAAACAAGTGTAATAACACGTATCGCCAACCTACTTCATAAACTTTATGTAAAACCATATTTTTGAATAAAGTTATTATTATTATTTTAAATTACTTCACCGTAGACATTTGATGTCATTTATATTAATTATACAAAAATTATTATTATTACCAAACATTGGTGGCCGTGACTGATTAACATACGGTATAAATAAAATTTTACCTGTATCCAAAAACGAAGATTGCTTAACCTGTTGCAGATCATCTAGTAGGTTGTCTAATTGATTTATACTATTTTGGGCTCTAATCTTTTCGGGTGAAACATCCTCACTGGTCGTTTTATACATATATTTTTCTCTTTTATATCCACTGATTTGCTGCTTTCCATCTGGGCTCTGGAAAAAATTGAAAAGTTTTCTAATTATTGGCATTCGTAATTATTCAGTTAATATTCCTTACAGTTTATTACTTATAAAGTGTAATGGTGAATTTATAAAATGCTGTCAATTCTCAAATAGAAGGTAGCTGCTTTTAAATATGATGATATCTTCGAAATACAAAAAAAAAATTCTATGACCAGTGTCAGTATTGAATCACCTCAGTTTGAGTTTGTCGTGAATTCGCTATGTTTTCTGAATCGGAAAGTAACTTGGATGTTCCAAATACTCCACCAGAGATAATAAATCAGGCAGAGCAAACCTCTGCGGACTTGTTACCGGAAAAATAAAAATAAAAGGTTTACAGAAGTTTATAATAAAGTCATGGAATGGAGAGCTGATAACCAAGTACATTCGTTATCGGAAACTGTGATGCTTGTATATTTTGCAAAATCGTCGGAAACTTTAAAGGCATCGACTCTGGTCTATATATTCGATGTTAAGAACAACATTATCAATAAATAATGATATTGATATCAGTGAATATCCCAAGTTACGTTCTCGTTTGAAACGGAAATCCAGCGGTTTTAAAAGCAAGAAGTCTAGAACTTTTTATGCACATGAAATAAAGACGTTTTTAACAAATGCAGACGATTCAAAATTTTTGCTAACTGAGGTAAGGTAATCATGTATTGTTGCAACAAATACTTTATGATACAAATGATTTTAGGTCGTTTTAATTTTTGGAATTTCTGGCGCTTATCGCTGCCGCGAATTAAAAGATTTGATAGTAAATAATATCAAAGATTGTGAAAATGGACTTCTCATTGAAATACCTGACACTAAGACAAAGGTATTACGTTCGTTTCAAATTAATGGATTTTTTTATGAAATACCTAAAAAATACATGAACCTCCGTCCACTAAAAATGGATCAAATTATTTCAACACAGACCTAGATTTTATAGTCTGTACAAAATGTAATAACATCTACGTCGGGGTACAATTGCGGCGTATCTTCATCTGGTATGCAATTTGTTAATAAAACCAATGTGGCATCCTCTATATTACAATATAAACATTTGGACTGTGAATCCCCTATAATTTTGAATAATTGTTCACTTATTGTAATTAATCAATATTGAAATCAAAAATATTTAATAGATTTGGGTTGTAAAATCCAATAAAGATTTTTTGCATTATTTAAGTTTTATTTTGAGGTCATAAAAAAAGTATAGTGTTGAACTCGTCAAAAGCATTTTTTATGCTCGAGACCATTATCATACACCTCGTTTTATAAACTATTCTCTCGCTTAAAAAAATGTAACTTTCGTCACTCGTTGAACAATACACTATTTTTTTTCCAAAAAAAAAAAAAAGTAGTGTAACTGTGGTTTTGGGTTTCTATGATATATTTGATAAATTGTGTTTCTGTTGACATGAAATAAATTTGAAATTTTTGGATAACTCTCATTATTATTGTTGTTGAGATCTTACATATTTTGAACATTACTGAAAATGGGTACGGGGAAGATGGGACCGATGTCAGCTCAAGTTTTAAACTATTTCGATAAGGTTTTTTATATGTCTACATGCTTTTGTCTAAATATAGAAACAAAAAATACCCACACCAAAGCAGAAAAATTAAGAAGTGATATGATTATACTTATCATATCACTTATACTTATACTTATACTTACATAATATATTCAAACAAAACTAACCTAGGATAATTAAAAACTGTTGATAGTAATTTAATGTGATAAGCAGTACCTACTCACCATAATTGAATGCCAATTTTGTCCCATTCTTATGAATAGTGCATTCCTTTGTATTGTTAATTATCTTTACATCAGATTTGAAGTCAATTACGACCTCGTAAGGTCCTTCGAATAATTGTGTCAATTTATTTATACTTTATCTGGATAATGTAAAGGATTCGCATTTTCATAGTAATTGGTCTTTCTTAATATTTTTGACACTTGGAAGTTGTTCCTTGCTTTTTGTAGTCTATACTTCAATTTAAGAGGATAATTATCGGAACTATACCGTAGATCTACTGTATTTGTCAAATTTGATAGTAAAAGCGCCGATTTTCTGAAAACTCGTATGGCGTTTGTTAAATGAGCCCCATTTCCATGGAGGGTATATGAGGAGATCGAACTCCATGTATTTGTATTTTTGGTAATGGTAGAGGGCGCCAGTGTCAATACCATACCAAAAACATCTGACTGCAGAACAATAACAGCCAATCATGAGCCTTGCATACACTTTCAGTTTATGGTATTTTTTTGGTTGCTAGCTCATTCGACAGTATTTTAGATAAGTGAGGTTAGGGAACAGAAATGAAAAATTTTATTAGTAAGAAATCTGTCGTCGTTCATTTTTGAAGATATCTTAAATTGTGATCGTTTGGTAGTAAAATATACAGTGTGACCCATTTTGTTTGGAAGCACCCCTATAAAATCCGCATTTTTCAACCGGTTTAGATTTAGTCTTTTTTGTTAGATTCAGTATCAAAAACAGTATATGAGCACAAATTTTCATACCGTAATAGCTATTTTCAAGGCACTCTATGCTAATTTTTCTTTGCCAAAAAAGACGAAAGTATATTAGGCAATTTTTTTTTCTTAAATATGACTACACCACTGGATTCAGAATCATCACAAATGTAAACTATCAAAATTTTATAAAAAAAGTTTTATTAACAACAAAGTTATCAGTACATGAATTTGGAAAAAGTTGTTTTTTAATTAATTTTTTACTAAGAATGTAGACACATTTTAAAAATGGCAGCATGGTAAACAAAGACTAGGACTCAAACATATTACACTGTAAAAATTCGAAGCCGACACCTTAACCCGTTCTGGAGTTATAGCTTCTGAGAGTAATGTAAAATTGTGCTGATGTGCCGAAAATACAAATTAACACCTAATAATACATTTTAATTATTAAACTACTTAATAATAATTTAATTCTACATTTTTGTAGCCTCGACTAGACCTCCGTTAATTTCCACACATTTCTCGTATCGTTTGCGACTATGTCTTAGCGCTTTTTTTATTTCATGTGGTGTTATTCCAGCACACGCCAGGGCCCTGATTCTCGAGTTCAAGAGAAAAGGAACGTTCACTTCACCAAAATGAACATTCCGATCCGCCAACGTTCACGCGTTACTCTAAAATCTAATTCTTGAGCACTTGTGATGTGAAACGTCATGCGGATGATTAATGCTATGTTGCCAGATACTTTATAGCTAAAGCACACCATTTTAAAGAAAGAAGAAGAAAAAATTATGATGAAAATCATAGAAAAAGTATATATGGATACTTTTTCTATGATTAAAATGCAAGTAAGAAGAAGAACCTGTTAACATAACCAAAGTTTGTAATTCGGCGGGTATTAATTTTTGTTTGTGTTTTTGACTTCTGTATTTTGTGCGATTTGGCTGTGAAAAAAGTGGAAGTATTTTAGTGATAAACTTGATCGACATTGGATATGGTTGTTAACAACTGTTATCGGTTCAACTCATTTCAATTCTTATGTGTTCATTCGTCGATCAAAATTTTTGAACCAAGTAATCTACTTCTACTCGTATTTAAAAACAATTAAAATAAAATATCCAAAGTAAATTTTTCAAACAAGAAACCAGCCAAATTGAAGTTATCTTAATTTCCCAACGTCAAAATCACAGCACATATGTGTGCTGTGGTCAAAATAATTCACACGAACACCCGGGAACGCTCCGTTCCCTTAAATATTAGTAGTAGAAACCACTTCTCTCGAAAATCGGTGATGTGAACTGTCACATCTATTCAAGAATATGATTTAGACACTTTCGAGAGAACTCCGCCCACTTTTCTCATGAGAACATAGATCCTTCGTTTCAAGAATCTGGGCCCTGTCGTATTCTGTCACACAGTTCTGCTCTATTCCTTGGACGTGTCTTATACACTTTTTGTGTCAAAAGACCCCACAGATAAAAATCCAATATAGTTAAATAGGGCGATCTAGGAGGCCATTCGATTAACTCGCTACCGCGACCTATCCAACCATTTGGAAATTTTTCGTTAAGCCACTGCCTGACAATCCTAGAATAGTGTACAGAACAACCATCTAACTGAAATATCAAATTTCTTCTTTCTGCTAGTGGCAGTTCGTCAATCACCTTCAAGAATTCTATGAAGTTATTGGCATTCATGTTTCCCCCCAAAAACAATGGACCTATTATCCTGTCTTCGAATTTTTACAGTGCAATATGTTTGAGTCCTAGTTTTTGTTTACCATGTTGCCATTTCTAAAATGTGTCTACATTCTTAGTAAAAACTTAATTAAAAAACAACTTTGTCCAAATTCATGTACTGATAACCTTGGTTGTTAATAAAACTTTTTTTATAAAATTTTGATAGTTTACATTACACTTATCACCATATTCATTTCCTAAACACCACAGTCACCATTATATGGATACCCTCACACATTGGTATACCTGGAAATGAACTAGCCGATCAGCATGCCAAAACAGCGTCAACTACTGCCACAATTACTTCTCATATCCAAATTTGCAAGGATGTTAAGGCAGAAGCAAAAATAATCGTTAAATATATGTGGCAAACTCACTGGAGCTCCACCAAGACTTCCCTACTGTCTATCCAGCCGATTCTCAACACACCTCTGTATACTGACCCCTTTGGACTCTCTAGACAAGAAGTATCAATACTACGTAGACTTCGAATAGGTCACAACAAACTCACACACAGCTACTTAATGACCTCAAGCAACAGACCTTCCTGTCAAAGCTGCCAGTGCCCACTTACTGTTAAACACATCCTGGTTGATTGTCGCCAATTTAGCACAAGAAGACGACAACATCATCTCAAATCCCAGCTGCAAGACATCCTATAGGCGACCCAGACCAAATCGTGACAACACTGAGATTCTTAAAAGATATATCACTTTATCATAAACTTTAAACTATGTTTTTAACTAACTGTAATAACTATTGTTTTCTGTAATCGCCCCTGTGCAAGTGGCCATAGTTGCCGAGCACGTTAATTGAATGAAAAAAAAAATCTTTCTAGTTCCTATTTTGAGTTTTTATTATTAGGTCATAAGTAATGTTCACAATTATTTCACTACTGTCATTTATAAAAACTAACGTTACTTATTTCGGATGGTATCGTATTTGCAATGCGTGACGCAGCGGTGAAAAAACAAACTGTTTAGTTAGACGATTTTGAGGTCAGGTTTTGTCAATTTTTCCGTTAGTTAGTTAGTTTTCCTGAATATTTAACTTTTATTTTTAAGTTTTAATCAAGAAATAGGTGACGTACTGAAGGAAAGAGGAACTTCTTGGGCGGAAGCAAAGAAGTTAGCAGAAGATAGGAAAAGATGGAAAATATACTGCGGAACCCCGCAACCCCGACACCTAACGGTACAAGGGGAACCGATATATATATATATATATTTTTTAAGTAGGCTTCTACATTTTTTACTATTTTCATGTATCTCCAATTTTTGGTGGTGGTAAGCTGTAGAGTTTGATTGATGATTTTTGAGAATTAACATGTCACCTTGAATATACTTGACATAAATTCAGTACCCTTTTCCTCAAGGATTCTTGGGGTTTACCATACCTTCAAATGAAGCTCTACAAACGCCTTTGCAACTTTAGCGGCTTCTTCATTTTGTAAGGGGTAGCATTCAACAAATTTACTTAGATTACATTGTAAGGTTAAGATATAACGGTTGTTTTACGAATCTGCCTCCAATGGACCAGGATCTAAAAGAATTTTCTGAAACCCGTACTTTTGCAGTGACTTATGAGATTTAGAGTGATTCTAGTTGACTTTTCTTCTAATCATGGCTTTTAGCTTTTTTCGGCACTTTTTGGATGCTATGCAAAGAAACACAATCTCTAAAATGTCTCTTATTTGGAGGGCAGTATTGGTTGCTTGTCAGCCGCTATTTCTACTTTGAGCGATTATTACTTCTCCCTTAGACTCTGAGGAACTCATTGCTTTCTCACACTGTTGATAACTAAATCTACTTAATCTATAACTAAAACTATTTTGTATACTTCTCTTTCTGCGCGTATTTCTCATTTTAACCATCAACAGACACAACACTGACAAAAGATCGCCATGTATTTACTTTCATTCAATGAAGGGTGAGGCTGTTCCAAGATTAGGTCGTCGAGGGCATAGAACTAAAGCCTCATGTTAACTTGACTAGGGTAGTAGTCGTAAGTTTTCTACCCACATTGAAATATGTAGGTACCAATCAATAATTATTGCAGGGTCATCGAAAATATATCACTACCTAATTATGAAGCATTTATAGTTCCAAATATCCCAGTTAGCATAATTATTTAGGCAATCAAGAACGTGTGCCAATAATAAATTATAAACATTCATACATTACAATAATATAATATGTTTATTTTACTTAATTAATCATAAGCAGTAATTGATAAATAAAATGTACCTGCATAATATAAACTCTTGGACAAAATTCTGCTTATTTTTCATTTAGAATAACTCTTTTAATTTTCAACCGATCTAAATTGTTTTTTTGGCACATTGTAGGAAATTTATCAAAATCACATATTTTCATGAATAATAGCATACAAGTTGATAAACAATATGCAAGTCATCGTTTTAAGTCCCGTACGAGATGATCTTGTATCTTTGCAAATTTTAATTTTGCTGGAGGTACATCATCTTTGATTAATTCCATTTTAATGCAGTACGTTTGACGTTGTTGTCAATACATAAAACAAAACATGTACCCCCACTGGTGCTGCCCCTAGTTTTTTAGATCCTCCCAGAAAAAAGGCTCCTGAATTTTTTGTATCCTCAATATTCATATTTAATAAGCTAAAATAATTTTTTCCGTTGCTGAATGACGCTGCGCGTGCGGTAGCTAGAGACCCCTTCTTTTGCTTTTTTTTCCGCTAGCAATAAAATTCCGGGAGATAGGACTTTTTTGGGAAATTTCCTGCAATCTGAGGATCTTGTTTCCGATTATCGATATTTGCAATAGTTTCTGAGATATTTGCAAAAAACTAAACTCATCTTTTTTTTACCCAACTTCAAATTCAAGATTCTAGATGTCATTCCGAATCCAGTTAATCCTTAATAATAATTTTCGATACCCCTGATGAGGTTTTCACCCAAATTGCTCTTATTAACTAGACTAATGTTTAAAAAAATAGGGTGCAGTTCTCTTAATTTCAGCAATTTGTATTTGAGGTCTTTTTCCCCAAAATATGTTGAGCTGTTCCACCTTGTCACATCTTTCAGTCTCACTGCACTACTTGTTCGGTGTGCATTTTTACATCTAAATATTTATTATATTTATCATTACCTTATAATTGTAGGCGTCGTCTGAAGAGTACTCTGTTAGTGGATTTGATGATTTTATGTTCGAAACGGTATTGAGCGATTTACTTCTGTCTGTGGCTACTGTTCGAGATGTTTCTATAGATCTACCACCACTATTATAATCTAGAGAGCTTCCTGGACGGGATACGGAATTTTGGAGATCTTCAAGTAGGCAGTCTGAAAAAGAATTCATACATACTACGTTAACCAAATTTTGTTCAGGTGATTTGAAGTTGAGTGCGTCTAATCAGTTCTAATATCACAACAGCTTCGAAAATAATCGATTATTTCACGAGTTACGAGTGAAAAATAATCGATTATTTCCGATTGCACGAGTGGTATTCGTCACGATTATATAATTATAATAAATTTCTTATTTTGTATTAATATTGAACGTACAATTATTTTAGGTAATTTGTGAAACATTGTTATCTGTGGATGAGCTTGCTATATTGGTAGTGCACGGCAGCGTTTTTTCTCTCATTTTTTCAACAATGTTAAGATTATGTTCATTGCTTAGCTTAAGGTATTGCTTGAGAGACTCAGTTGAATAATGATTGGTAATTTTTACCTTCTTGACATAAATCTCAATACTCTGCGCGCCTAGAGATGTGTATTTACTGTTCTTTTGCTCAACATCTTCTATAGAAGTCGCAGTGGATACTTGTCTTGACATTATTTGTTCCATGTTAACCATTTAGATGCAGCTGTAGGATTTTCTCCGCCCTTCGCAGTTTTGGAGAATATGGGAGTTGTATTCAATACAGTCTGTAAATTCACCATAAATGTCGACTTCGTTGAAAAATTCTACGTTGCCTCGATGCCACGCCATGCTTGATCGACAGCAAATATTTGGTAGAAATTTTTTTGGAACCTATCCGGTGAGTTTTCATCATAATTTTCCACCATCTCGATGATCACTTGCTAGAACTGCAGAACTGGATTTTTTTTTCTCTGGAAGCGCTTGTAACTCTCTTCTTTTAGCCGTACGTGAGTTTATGACATCCTCAAAAACAATGTTTTTAAATGGGTCTATTTTCCGATTAAAATCTTGAAAATACTTTTTGTGCAGAAGCTTCACGAAAATATTCCAAAACGTTTCCACAACGCCCTCCTTATAATCGGTGCCATAAGCTCGCTTCATGTTGAAAGCCCAGTCTTTAAAAATACCTGAAAACTGTTCGTGAATTCTCCTCAACAAATTCATATTTTCGCTTCCAAACGCATATCTGCGTGTTCAGCGTTAGAGATCCAATTACCTCGCTTATTTCTAAACTTGAAGCTATTGCGAAGCAATTCATTGCGATTTAAAACCATTTTCTGAATTTTCGAGAAACTTCAAGAGGTGATTATTATCCAGTCATTGTTGGACCCACCGAAAAACCGAAGTTTTTAAACCACATCGTGAAATAAAGATTTGTGTTGAAATAGTTATTTTTGAAATTTATTTATTGTTACCTGTAGCGAGAGATGTTTTATTTTTCACATTTGATAACGTATCCGACTCACATTTGACACTTTGAAAATAATTAAACACTTTAAAAATTATTTCACGTGCCTGACTCTTGATAACTGGTCAACTAATGATACGCCTCTGTACAGAGCATTTATACAGATTGCGAAAATTACATCGGAACCCTTGCCTCGGATTACACAAGTACGACAAGGATATATGAAAAAAAGAGAAAGAATAATTGTGCGCGGTCATCACTTTGTTTCATCTTAGGGGTGTATGCTTATTTCCCGAGACTGGCCGAATGGTCCTTTACAGAGATAATTCACTAGTTGGTGGTATAACGGTGGTAACTATTCAGTATGCTCCCAACATGGAAGGAGTGAGGGTGTTAAGGAAATAAAAAAATACAATCGTTATTTCGTAACCTGTACATCTTAAAATTCATTATGTCGACTTGATCATTTCAGACCAAGTTGACAATTTCTAACTACAATAGGATATTATTTTAGCCATTGTAACTTGGCATTTTCTAAAGTATGAAACACATCCATATTTCTCGAAATTACTAATTATTTTCACAATTGTTGACTTTAAAGGAATTGGGCGATTTTCAAATGCCACAATAAACAAATTAACGATTGCATTAGCCGAATGACCTCCAAGATACCATCTTACAATTTGTACTTTTTTGCTGGTTAAGTATGTTAATGAAGGCATATTGTAAATGTTTTATTTTCAAATACAATGGCATGCGCTTCCAACGTGATCAACGTTTGTAGCGAAAAGACCTAGGAATAGCAGTTTAAATGTGAATTCTCTCTGTAAAAGACAATGTTGCCGGATGAAAGTATTTTGTTTTACCTATTGTGCAGGACATCGAAAAAAAGTCAACGATAACGAGACAAAAATATAGTTTGTACAAATTAATCTGCGCTACTGGCAACAGCGGTTAAAATAGGGGGGCAATGAGCATTCGGCCAGTCTCGGGAAATAAATATACACCCCTAAGGTGAAACAAAGTACACGCCTTAATGACCGCGCATAATTATTCTTTCTCTCTCTTTCAGCTGTTTTTCTGTCGTACTTGTGTAATCCGAGGGTTCCGATGTAATTTTCGCAATCTGTATGTCTTGCAAGAGCTGTAGTGGGAGGTAACATTGAAAATGGGTTTGTGCGCCATCACGTTTGGCGCTTGCAGTACCTTGTTAGTTTATGTTTATGTGACATTGATTGAATGCGTTGAGTAAAAAATATAACACTCAACGATTAAATGGCAATGTTGTACTTTTTTTATTTTTAATTAAAAAACCAGTCATATCAGGAAGTAACAAACAAATTGGTGAATAAACCGGTTAACAATTTTTAACATAAATCCGATATACAGTGCTATTCAAAAGTCCCCTCCCTCCTTGTATCTTTTGAACGGCTACACTTACATTAATAAAATTTGGAGTGTGCAAATAAAGTGTTGTAAACTTCTCTACGAATGGTAACAGGTGACGTAATAGTAATAGATGACGTCACAGTGCCACTCTGGCCAATAATTTTAAATGGGACCTTATTGCAAGTGATATCTCGTTTGAAAGGCATTGACATTGGCTACATAGCCATATTAATTTTGTTTGGGTTTAAACTAATTTTGACAGATAAATTAAATAAATACCAAAATTATTATTTCACATTTAAATATTGAAGATTTTTCAGTCCGCCTCTGGTTAGTTGTCAAAAAAATTTACGTTTTTAATTTAATAGTATTTGTTGCTTTGCAAAGTTTTTCTAGATAGCTTAAATATTTAATTTTATTATTGTTTAACGAGACGTTTAAGAGTTTACATAGGCAAAATGGTACGTACTCAAGCCGACAAAGGAGCAGCTATCTTAATAATTGGTGAATCTGGAAAGAATCTCCATGAAGCGGAACGTTTATTTATTGAGAGATACCCAGATCGCCCTATCTCGAGAACTTATTTGAGGGAGCTTCTTCACAAGTTTGAAGCAACAGGTAGTGTTCAAGATGCCAAACGATCTGGTCGACCAACATTTAGTGATGATAAAAAAATTGATATAGTTGCTGAAATGGTAGTAAACCCTGCTTCCTCTTCAACTAAAGTTGCGACTATCTGTGAAGTAAGTAAAAGTACAGTACAGAGAGTGTTGGCTAAAAATAAATTTCATCCATACAAGTTAAAAATGGTGCACCACCTTTCGGATGACGACTCCGACAGAAGACTCGAATTCTGTGAATGTATGACAAATAAAATTTGTCAAAACCCTCATTACATAAAAACAATTTGTTTTAGTGACGAAAGTACTTTTTGCCTCAATGGAAATGTGAATACACAAAATGTAAGCTATTGGAGTGACACAAATCCTCACACCTTTCGTGAACAACATACCCAATTTCCAGAAAAAGTCAATGTTTGGGCAGGTATTTTGAAAAACCACATAGTTGGTCCTGTTTTCCTAAATTCAAATTTAAGCGGTGAAGTGTATCTGGAGATGTTACAAAATACAATTGAGCCGTTAATTCTTGAAATTCTGGAAGATAATCCAGATGAATTCGGCCATCTGGAAATAACATTTCAACAAGATAGTGCTCCTGCACATTATTATGATGCACTAAGACGTTACCTGGATGAAGAATATCGAGATAGATGGATCGGCCGGCGAGGTCCTATAGAATGGCCACCTCGGTGACCAGATCTGACACCATTAAATTTTTTTCTATGGGGGTACTTGGAATCCAAGGTTTATACTACGGCACCAGATAGCATTGGCGTTTTGAAAGAAAGAATTATTGAAGAATGCAATGCAATTTCAGCTAACACATTCGAACGAATACGACAAGAGTTTACTAATAGGATGTATTACTGTCAGGAAGTAGACGGAGCACATTTCGAACACTTGCTATAAGAATCCATTGTTGATATTTGATTAATTAAATTTAAAAAAATAATTTCAATAATTTTGGTATTTATTTAATTTATCCGTCAAAATTAGTTTAAACCCAAACAAAATTAATATGGCTATGTAGCCAATGTCAATGCCTTTCAAACGAGATATCACTTGTCATAAGGTCATATTTAAAATTATTGGCCAGAGTGGCACTGTGAGGTCATCTATTACTATTACGTCACCTGTTACCATTCGTAGAGAAGTTTACAACACTTTATTTCCACACTCCAAATTTTATTGATGTAAGTGTAGGCGTTCAAAAGATACAAGGGGGGGAGGGGACTTTTGAATAGCACTGTATACATTAACTCCTCTAACTTTTGTGAAGGAGTGTATTGTTATTATAGTTTGTTTCAAAAAGTATATATAGTATTGGAATGCCATAATCGTTTAACAACCAGATGTTTATCGAATATTACAAAGTTGTACTCAAATTTGACGAAATATTTTACAATAACTTGATAGTAACTGTAGGTAGGTACTATTGAAAAATGCCACAAGTTTATAAAAGAACTCTGTAATAGCCGATAAACATCTGGTTGCTGATGGATTATTATATTCCAATACTCTATGTACTTTTCAAAACAAACTTTATGCCTTTAAGAAAAGAACATTTCAGTGACATTCTAGTAGGATCAGATTATTCCAAAATTGTACAGAAACTTACCCAAATTACTATCGAATTTTGATAAATTTTGATTGGAGTTGTATGTCTGTCGTTGAGGAGACACCGTTCTCATCACTTGAGTTTCCTGATATTCTTTCCGTTCGTATTTTGACATTTTGTTGTTGCTCTAATTCACCATTCGCCTGCAATATAACATAATTATGTCAATAAAGAATATTTTCTCCCATAATTCAAAGCAGTGCGTTGAACAAATGGATATAATTAAAAGGAATTAAGGTGAATACTTTTACTGTATGATAAAAATTCATTATACGATATTTTATGTTATAGTTGGTAGGTAAATTAATACACAGTACGAATATTACGCAAGATTTTATCTACTGTCGTTAAGTTTAATTATTCCTATTAAAAGATGTCATAAAAAAACTCAAGAATGCTACATAAGTAGTAAGCTGTAACCATATCTGTCTGCAATATGCTTCCTGTGACTGACGAAGTTGATAGTGTCAATTAAATATATTATTACCCAAATAGTAAACGCCTTTCCTATTCGTATTATGCAAGTGTAAGTATTATCACGAGTTCTAGTTAGGAAAATACTTTTGATATTAAAATGTTACAAATACGTTGATGATAAATATATTGGAGTATTAATAGTTTACTGTTGTTAAGTTAATAATAAACAATACGTATGAGCTAATTTTAAATTATGATAAATACAGGGTGTTTCAGTTGAAACTGGCACATTTTGAATTTAATTATTAACTCAACGAAATAAGATAGAAATGTTCTGTTTGAACCAATGAGTTTCGACCAAATTCCGATTATACAGGGTGTTTCATTGGGAAAGGGCTGTAGATGGGGATCACTTTGGTGCTTTCAAAAACCTATATTTAATGTGTCTTCTGCACTTTATAACCGAGATACAGGGTGTTTTAAAAATTTATCGTATTCCTTTTGAACCTCATAACTTCCGAGTTACGCTGTATATTATTTTGAAATTTGGTACACGTGATAACCATTACCTAGAAACTCCATCAAAAGCATCTCCAAAAAAAATGCAGGTCCGGCTTAACAAAAAATTCCAAAAATCGTCTTTCCTAAAAAGAACACCCTGTATATAGATTTTTTTAAAATTGCTTTTTATAATTGGAAAGAGTATAAAAAATTTAATCTACTTATTTCCTTTTTATTTTTCCGCTGACAATTTTACTACCAAAAATTGACAGTCAAAGTTATAATTTATACACTTTTTGGGGGTTAACAATAATGGTATCGTAGAGGTTTTTTTTATTTTTTAGCTTGAAATGAAATCTACTTAATGCATCTAGAGAAGCATCCTAGAAATTCAATTGAGTTTGTATGTTTACGAGTACAGACCACTAAAAAATGTGATTACAGGGCCGAACTTAGGACATACTCATTCAATGTTTCGAATATTTCGAGCACCCTGTATAAGGATATGTATCTGGAAACTATGCACTTCTACATTTAGAATAACAAGAGTAAAATACGAGAAATAAATTTATTCTCGTATAAACTAGATAATACTTCAAGAATTTTGAGCAATTTTTGTAGGTTAGACTTGCTTCGTTTGGACAATGTTACAATTTCTTGTTTTCTTTTCATGTCAGTTAATAAAAATCTCTCCGATTTTTGAATTATAAATTTATTTCTCGTATTTTACTCTTGTTATTCTAAATGTAGAAGTGCATAGTTTCCAGATACATATCCGTATACAGGGTGCTCGAAATATTCGAAACATTGAATGAGTATGTCCTAAGTACGGCACTGTAATCACATTTTTTAGTGGTCTGTACTCGTAAACATACAAACTCAATTGAATTTCTAGGATGCTTCTCTAGATGCATTAAATAGATTTCATTTCAAGCTAAAACATAAAAAAAAACCTCTCCGATACCATTTTTTTTTGGAGATGCTTTTGATGGAGTTTCTAGGTAATGGTTATTACGTATACCAAATTTCAAAATAATATACAGCGTAACTCGGAAGTAACAACAAACGCGTTTTTATTAACAAAATTTCCAAAATAAGCGGAAAAAAAGCGCTATCCCAATAAAAATCGTTCCTGGAACGAGCACTTCACTGGATTCCATTTTTAGTGGACTACATATCGTTAGAATGTCATAAAATAAAATATTTTATTTCACATTTTACCAGAGGTGTGATTTACTATGAATGGACCTTAATAAAATTCGACAACAAAGTTTTGTAGCCTTAAACTTCAAAATATTATTGATTGTCTAGTTGTCACATTTTTTGTTGTGTCAGATAGGGACCAAAAAAATTATTTTTATACTAGTTAATGTTGACAACGGTAGCTGGAACGCTACCGAAACGTCGAAATAAAAAATAAAAAAAACATTATCGTGGTTTGATTCCCAAAAAAATAAGAAAAAAGAATAAGTAATGCCACAAGGAACTTACAGAAGATATTCATACTATTAATGTATAGAATGAATAAAAGTGGCCCAAGAACGGTTCCCTGAGGTACACCACATGTGATTTTATGTGGTGAACTCATTACACTATCTGATAAATAACTTTCTATGAGTTTGTATGTATTGCCTCTAATTCCATATTTCTGTAATTTATTTAATGACAATTTATGACAAACGGTGGATTCATTTATCGCGAAGAGCATATTTAACTGTTGAAAAAATAAAAAAAAAAGATATACGTATGTTTGTACAAATCATTTTATTAATTCCAATGGTCCAGCGACAGAATATCCGAATCCATTATCAGCAACAGTATCAAAGGTTAGTAATTGTATAATTATTGAGGTTGAACTTAGTATATGTTTATCAATATCATTGATAATCGATCAAAAATTCACATTTTTCTTCAATTAAAAAAATTTATACAAAATAATAAAAAATTTTAAGCACAATTATATACCAGACTCTATGGCGTGCCGTTTTGGTATTTAATAAGATGAGTTTAAAAAAGGATAAAAAATATATATCTTCTCTAAAAAAAATGTATTCAGTAATTATTCTGTTGAAGAATTGAAATTGTGTTTTTCATAATAATACAGGAATTTCCATTATAAAAAACATAATAGAAATTGCCGATTTAAAATTTTAAAATACATAATAGAAATTCATGAATTAAAATTATGAAAAACATAATAGAAATTAAATTTCCATTATGTATTGAGGTTGCCTATACTACTCTAATGCAAGTACCTGAAATCGGATAGTGAATGTTTTACCGGCAACACTGCTTCTGGGGATAAAGAAGAAGAAGAAGAATAAAACTTCATTTGTTATGTTAATTTCTGTGGTTGTTTATTTACCTTACTATATAAACTGTAAACAGAAACAACCCTGTAAACTATTAAAATAATCACCATTGAAGTGAGCATCAATTGTTACCTATGTGTTACGGTATAAAAGATCAATAAGTATGGGTTCTTGAGAAGTCGCAACTACACTGCTTAGAATTCGGAGTATTATTGGAGAATCTTGTAGAGTTTTTCAGTCAAGCAATCATGTTCCTCGTGATATTCTATCATCTTGCTTAACTAATCTCGACAGAATTGAGAATTCCACTTCTTCTGATACTTTCAACCTGTTAAAACATACAATTAACGAATCATTGTCTCTTGATTCCCAAAGTGAATATGGGTTGGTATGGGGCTCTTGGGTCTAGCTACTTCCAGACCGGGAAGTGCTCTTCTCTGCAATTTTGAAAAGAGCCATCCACTGCTCTAGTAATAACATTGGAAAACAGTATCACAGATAGCCTACTTGGTCAGTACCAAAACACTGTAAACTCTCATTGTTCGAGAAGGGTTAGCCGTGTTACCGGTTGAACACCCAGTTTCGCACTTTCGTATGTATGCATTACTTCAGGATAGGCAACCTCAATACATAATGAAAATTGAATTTCTATTATGTTTTTAATAATTTTAATTCTTGAATTTCCATTAAGTTTTTTATAATGGAAATTCGTGTATTATTATTATGAAAAACATAATGGAAATTCAACAATTAATATTATTGAAAACATAATGGCAATTGAAGAAAAAAAATTATGAAAAACATAATACAAATCCGTTTTGTATTATTTATTCAATAATTTTGTTTCTTGAATTTGTATTATGTTTTTCATAATTTTAATTCTTGAATTTCCATTATGCTTGTCATAATTTTAATACTTGAATTTCAATTATGATCCTAATAATAATAATACACGTATTTCCATTATGAAAAACATAATATAGAAACTGCCGATTTGAAATTATGGAAAACATAATAGAAATGCAAAAATTGAAATTATCAAAAACATAATAGAAATTCAATTTCCATTATGAATTGATTATTACCTACAATTTTGCATTGAAATAAAATGGGCGAAATCTCAATACATAATAGGAATTCGAATTAGAAATTTTATTAAGAATTTCATAATTTGAATTATTGATTTTCCATTATGATTCTCATAATTTTAAATAGACAGTTTCTTTTATGTGTTCCATAATGGAAATATGTATATTAAAATTATGAAATACATAATTTTAATTCATTGACAGAATAATTACGGAATAAAAATTTTTGAAACGAGAGATATTTTTGTTTTTAAAACGATGTTATTAAATACCAAAACGTCACGTCATAAGACTCTTAATCAACCAACTAATCGTTCAGCTGCGACATTTTTATTACCTGACACTGGTAAACATTTTAATTCAGTACCTTTGACGTTGTTGTCAAAACATCTACCACCCGCTGGTGCCGCCTTCCCAGGAAAAAGTTTAATAATGATATGTATTCACTACTAAAATTTCATTATTAGCTTTCTTTTACACTTAAAAAGGAGCTTACGTTCTTCATTGGTTTTCTCAATAACTTATGGAACATAAAAATAAACAAATCTTTTATTTCAAGTACCAGCACATGAATACTCATTTTTCTATAGCTAATTTTAAAATGTTGTTATAGCAACTGTTTGGAGTGGATAAAGTATCACTTTAACCGAAAGGGTAGATAAAGTAACACTGTAACAGCAAAAGTAGATAAAATGTTTTAACTTTTTTATTCAATAAAAATTACAAATTCAAACTCATTAATTCGAAGGATTAACAAGTATAATTTCACAATTATTGTTTTACAATATTTAGGGGTCATAATCGGAAATACTGGAAATCATGAATTAGAAGTCGACAAAGCCATTAAATGCTACGCACTGAATAAAAATTTTTTCAACAAAAAGGGGGTTTCTAAGACAACTAAAACGAAAGTGTAGCACTCCGTATACAGACCAATATTTACGTATGGATGCGAGTCGTGAGTTTTAAATGACAGACAAAAGAGTAAGATTCAAGCATCGAAGATGAAATACCTACGAAGAGTTGAAGGAATAACAAGAATAGATCGTATTAGAAACCAGAAAATAAGAGAGGAATTAAAAGTAGAACCTTGTAACATGCCTATCGACCTGTTTCGATTTTACCAAATAAATTCCATAATTACCGCTCGCCGTCATAGTAACCACTTCCAACAATTATAGTTCTGTGATCTATATTTCTCCTTCTCTCGTTGTCCGTTAAGACAATTGACATATTATGTCAACGGCCGATTCCATTTTGAAAACGATCGCCCTTTCTTTCCGTTACCGACAGTCTTACAGTAAAGACATACCTTATCGTCTCTCCAATTTTACCTTAAATTGCTGTGGTAAGTCCAAAATTATAATTTATATTTGTTAAGCTTTTTCTAAAGTAGTGGCTGAGATAATTTTTTTGTGCATTTCTTATTTTTTCACAGAGATAGACGAATATACATATACCACGTGGACCTATATTTCTTTTATACTTGTACCTTACTTTTAAACTAAATCTTTTATCATAAATCACTGTTACCTTTTTTAATGCATTGCTAGATTATGTGTTGTAGAATACCTAATTATTTTCAAAGATAGATAACATTTGCATTTTAACCTTTTCAAATATTCCTTTCTCATGAAAACCTGCCAGTGCCGGCTTCGCATTTCATTAAACATTTTATTTTTTAGAAATGGTTTATTAATAACTTTTTGCTATAATTAATTCTTTCAGGTCATTAGTACTTTTTTTAATTTGGCTGATAATTTTTACTGTTTTAATATGGGACATATATGTTGGAAAGCTTTCAGTAAATTTAAATTTCATCATTTCAAACAACTGCCTTCCTTTTTTACCTGAAAAGCTAAACCAACATTATGTGCCCCATTACATTCAAGTTCCTACATATCCCTAATCCATCTGAACTTCTAGGTAAGCACAGCTGCCAGGTTACCACTGCCAAAATACCCTGTCAGGTTACAGCTGCCAGGATACCCTGCCAGGTAACAGCTGCTAAGATAATCTGCTAGGAGGATACCGTTACACCACTAGGATACCCCTAGGCATCTAGTTTCCATTCAAGCCATCACTAATTTCAACTTCAAGACATCTCTTCTTCAACTTCAAGACATCTTTCGTTTTTTCTGTTCCTGCCAGACCTCTTCATTTAAGCTAAGTACCTATATAAAGTACAGGTTTCTTTCCTTTTTGTTTTTCCTCTCAATGGCAGAATAAAGTTAAGTTAAGAGCTGTAGGGGATCGTGTCCGGGTTCATGTAAGTTTGTAACTTTTTTTATTTTTAACTTTTAATTAAATTCTACAAGGTTTTTCTACCTTTCTCACGTTTGTTTCTTTTCTTTAATTTATATTCATTTTTTCGTCGATGTCTAAAAAGGTAGTGGCGCCCTAAGTTCTTATAGTCTGTCAACCCTCTGGCATACCTAGTGTAACACTAACATGGAGTCGATCCACCCTTGAGAGAGTCTCTATCCGGGATCTGTCTCTTGAGGAGAGAACAGTGTTACAACCTTTACTGGAACAATTGAGTTGGTGGGGACACTTACAGAGAATGAAGGATACCAGAGTAGTCAAACAAATATGGCAGGCAACACCACAGAACAAAAGGAAAAGAGGAAAACCGAAAAATACATGGGAGAAAACGAGTGAAAAATCCTGAAAGAGAGAAACCTAGCGCTGAATGAAGCAAAAATAAGAGCCAAAAACAGGAAAAAATGGTGGAAATTCGTATATAGATAAAACGAGATTACCTTCCAGCAGCATACTATATGGTAGAAGGATTTTTTAAAATAATATATACATATATATATAATTTTACAATTTACATTATTAGAAACATCTATTTTTGGAACACCACAACTTGTACTGGTTTCCTTAGATACTTGAACCAAGCTTTTCTTCCTCTTCTGTTAATTCTTTTCCGTACATTTCGTATTCACTTCGTACACAAAACGCAATAATACTGAACACTCCACAAAAACCAGAATGTAAAATTTGTTTGACATTTGTTGACACAGTAATTGATATCCGTAGTAACGGAGCAACACAGTTGCGATTTTTGTGCTAAAAATTACAATTTTCTTTGAAATTTTATTTTTCACCTGAATTTGAAGTCTTGCTTCAGAATAGTATATTATTAAACGAGCAATTTATGATAGCCATTATTCACGCAGGGTGATGTTTGCGTCACGAGCCGTAGTATAATAACATGATATTTGGTATTATTGACAAATCTAACGTCAAAATTAATAAATTTCTGGAGTACGTCAAATAATGTGACATATAGAGATGGGAGATACTGTGTAAAGAATCGATACACCGTACCGCTATAAATATATTGTTTTAAAACTATCAATATTAGTAAGTATCGTTATGAAAAGTATCAATACTAAATTTTTTTATATTTTATCTATACGATATATTTCAGAAACAAATTTCCTAAACAAAATACGCAAATTTAGTAGTTTATTTCATATGGTACACCCATCTCTAGTCACCTAAGCCGTGAATTATGAACCATCATTCACTCTAGTGAGTACGAGGCTTGTTTTTTAAGTAAGTACCGTTTTGCGATTCCGCTGCCGCAGCGCTACGGTCGGCGTTCCGCGCATGCACGCTGGTTACCTACATCTCTTGTCTATGCACTGACGCCATTACAGTCTGATTCTTCATTGCATACGTTGTTTACTGAGTGTTTAAGATGCCTCCGACAATCGTGAGTCCCGCCGATATTTATCGTGAGATCTGTGAAGTTTACGGACAAAACATTATGAGTGATGGAATGGTAAGGAAATGGGTGAGAGCATTTAAAGATGGCCGCACAAATGTGCATGATGAAGAACGGAGTTTCTAGAGTTCCAATGGGAAACTCTAGATCATCCTCCATACAGCCCTGATCTGGCGCCCATTGACTACCATTTGTTCCTGCACTTAAAGAAACACCTGGGCGGTCAGTCAATACATTTGTGATACAGTGGTTAACAAGTCAGGCGGCAGAATTTTATGGGAAGGGTATTCAAAAACTGGTGCCACGTTATGACAAGTGCCTCAATATTCACGGAAATTATGTAGAAAAGTAGATTAAGGTACAGGCTTTCATGTAAAAATAAAATTATTGCGATATCTTTGCACGTCTTTTTTAATTCCAAAACAGTACTTACTTAAAAAACATGCCTCGTATATGGGTACCTTTTGTTAGGAGGTATATGGGTCGTGGACAAAAAAATGTATTGCACACGACGATAAAATCGCATTATCTTCTCGAGCGTAATTAGCGTTTCGACTGACGTGGCGACGCTAAAAAATACTCTCAAAGATAAAGTGCAATTTTATCGTCTTGTACAATAAATAACCATTATTCTGTCATACTGACTTAGTTTACCACAGTTTTGTAAAGTTCTAAGTGCAGTTAAATTATTATAAAGAATCATAATTATTCATCTTGATTTTTATTATTATAATCAACTTTAATAAAATTATCTTCTGAACTGGATAAATTACTTCTATCATTTGCTATCATTCATAATAGAAACGAATAATACCTAATGCGAAATCATGTATGTAAATAATAACGAAATTATTCAGTGACAAGACACGATGTGTGGCCAAATATGGTAACAGCTTACTACTTATGAAGCAATCGTGACTGTATTAAAAATATGTTTAATAACAAGAATAGTTTGAATTGACGGGCGAAGATTTGTATGTTAAATTCATATCATGACCGAAGTTTTGTTTAAGTCGATAAATATCTAATTTGACGGTTTTAACATATTTGTGAAATAATACTGGACGTATTCATATAGTTAATAATTACTTAGTGAGTTTTCGTAAAAACTTTTAAATATTAAAGGAGTAGACTTTCTACAGAGTGCTCCGAAACCTCCCTCTACAGATGTGATGTTTTGACCATCTAACCTAATTTACCTTTATCCAAATGTTCCCACTGAGGGAGCTTGCGCCCTTTGAAGATGACGCTGTTAAGTCAGTTTTCTAAGCATTCTCAAAAAAACCTACAAAATTCAAACTTGGGACGTTGTGTAACCCTGCCGTAATAAATATTTTACTAGAAACCCGCGTTTTTTATTGCCCTCACAAGCGTTCATTGTGGGAGGGGCAACGGGCATATATGTATATTTGTGAGATATTGCAATTTAAATCTCATGTATCTGTTTTTATTGATTTAAAAATTAAAAACTCTTGTAAGTAATGCCGGAAAATACGGGCTACTTCACGACGAGCTTACCTTACCTTATCTATATATTGGAGAATACTCACACGATTTCTATAAAAATTAGCATATATGGAAAGCAACATCCTTGAGGTGTTGATGAAATTTTCTATATGCTCATCCCACCGTAAGTTAGAGTCGAGTGTAACTCCAAAGTATTTAATATAATTTTGTCTTTGAAGGGTAATTTCCTAATTGTTATAAATGCCATTTACCTCATTAAAATCTGGTGATCTGTTAATATAACTTGCAAAATGCCAAAAAATGATTTATTATAGTTTATAGTAAGTTTTTTATCTTCTATAAGTTCCTTGTGGCATTACTTGTTATTTTTTCTTATTTTCTTGGGAATCAAACCACAATATGTTTTTTTATTTTTTATTTCAACGTTTCGGTAGCGTTCCAGCTACCGTTGTCAAGATTAACTAATAATGAATTAATGAAAAAATTTTTGGTCCCTATCTGACACAACGAAAAAAATTTGACAACTAGACAATCAATAATATTTTGAAGTTTAAGACTACAAAACTTTGTTGTCAAATTTTATTAAGGTCCATTCATAGTAGATCACACCTCTGGTAAAATGAGAAATAAAATATTTTATTTCATGACATTCTAACGATATGTAGTCCACTAGAAATGGAATCCAGTGAAGTGCACGTTCCAGGAACGGTTTTTATTGGGATAGCGCTTTTTTCTTGCTTATTTTGGAAATTTTGTTAATATAAACGCGTTTGTTGTTACTTTTTTGTGTATGATTATTTTGTTTTCAAAATATGTATAACTCAGTTTGGTGATTTTGTGTATTGGAGTGTGTATCGATTAACAACTATTCCAAAGATAAATCATAAGAAAACCTGGATAAAAACTTATGATGCTATCCTGATAACGCAGGTAATTGATTATTGGAAATTTCTCTTTCTAACATTGGTAACCAAATTTGACTACATTCGGCTGAAATACTAGCTACACATTTATCTGAATTTAGTTGTATTAAAGCACTTTCTTTGATTTTTCGTCTTTTATTATTGGGCTCTTTCAATATTATTTTTGTCGAATCCCATTGAATTTTATGCCCCTCTTCCCAAGCATGTTTGCAAATACCTGACTTAAAGAACTCCCTATCTTTGATATACTTTTTATGTTCATTTATTCGGACTTTCAATGGTCTAGATGTTTCACCTAAATAGAATTTGTCGCATTCACAAGATATCTGATATATGCAGTTTTTTGAAGATTGTTCTTCATTTTTTGGCTTCGTTTTTGTTAGAATAGATCTCAACGTATTGTTAGATTTGAAGCTAGTTCGAATATTGAATTGATTACCAATTTTCTTAATTCTTTCTGATAAACCCTTAACATACGGTATTGTCAAGTTTTTAAAAATTATGTTAGCTGAATTATTAATATTATTGTTATTATTATGGGGTATTAACAATGAGCCCTTCTCTATATTCTTAATTTCTTTATTCACAAATTCTGCCGGGTAATTATTGGCATTTAAAACATTTTTCAGCAAAGTTTTCTCCTTTGTGAATTGATTATCGTTAGAACAAATAATTTTGGCCCTATCGTATAAAGATTTTACTATTCCTTTTTTAACGCTTATAGAATGATTACACCAATCTATAATTTTTGTTAAGTCGTTTTCTGTTTGATATTTCAGTTCTTCCCAAGTATCTGCTTCATAGAAAATAGCCGTGTTATCAGCAAAACTCACAATTTGGCCCGTAGTTGGTTGAATATACAAGTTATTCACGTAAATGGAAAATAGTATGGAGCCAAGGACTGTCCCTTGTGGTACAAGCAATTAGTTTGCTTTTGCTAAGCTTATCTTTTACTTTCACTTGTTGATAAAGGTTTTTGAGGTAGTATCCGAAAAGTTTTAATGCGATTCCTCGTATTCCTGCATTCTCCAAAGCCAGCAATAAATGTTCGTGATGTACAGTATCGAAGGCCTTAGCCAAATCCAGGAAAATTGTTGTTTGG
This sequence comes from Lochmaea capreae, assembly GCA_949126875.1. Taxonomy (NCBI): domain Eukaryota; kingdom Metazoa; phylum Arthropoda; class Insecta; order Coleoptera; family Chrysomelidae; genus Lochmaea; species Lochmaea capreae. The sequence goes on along the minus strand of OX421404.1, from coordinate 528,429 downwards.
CTTATTAAGGTCCACCAAGTGATAAATTATTTTAGTTAATTCCAGAATTGCATCAGTTGTAGAGAGCCCCTCTCGAAATCCAAATTGTTTTGTAGAAATAATATTATATTTATTGAGATATTCTTATAATCTTAAGTTTAGAGCCTTCTCTACCACTTTTACGAAAGTTGTGATTAAGGATATCGGTCTATACGGGGTTGGGATAAAGTATGGAACCAAGTAAATATCTTTTAAACGAAAAGAACGATATTTATGAAAATTTGCTGGTAAGTACAGTGGAACAAAATTCATATGATGTACATTTTTTTTGTTAATAATATACTTCCGGTTTAACCGAAAATGCCATCAACTTTAATTTTACTGGGACACCCTATATATTTTTACATATTTTGATACATACTGAGTTAAGTGTATAAAAATTTGTAAAAACGAGGAATAACTCAGTGTTAGTTGTACAATAGGAGGCGATTTCATTATTTTAGAATAATGAGAAACAAAATCACTTCAAATGTTCAAAATGCTCGCCATTTACTTGATGACAATATGCCATCCTATTAACAAATTCTTGAGTCACTCTTTCCAATACTTCTCCACGTACGTACCTCTTTGTCTCAATTCCTCTAAGTTTGTTGGTCGTCTAACGTAAACACGTGATTTTAGATAACCCCAAAAGAAAAAAATCTAACGGGCTAAGATCCGGAGAACGAGCAGACCACTCTATGAATCCTCTACGTCCAATCCATCGATTTGGAAAATTCGCATCCAGAAAATCCCTAACCCGTAATTTCAATACGCTCTTTTTCATTTAATTGAACCATTCTATATTGTAAAATTTATTTCCGTCAATTAGAATTTGACACTTGGAGAACAAAAGACGTACTAAACAGTACTCGTTTATTTATCACTATATGCATACAAACAATATCAATTAGTTTATCTAAATAGTTTTTTGCTCTAATGCAAAAAACTCAAAGGAGGTTGATTAAAGTGCTATATTCCTCGTTTTTACAAATATTTTTACACTAAACTCAGTATGTATGAATTCAAAATAACAAGCTCTTTCAAAATATGTAAAAATATATAGGTTGTCCCATTTAAATAAAAGAAGACGATGGCATTTTCGGTTAATCCGGAAGTATATTATTAACAAAAAAATGTACATCAGATGCATTTTGTTCCATTGCACTCACCTGCAAATTTTAATGAATATCGTCCTTTTCGTCTAAAAGATATTTACTTGGTTCCATACTTTATCCCAACCCCGTATATATATATATGCACCGCGGGATATTCAATTACACTCCAAAGTCAAACGGAGTTGGTATATTTACAAGATATTTTAAAACCAACCATTCTGGTTTGCGATTAGAAGGGACAACACAACTTGTAGACTGGTTTCGGCGTATTTGTACTGATGTGTGAACATCCCGAATTCCAAATAAAAATCATATTGTCCAGTAGATTAGTAGGCCGATTAAGGATCTTGTAGCAAATAAAAATCTAGGAACAACTCTGTCACATTCAGCTTGTTTTAAAAGTAGTAAATTCAGAGAATATTTGGTATTGGGGATGTTCACACACAATTTTGAATAGGAAGGCCTGCCCCTGTCAATTTTTCATTAAAAAAAGGATTATCTCGTAAAGTATAAATTTGTATAAATAGGGTATTCTACACAAAGTGACATTGAAATTTAATGTAGAATCCAAAAAGTTGATAATATAAAAGGTTTTAGATATACATTAACAAAGTTGTCCGTCACTTTCAGTATAACCGGAAGTGACATGTATGTCAAAATATTTTCCAAAAATTCCCAATAACTTCATCTCCATCTTTGACATTTTTTATAGAAATCGTGTGAGTAGTCATCAATATATAGATAGTGTGAGCTCGACGTGAAACAGCGTGTATAGTGGGACACCTGGTATATAAAATGTGTTCTCACCACTAGTTTTCAAATTAAAACGATTTCAATGTCTATACTACTTCATTTTTGAGGTCACCGAGGTTTTGGTTCTATTTTTGAACATACAATTAGATATTGGAACTGAAACATCAAAATCATAAAAATAAAATGCTTTAATATCTGATTCTATTTTTATAATTCCTACTTTCAAGTGAGTATCGCCCGACACCCATTTTACGAAATATGTCATATGGGTGTGGTGGAGTATTTTTACAATAATTACGAATTCATTCGAGATCCGGGGATAGAATAAAGATATAACTAAGAAATAAATAACGGAAAATCAATACCCTAGTAAAAATAGCTGAAAAAAAATTAGGAGTGGAAGCTGTGAATACACGCAATCAGAAAATATAGGAGCTGAAAATTGGCCCTTGAATTATTGAAGTCCGTTATTGACATTTCATATATAATACCACGAGAGTGAAAATTTTGTCGGCAAAATTTTTCGATTGTCATGAAAGTTTGTTGCTTGACATTTTTAATTTTTTTTGGTTTTGGATTAAATGTCATGAGCAAAATTACCTAAAAGCAACAAACTTGAATACGACAAGAGAAAAATTTTACCTTACAAAATTTTTAATTGAGTGGTATTCGACATGACTATTTCACGAGAGAAAAACTAAAAAATCATATGTTTAAACGTTTCATTTATTGCAAACTTCAATTATACAAAGCCAAAAAATAATAACATTATGAAAAAAAAATTACTCATTTATGTAAAAAGTACAATTATTATAATTGTACGTTGTAGTATTATTTTGGGGATTGTTTTGCATCATAACCTGTGATGAATTTAAGTTAGAAACTGAGGATTCCTTTTCTTTATTTTTATTTTCTCGAAGGTTCTCTATAAGTTGGAAATGGGGTTCTTCATTTAATTGTAAATATAGTTTCAAAGAATGGGCAGAAGAATGTCCTGTAAGCTTAATTACTTCTTGTTCACCAACTCCTTCTTTTGCTAGTGCAGATATTGCAGAAGCTCTATGTGAATGATTAGTTATTTTTATTTTTTTTGTGTCTATACCAATTGATTTTGCCGATATTTTCGTCCGCTTTGAAATTGTATTAATTCCCAATGGTGAATTTTTGTACCATATTCCTTTCTCCTAATTTGGATGTACTGTTAAAAATAATCTTGTTGTTATAAGATAAGGATTGGATTCTCTTTTTTCAATAATTTTTAAAAATAAACGAACGGGACACAAATTGTTGTTAGCATTATTTCTTACCAGCCACTTACTGCTTTTGATCCTCCTTGTGTCGTTTTGGTAAAGATTGGATTATATTCTACCCTGCCAGTAAAATTACCTTTATTATCATATTCTTTTTTAAAGTAATTAATATCACAATATGCAGCTTCATTTCCACGCCATGCTAATTCGAACGAACATAAATGAAAAAACTTTTTTTGTAACCCATCAGGATTATCTTCAGAATAGCTTTCTACCATTTCCATGAATTCTTCTTTGGTAAACGCGTTAGAACTTCTTTTTCTGGTTTCAGGTTCAGCCTGAAGCTTTTTACGTTTTGTATCCCTGGCCAATCTAGCAAATTTATAGGTAATATCTTTAAATGGATCAATTTTTGGTGTTAAATTCTAGAAAATATTTTTCCTGAACCATTTGAGCAGTCGTATTCCAAAGTGTTTACACACTAGCTTCAGTATAATCAGTTCCATCTCTTTTTTTCTTGTTAAAACCATAATCTTCAAGAATTTTTGCTATAACTTGTTCAGAAGTATCCTTTTCTAACGTATAATTACGTGCGTCCAGAAACATTCTAAACTGTTTCCACGCAGACTTTTTTGTTTTCATTGTATTTCGCGGTATACTTTGCTTAATTGTACTCTCTATTCCATTTATTGAATTATTTCCAAATCTTGTATTATTCATGTAAATCATACTTATTTAAATTTTTGAAACAGTTTTAATAATTTTTAGACAGTTAAATAAATCAATAAACAACTAGAAACCACTAACAAAGATTTTATATTGAATTTTATCACAGAGGGATAGAATTTTATACACATAGATTTGATATATTAAACGTCAAAAAATTGCCGCGACAAGACAAAAAATTGCCAGTTCAAAACCTTCAAATTTTGTCAGTTATCAATTTACTCTAGTGAAATAGTCAATGAAAAACGATAGCTCATAATATCGTCTTTCCACTAATAGCTATGAAGTTGAATTTCTCTATTAGTGGTTAATAATTTTTTTTTTAGGTCAATGATCAAATGTTTTGAGAATCCAGGGATAGTAGTTTCACAAAAGTTTGTGCAACATAATTTCCTATACCCAGGAGGTTGCCTAACATATTTGCTGCTTGAAATCACCTAACAAGATAAAATTATTTGAATAAAAATGCCATTAGTTTAAAATTTCGCCATCAACAAAAAATGACTGGTGACATAATGAGTGCGTTCATATTCTATGGGGTAGGTGGGGAGTGAAAACTGACAGTCAGACGACAGGGTGAACGCCTAGGGAAAAATCCGCTTGAACGATTTGTAGATAGACATAATTTGATTTTTTCATTGTAATGTGTTGATGATTTTACGTTGATTGCAGACAAACATGGATCAAGTAATGTTTTCACCTTTAACATTATTGTTTGAAAATCTCCTGTGGATGGAAACTGGTAGCTAAGCTTAACCAACAGAATACCGATTACCGGTGCCTTAACCTCTATAAACAATAAGGACATGTGTACATATTATACGAATTGCGCATATTAGGGTAATAGTTCGCAAACACGATAATTACAAACGTTGTTTAAAAATAAGTTTTACTAGTGGAAATGTTAATCTGAATCTGTTTTAACATTCATGTGCCACTTGATTTTCATAAGAATTTTTTTTATTTTCAATTTTTGTCTTAAATTTCGCCAGCAGTGGAACAAATTGTATACAGTGCTATTCAAAAGTCCCCTCCCCCCCTCGTATCTTTTGAACGGCTACAATTACATTAATAAAATTTGGAGTGTGAAACTAAGGGGTGGTAAACTTCTCTACGAATGGTAACAGGTGACGTAATAGTAATAGATGATGTCACAGTGCCAGTCTGGCCAATAATTTTAAATAGGACCTTATGGCAAGTGATATCTCGTTTGAAAGGCATTGACATTGACTACATAGCCATATTAATTTTGTTTGGGTTTAAACTAATTTTGACAGATAAATTGAATAAATACCAGAATTATGATTTCACATATAAATATTGAAGATTTTTCAGTCCGCCTCTGGTAAGTTGTCAAAAAAATTGACGTTTTTAATTTAATAGTATTTGTTGCTTTGCAAAGTTTTTCTAAATAGCTTAACTATTTAATTTTATTATTGTTTAACGAGACGTTTAAGAGTTTACATAGGCAAAATGGTACGTACTCAAGCCGACAAAGTAGCAGCTATCTTAATAATTGGTGAATCTGGAAAGAATCTTCATGAAGCGGAACGTTTATTTAATGAGAGATACCCACGGATACCCACGGATCGTCCTATCTCGAGAACTTATTTGAGGGAGCTTCTTCACAAGTTTGAAGCAACAGGTAGCGTTCAAGATGCCAAACGATCTGGTCGACCAACATTTAGTGATGATAAAAAAATTGATATAGTTGCTGAAATGGTAGTAAACCCTACTTCCCCTTCAACTAAAGTTAAATGTTTTTACGTCATTCTCTAACAAAAAAACTATCAAAAACACCGTAAACTTTCGAATTTTAGTTGATAGTAGAAAAATTGAAAATTCGAGTTTTCTCAGAAACAAAGAATTTCCGCGGCAAAAATCAAATAATGTAGTGCTAGCTTTCTTGTATAGAATCATCCTATAAACCGATATTCCATGTCTCTGATTTCGGCTTAACGAAACTTGAACCAAGCGTTTTCCCCAACACGCCCTCATTTATTCGTTATCGAATTTATTCCATTTGGCTATTCCACACTGTATATTTCGAAATAATTTTAAAATGTAGCCATCCAACCCATTCAACCCATTGGTCGTGATTCACCCTGTATAAATTGAGAAATTAATATTAATCGTCTAGTCGAGTGTTATCTATTTATTAATGCTTTTGCTTAGATAATAATTCATTGATTTAAATGTTGAAACCTTGAACTACAATTGTTGCTTAAGTAATCAAAATGAAACTATAAAAATAATTAACATTCAACAGAATATCTAATACAATTGAATGACGAGCTCGCAATTTATATTATTGAATGAAAGGCTTAATATTATCTACTAACGAAAGTTAAACCTTGATTAAATTATGTAGGATGCCATAAATGGGTGGTAGGTCAGGAGAAAATTAAGCAGGTTAACGAGCTGTGAAAATCGATTATAGTTCAAGAGGGTATTAGAATCTTCTTGCAAATTGTGATACGAGGGCTGCTATATATATTTTGAGCCTTGGCTTACCAAGTGTTTACAGGCGCCATCTGATGTTTCCAATTTAAAGTTTGATCTTTTTAACCATAACCTTCTTCAGAACTTTTTGTCATTTCAGTATAACTTGTGTTATCTACAGCGACTTGAAAATTTTGTCTCAGCGAAAAAATGGAATTAACTCGTGAACATTTTCGTGCGATGATTTTTTACGACTTTCGACGTGGCTTATCAAGACAAGACTGCATCGATCAACTCACTTCGACTTTTGGCGATGAAGCACCATCCTCGGCCACTGTTAAACGCTGGTATAACGAATTTAATCGTGGCCGCAGTTCGCTCGGGGACCAAAGTCGTGAAGGTCGTCCAAAATCAGTTGTTCTGCCACAAAACATCGATGCTGTGCCCGAACTGATAAAGCAAGATCGACATGTGACATATCGCGAGATAGAGGCATCTTTGGGCATTAGTATGACAAGCATCAATAAGATATTGCATGAACATTTAGCTGTTAAAAAGATTTCTTCGCGTTGGATCCCGCATAATTTGACAAAAGCTCAAAAGGATGCTCGTGTCAATTGGTGCAAAGAAATGCTCAAGAAATACAATCGCGGTGCATTAAAAGCTGTGTATAACATCTACACAGGTGACGAATCTTGGATCTATGCATATGAGCCCGAAACAAAACAGCAATCCACTGTATGGGTCTTCCAAGACGAACCCGATCCGACAAAAGTGGTTCGTGCGCGAAATACCTCGAAGCAAATGATCGCCTGTTTCTTTGGAATAACTGGACATGTGGCAGTCGTGCCGTTAGAGCAACGTAGAACGATGAATTCTGAATGGTACACAACCATTTGTTTGCCAGAAGTGCTTCGTGAAATACGAAAAAACAACCTGCAACGAAGGATCATTCTTCATCATGACAATGCCAGTTCTCACACATCGGCTGAAACAACCACCTATTTGACTGGCCAAAACGTCGAATTGATGGGTCATCCTCCGTACAGCCCCGATTTGGCATCAAATGACTTCTTTTTATTTCCGCATATCAAGAATAAATTACGTGACCAACGTTTTTCGGCGCCTGAAGAAGCTGTTGATGCATTCAAAAACCATGTTTTGGAGGTACCTCAATCGGAATGGAAAAAGTGTTACGAAAATTGGTTCGACCGCATGCAAAAGTGTATTGATCATCATGGAGAATACTTCGAAAAACAATAAAGCCATTTTTAATAATAAACTACTGTCTTTTCATTATTAGGCTTAAAATATAAATAGCAGCCTATGTAACAGCATGAAATTTTGTACAGGTGGTTTTTTGGCAACTATTATAAATATAAGCGATTTGACCTACATAACACAAAAGTAATATTTTAAGATTGTTGAAAGTGGTCCGATTTTAGCAATAGAATAGGTAGTTTTCTTATTATTCTGGGTTATGAACAGTGATAAAACACATAATTTTTTGATCGAATGTAAGCAAAGCAGTGACATAAATGGGACAGGAGTTTGGTAATTTACGTACAACTCGACCAAATTCATTTGAACTGTGAGATTCGGATGCGCGTAGATCACGTATACGATACTGTCGGCAGCTACCAGTCCTAGGCAGAACGCTGCAATGTAAGGATCCATTTGAACTCTAAATACAATCCGCGTAGGAATTTTGATATGGAATTTAAGTCGCTAAAATACAAGATTTTGTGTGCAAAAAGTCGTGAAATAGTGCATAATGTTTTTAAATTGGAGGCACAGTTAATAACTAAATTGGAATTTATTGCCAAATTCTCAGGATTTTATTTAGGAAATTATTTAACTAACTAAACTGTCTCCGTTGAGTGTACATGCGTTCACTCTGCGGCACTGTCATAATACCGTCTCGCTTCTTTGTTTGCGCATCTCTGAGTTGAAATTAATTTGGTGGAGGTGTACACATGCGAATAATTAAATTACATCTATAAAAAACAACTTTTATTATTCGACCGGTTTCACAAATAACATTTGCATCGTCAGGAGTGAATTAAAGAAATTAATATTAATAAACAAGCCAACAAGATAAGATACTTCATTTTGATATGTAACCTAGGATATTTCATGATCTAATATATCAAACACTTAATATATTGCACCCTTAGTAATATAAGCGCACAATCCAAAAAAGTTATTATTGTCCTTTTTCTCTCTCTGTCAGCGCTAACCGGTAGCAAATATCATTTTGTGCCCTTAGCATTTAAAATCACAGTTTACAAAAAATTTGACTTGATCCCTTATAGGTATTACTGAGGGTGCGATATATAGTTATATGCTATCTAAAACACTATTTAACAATGGAGAATGTATTTATCTATTCATTTAGAATAGTACATTTCAATTTCTAATGAAAAGCAACTGCATTACAATGTGTTAATAATATTTGGAATTTGAGTTGAAGTTTGCCAAGGTATGTTATCGATTTATATTATTTTTCTTCATTTTGTTTTGAAAACAGTGAATTGATAACCATTGAAATATCTCAGCTATTATTGTTTATCAATCATTTATAAGGGCATATATTCATTTGATATTGCGATTTGTTTGATTATTTTGATTTCTCTTTCAAAATTTTCTGAACACATTGGAATTAGAAAAGCTCTATGTATCATACTGATTTTCTGCTAGTATGTATGACAGGGTGGTTTGACTGGGAGGGTATTACAATGTCTGTATAAAGTATTCAAGTTTGTTTTAAATTCTACTGATGTTCAAGTCTAAAGAAGATTCATTTTCTTCCATTTTTAATGTAACTTTAATGTTTGTGTTATTGATAAATTGGAATAATATGTCTAAAGTTCTATAAGTACCTACAAAACTTGCTAGAATATCATCAACCTATCTGTACCAAAATAAAATAAACTTTTGTAAACGAGATTTGAAAACGGTAGTTTCCAAATTATCTATAAATTTGTATACTAAAATTGGTGATAAAGGACTTCCCATAAGTAACCTATAATTTTGTGAATGAAATCTGTGGTTATAAAAGAAATAATTTTGATTAATGCAACTTCGATCAAATTTAGAATATCTGCTGCTGTGTTTATATCTTTTGTAAGACGAATATATTATTTTGGAGGAATTTTTGAAAACATACCACTTAAGTATATCAAAAGAAACTAATTTTGCATTTGTAGGAATGTTGAGATTATGTACGAACACCAGTACAAGCACGAGCGTTACATTGCACCTCGCTATAGATTGAATGGAAAATTAGCCATTTTGATAAAAAATTGAAATTATTTCACCTTTTTTACGCAACAACAAAAACAATGTAATGTCTACTCTTGTTTATTTAAGCCAACTAGGTAGGCTGTACCTAAAGAAATTATGATATTAAGTACCAAAATAACAAAAAATTAAAATTTTTCTCGAAATCGGTGCATTATAGCGAATCCAAACACGAGCATATTTTTTCTAGAAATTCCTTATGTAATGTGAAATTTGTCAAAAAATTGATACACAAAGAATTTATCAAATTTACCCGTTGCCCTTCCCACGTTGAACATTTGTTATGATAATAAAAAACACGGGTTTGAAGAAAACAATTAATTATAGCGAGCTTATACAAGTTTAAAGTTAGTAAATAATGGTTTTTTGAGATATTCTTAAAATCACATCTAGTATATATGTAGTTTGCGTTTGGCAGGAGACATTCTGTATATCAATAGTTAGATTTATAGCATAAAGAACAGACGTCGAACCAGCACTATAGTGGAACGCCTCTGATGCGCGGTTAGAACTTGGAAGGGTGACCACTGGGAAACACCATCGTATACAGATTCGGCAAATATTTATCTTCCATTATGTAGAATCTCATATAGGAGCAACAGTGAGCTCTTTAAATTGAATTTCTGGATATGTTGTAGGGATTAGTACCTACTACCAGTAAAACTCCAAGTTTGCAGAATTCGAGACGCTGTAGAAGCAGAGTCATAGCTAGAACATTTTCCAACCTCATTGATTTTTTTCATATCTATCCCCTTTTTGTGGGTCTGTGAGAAAAAGTGATAATTACCAATTTTGTAGATTTATCAACATTTCATTTTCCTAGCTTTTTTTCTACAGCTGAAATTTTCTATTTATAGAACATTTGAGTATACGATAATTTTGGGAAAATACAACAAAAACACAATTCGCAAGAACATGTTTGTTAGCGAAAGCTCTGCTTTCACAGAGTCTCGGATTCTGCGTATTCTGGTATTAGTCCCTACAAAATACCTCAAAATACCGCAAACCATTTTTAAACAAGCAATATCTCTCTAATATATAGTGCGATATGAGCATTAAAACTGATTACGCTAATGCATAACAATTAATAATTATTAAAAACATATTAAGACTGTGTGATCAATATGTATGAGTAGGTTTGTTTTTATTACTTGTAGAAATTGTTTGTTGAGAATAATATTGATTAATTAGTAGTTTTTTCTGTATAAAAAAGCGGAGCTTGTATTAAATCTTCGATATATAATTTGTTCATTGTAAATCCCGTCCCATGTGAATTCTGTCATAACTGAACTATGTTGCCAAGTCGTTGAAATAGCATGAGAATTTAGTAAAAATAAAATTCTTCTTTTTATTTTACTATTTATTTATAGGTTAGTTTTAGTTATTGTATGCAATCAAAATTTAATTTATTTCAGTAAGATAAAAAAATAAGACATTTATTTGTATATTAATACCACAGCACTGAATTAAAAAGTTGGATGAAATAATATTAATAAAAAAGGTGCTTTATTTTATAATCTGAGAAATAAACCATCATCATGTTGTAGAAGAGCCAATATCTAAAGCTAGTATGCAGGTGATTCTTAACTAGAAAAAATCTAAGCCAATAAATAGAAAATGCATCCAGAACAATCGAAAGTACTACAACTATATGAGGGTGAAATTTGTGAAACCGCGTTTGGACCCGTCCTGTATAGGGTTTCTTAGATATGGAAGCAGGTTTAGTGAATTATGATACTAGACAACCATCACAGACATATGGCTTCGGAAGATTAATTTTAAATTGCGCAGTTTGAAGTATACAGGGTGTTGAATTCATCACGATTTTCAGGAACAAATGGTCAGCACTTTTTAAATATACTGTATAACCTTTTACATCCCTATATCATTGCATTGCGAAGTCAAGCTGAATTCAAACCTGAAGTATAATAAAGGGTGTCCCATTAAAAAAATGTTACTTTGATATGGCACGTCATTCTGGAACACGCTGCACAATTACGAATAATTTTAAAGCACGTACCTTTAGACTACTACATTTACAAGACATTGGTCTTTATCGCACTACTGAGTCACCCTGTATATGAAATGATGCAACACATACTGGTATTTTCAGAACAATAATACTGTAGAACCGTTCAGAACATGCTGCTTACCTGTGATTTGATGTGTTGTAAACATCACTTATACTTTATTTTTTTCATAACACACAACAATATAACGATATAAATATTGGTTGAGTTCATCCCAACATAGCGCTACCGGAACGATGATCAATTTTCCGCTGAACGCGTGTTTTGTCAACTGATTGATGTGAGCGCTGTGGTAGCAGTCGCCATTTTTCCCATCAAAATTGAAATACGCTACGCTAAAGACGCATTAACTGTCATTTATGACAAATTTCATGTTGACAAACATATAAAATGACATAACATCTTAGTTCGAAGATATTTTGGACATTTGTATATTTAAAATGAATGAACATCACTGGAAACTATCAAACTAAATTGAAATCGCAGTTGAATGAATAATTATTACATGTCCTATGTCAGATAAATTTAGGTTACGTTATTATATAAAAATTATCACGTTCTGCAGAATTGAGAAACGATGTATTACACTGAAAATCGCTACCTGATCAACTTTGTTGGGATGAACGCGACCATTCACTCATGTATGGATGATATTTTGTACATTGTCAATGATTAAATAAATTGCTTTTCAAACATTTATCCTAATTATATAATAATTATTGAAATACATATTGAGGAACAACAGAACAATTCAAGTAATTGGATGATTATTAGATTTGAATGATTCAGCATGTCAATACATATCTGTGGAACCAAGCAAAATAAATAAATAAACTTTGACGTTCTTCATGTTGGCATAGGATAATACTATTTACCCTTCTAGTATATTCATTGTTCGGAGGTTTTATCAATAAAAATCCATAGTTATAGGAAACCATGGTTATGTGTAACAGTTTCACAAATTGATAGCTGAGCTTTTCGTAATAGAAAAGAGGTCAGTTTATGCAGTGAATGATGCCACGTTTCAGTCGTAGCTAAGCTCTTGTCTACCGCGAAAAACTAAGCAAACTATTTTTTCCGTGAAACTGTCAAAGTCGACTATAAGTTTCCCAAGTTTCAGTACTATACTTTCACTCTGCGGAATTATTTTTAAGTGTATGCGCAGGAAGCTGACGTACAGCCTCTTCACCATGAAGTCAGCAGACTATTTTTTCCATTTATTTAAATCGTAATAAACATTAGTTTTTCTTTATTATAATTGAACGTGTGTGGGTGGCTACCACGGCAACACCCACCATTATACATATACCATGGAAGCTGACGTTCACTCCGTTTATTACTAAAGGCGGAGTTAGCGGATGTATAAGCATAATTTTTTGTGTTAGCATTACTTTAATGCATAACTCATAAAAGTTGAACACTGTAGTTGCAAATGAGACGGTTTATCCAACTCGTAACAGTTACTTGTAATGCACATTCCATAACGCATAACCTTGAAGTTCCCAACTTTTAACTTTTATGGATAATGATGTGTCGAAATAGAAAGTGCGCCTGCGTGGATTTCATTGCGCCGTATTTTTATTCCCAAATGTCACTGTCATACTTGTTAACCTCAAAAGTTTGTCCAGAATCAAGAATCAAGATATAAATAATAATAATATCTATATATTTCAAAAAATGCTAGCATTTACAAAAAAATTCTAATTGTGAAGACAGAATGAAATGACGTCACAACTTTAACATTTAAGGGAAAGTTAGTTTATATTTGCATGTATATAATCATTAATGCAATATGGCTCAATGTCAACAAGAAGTTTTTAAATTTATTTCTTAAATTTATTGCTGGATATTAAGGTTTTTATTCGTAATGGTAATTCATTGTAAAATTTAATTGCCATATATATTGGAGATTTTTCAGTAATGGTTAATCAGTGATGTGAATAAATAAAATTATTTCTTCTGGTGTTATAGCTGTGTGTCACACAGCATGCCTCAGATATTTCTTTATTTTTAAAAAGGTACATTCTACATTCAAATATGTATAATCCATGCAAGGTGAGTATTCCATTTGCTTTAAATATGGATCTGCAAGAATCCTTAAATTTCATGCAATTTATTATGCGAACTGCCCTTTTTTGTACTACAAATATTTTGTCCGAGTAACTATAACTACCCCAGAAAATAATGCCGTATCTTAAAATACGTTACAATATCTCTCCAAAAAGTCTCCAAGCAACATCTTCTGAAATATACCTTTTCCTCGGCTTTTGTTTTAGGTGATCACAATAAAATTCAAACCTTCTTTAAAAGCATCGAAACTGTCATAAAGAGCGACGCATGCATCGACTCTAGTTGACCATCTAGTAGCTGAAAGTTTCTTAGGCACATGTAGTTCTGACCCACTCACAGTTTTGTTACGTGTTAAACACTCTTTCATTATTTCCCACCTATAGGTTTTGTTTAGAATTGGTACCTTACAACACATATTCAAGTAATATATACCTACTCCAATTCTTCGATCTCCACAAAATAAATACAGCAAATATTATTATGATTTGCACGAATTGTGAGTCGTCATTCAGCGCCTTTTTCTTTCACGGCGCCCTAGGCTATAGCCTAGTCAGCCTATTGGAAAATATGGCACTGAGTATGAGTTTGAAAGAGGGGCTTTTCATTGAGGAAATTGAAAAATTTCCATATATATGGGATCTCAAAAATAAAGAACACAAAAACAAAGTAGTACTGGAGAATGCCTGGGAGACATTGTCTGTTTTGGCAAAGTGTACAGGTAGGTCAATATTATTCATTTTCGTGCATATAGACCTTCAGTGTCCCTGTTGCGGTTGATAGACCTCACACCCCAACGTCTTTCTTTTCTCATATTTGATGCAACAGCTGCGACACTTGTCGTTAATAATGTGTAGTAGTATGAGAATAACGATACAAGGAGCTTTTTGATCTTCATGATGAATATTTTATTATTTTGATGAAATTGAAATACAGAAATATCAATAAATGAGGTTATAACTCTGTTATTGTTGTTGAAAGATGACGAAGGTTACCGAACACACTAATTTTATATGTTCCGTAATAGATAGAACTGTCACTTACACTTATGATTATGCTTATGAATTGAGGAAGGAATGGATAAATGACCCATCTGTTAAGCACTATGTGTTAGAGAAGCTGTAATAGTTATGATTATGCATTAATGAAAATATTATGCTTATGCATCCGCTAAATCCGCCTTAACACGAAAATAACATTAGCCAAAAATCTGAGATTTCTTAAAATATTTCACTCAGAATGACAGCTGATTCCCGGGCTATAAGACATATCTACTCGAAAAACACCTCAATAATTGATTCAATCGAAAACGCTGTGTCAGACTTTACCTTGACTCGGTTTCAAATGCTCCCACAAAAACTAAACTAATGAGAAATTATAATTATTTTCCAATATTTGGGTTATTTTCGCACTAATTACTGCTATCGCTAACGATTATTATTTTCTAGCGGAGCATAACACGTTTCCAAAATTTAGGTTGTATACTTATAAAATTATACCACTTCATACGAATGCTAATTAGATAAACAAAATAAGAGGTGTGTCTGTCAACATCATTCACTAAGAATGTGCAATCATCGACAAAGTAAATATTGTAAACAAAATATAGAAAAAAGTTAATAATTCATTACAAACTGAACTTTTACTAATTTTATTTCACATGGAGTACCGGGTGTCTGAATAGGAATAGCTGGATGATCTAAACAGGGTCTAAACAACTTTCCAAACGGAATTGACCGCCACTGCGTTGAAGAAATGAAAAGGCAGCAAAAGAACATACCGTTCAGTTGTCATCTTCACCCAAGGTCTCTAAAGTATATAGGTTGTCTCCTAACTTTCAGCCAATCAGAAGCTCGATTGAAATGCGCGGGAACATGTCATCGTGCCTGTCCGATTCAAGCTGCTCTGTAGGTTTGTTATTGAAACCTCGGTATAAAATAAATAATTATATTCTTCCTGAAAAAATGCGGAGGGCTTCAAAACTGACTACTTGAAAACTACAGTAAAAGTCATGAATGTTTCTCGTTACGTCATAGTTCCATGAATGTATCAAAGACACTTCAATTTTTTGTGGATATCACTGACCGCGTATGTCCAATTAAAACAAATTGAAAGGTACATAATATATGTCTTTTGTACCTGAATTAAGCTACGCCATTACGTCTTTATCGGTATGTCACTCTGTCTTGTGTTGTGACAACGATTGTACTTAAAAAGCGAAACGTCACTTTATGCGGAAATCATTCTGTCACCATTGAAGTTCGTCGTCATTGGCATTACTTTAAACAGGTAAATCCATTTACATTTATTGTTATATTTTTGGACAAAATGCCCGGTAAACGATTGGACGAAAGTAAACGTGAATGTATTAGAATATTTCCAAAAGGAATTGGATAGTGGCAGAGCCGTTAAATGCCATTCAAGAGGTAAGTTTTGTGACAATTTTTTTGTGGAATTTCAAATTGTAGTCTAACTATGATATGTTAAATTTGATTTTTATTTATTTCCTCTGATAATTAGATCACCTGAAATACATGCAGAACCCTCTAACAATGATGCGCCGCTGGTGAAAACCATCTTATTGATGTGATTCGGGTGTTTATGAGTTATAACGTAACGAGGAACATTCGTGACTTTTACTATATGTCGCCGAAAAGATTTGAATCTGAAAGATGTTTTTCCTCAGCTGGGTTAATTTGTTCGAATATTAAATCTAAATTGGACGACAATACGATTAACCTACATATTGATGTTTTTGTGACATTACTTTAGAAAATGGACGGGGTGGGTATACTAGATAATATAATTAAACATTATATTGTATAAATATAAATATTTTTGTTGTTTTACTATAAGTTTAGAAAACAGTTTTATTTTATTTTTGCTTTTTTGATTAAAATGATCAAAATAAAAAATAATTCTATTCTGAAAAATATATCGGGATTCATCCTGTGATTCAATATCTCGTTCCCGTAATCCCTGGATAGCAGAAATCTTCCGGGATTGCAATCCCCATTTTTGACCCTTCGCAACATGGAGACTATGTACTCCAAGTAATTCAATTTTTGGTAATAGTAGAGGGCGCCGGTCTCAAATGTGTACCAGAAACATCTGACTGCATAACAATAACAGCCAATCATGAGTCTTGCATACACTTTCAGTTCATAATTACATAGAAACTGAATGAATTTATCAGTTACTTTATAACCTCCCTGTATAATTAATTTAAATGTTCTAAATTTTGGAAAATGGAACCCAATTGAACCAGTTTGACTACCAGCAGCAGTGTTTTCATGTCACGCAGGCCATATTTCAAAAAACTAGTAGAATTTTGTGAAGGTTATTCATTCAAAACATGATAATGTACTCATATAGCCGAAAATTGTGTCAGTGTTATAAATAGCACTCGTGCAATTTTAGTCTTTAAATATTTATGAATACTTTCAATAAAAATACACAGATTTTATTTCTTTTACCTTGGAATTCATAATGACCATTGCATAACTATGATTTAGCAATATATTTACTTTAAAATTATACTAGTTATACTATTATTTTGCAAATAATGTGAAATAAAATGGAGATGGAATCTATTGCGTATTTATTGATAATTAGAAGTAAGTATTCACCTGTAGTAGTAGTAGTAGTTTATTCACAAACATTCATTTTCAATAATACAGTAATGCAATACAATTCAATACAATAAGAAACTAAGAATACCATACGAATAAAGAAATCTTGATAAGTGATTGCACACTTGTTTCAAGTACAAAGAAGACATTTAAATTAAAATAGATATAATAATATAATAATAATTCGATTACAAGTAAGATCAACTATAATAATGTAACACAATTGAGATAAAAGAATGGACAGGACAATGAACATGATGTAGGATTATCTTAAAGCTGAGTATATAAGTATTTACGGAAGGGAGGGGGGAAAGGGAATTTATTCTTTTTCAAGAAGGTTATTGAAAAAGTTACGTGGATTTGAGATGACGTAACATTTCAATTTTTTTTTAAAGACATGAATGTTGACAATCTCCTTCAGTTCGTTGGGTATAACATTATAGAGTTTTGGGGCAACGAAATCATAAGACTTCTGTCCGAATGTTTTTGTCATGAACGGGACTACATAGTTGCCTTTTTGTCTTGTTTCGTATCTGTGAGAGGCAATTTGGTTTTTTGTTTTGTTTTGATGATAATGACAAATAATATTTTTTGCAAAAAGTTGGCTGACGTCTAGAACACCTGATTCTTTTAGAGGAGATCTGAAGGGTGAGTTCGTCTTTTTGAATAAATAATCTTCAAGTGAGTGGATGCGTGCCTTAGACGAGCAACCTTTAGTTGAATGAATTAGATATTGTGCTCAATTTATGTTGACATGAAAGATATTGAATATACTTTTGTTTGTACAAAGAGTTAAGGAATATATCCACTAGACATTATTTCTAATAGTAAGAAACAGTACGGTGACAAAGGGTGGATGGATCTCCTCCCTTGCCCTTATCCACCTTCTCATACTCTTAAAATAATCAATGACTAAATACTACAGAATAATTATAATATAAAATATTTTCTAGGGATTGAGTTTTGTGAAATAAAAATCTTGAAGTATTTAGGTTTCAATAGGCTGATGTATATCTGTTGTTGGGTTACAAATTGAAGTTTATTAAGTGTGTAGTTTGCTATTTTTGCGTTAATTTGTCTGTTTACTAGTTTTATTTATTCATCGTATCCGGGAAATTTACAAAGACATTAATGCAACACCGGGCGTTCCAAGACAGTTATAAATATAAGGGCAGAACAAGATATTCTGGATAAAATTGATCGACCCCAAAAAATAGCAACAAAAAAACTGCTAAAATACTAAATATCATCTACACATGTGTGTGGCGGGTTTTAAAAAATGACCCATTGTCCATTGTGTATTTATAGTCCAATAAAGATCCTCGAGATTCTGCATGGGAGAGCTGTATGGTCGCGAATTTGTTTATAAGGGTGTTTTGGAGACGGGGAATCGAATGGCACTATTCGCAACCACAAATTTTCCCGGAAAACAGTGAAAATCGCGGAAATTTTTTTAAAATTCACGTTTTCTTGGCAACTATTCGATTTATCAAAAAAAGGATCAAATAAATGTTGTAGAGCGCAAAATTTTACGTCGAACTACTCAGAATTATAGATTTTCCGAATCCGCTGGACACAAACATTTTTATGATTTAATAGATCTAAAAATACAAAAATAGTAAAAGCAATTACTTTTTGATAAACCAGTGTAAAAAAATTTGTTCATATATAAAAGATGTTACAAATAATAAATCCCTAATTATTATTTTGCTACTCATCGTAAAATTTTGAGCTCTACAATGTTTATTTTAAACTTTTTTTGATAAAACGAATATTTGCCGAGAAAAAGTGAGAAATTTTCCGCGATTTTCACTGTTTTCCGGGAAAATTGGATGCTGCGAATATTGCCATTCGATTCTCCGTTCCCAAAATACCCTTATAAACGTATTCGCGAACATACAGCTCTCCCATGCAGAATCTCGGGGATCTTTATTGGGCTATTACGTGCTCAAGCTCTTTTACCACTAGATTTTCTACAGTGAATTACATTTTGTGATTGGGTGACAGACGAAATACAACAAAATCCAAAATTTTTAAAAACCATATTGTTTACGTATAAGGTACATTTTTTAATAGTATCCATCATTAATTTTTATAATTATCATTTATGGGAAAACTAAAATCCTCATAATATTAAAGAGCACCTTTTTCCAAAATGTTTTTTTAGTTAATGCGTGGATTGTAATTCTAGAGGGGGGGTTAAGGAGTTACTTATAAACAAAATTACCCTATATATAGATCATACCAAAGAATCTTATTCCCTTAATCCAGACCACTTTACAGTTACAAACTAACTTTACACATTACTTTCAACCAAGTTGCTCCAATTTGTAGTTACATAAAATGATAGTAATAATAATTATAAGAATAATGGGTTGCTTACATCTCGAGAGCAAAATTGATTCACCGAATACGCCGAAATTTATCAAAAATGATTGTTTCGATGTGTTCTTAGTGTTTATAGCAGAATCCTACCTAATATGAAGGTTTGACAAAACTAGCCAATTTAATTTTTTTAGCCGAGGTCATTAATAACCCTCTACTAATTATGACTTACACTTCAGAAAATCTTGAATTTGAGAAGATAAACTATATTTTGGCAAACTTATCTGAAGCTATGAAAGGAAGTCGGCTGAAAATATTCGATATAGCCACGTTTAACTCTGAAAAAGTTAGAGTTGCTAGGTATGTAGTGATAATAATACGAAAATGGACTTTTGATTATCAACAATATATCAATTATGACCGAAAGTTAGTTCTTTAATGTTCTTGTTTCATTGTATTTTGTCTATTAACATACCTGAACTTTTCCAAATAGGTTATGGGCTTCGTTCAAGTCGGAACGTCGTGCAAAAACCATATTACTGCGTCGTCTAAAGGAACTCAATTGGTGAAGACGTGTCGAACTGTCCGTTGCTATGCAACCACCAAACATGCTATTGGTAGGCGCGTGCGTGAGTTTTACCCTTTTACTTCGACTATTGACTGACATGGATTATTTGTTGGTATAGTCAGTTTTTATCATATATTATCAACTTTTTATTTGACATTTTAAGCTTTTGTATTTTTTGTTTAGTATTAATATTAATAAACTTTTTTATGATTTTGAATAGTGTAGTGTTTGGTGTTAGTTAATTTTTCAAAAATGAATTAAAATACTCGTGGAAAGACACTTCATAGCGGAACTATAGGGGTGATTACTACTGTTTATAAGTACCTAAGTGATAATACTAATAACTATATAATAATTGATAATCGTTATAATCATTTAACTTTTTAGTTGCTCATCATAAACATAACCAAGGTGATAATTAAAAGAAATGTTTGATGTAACCATATAAAAAATGCAGTGGTCTGATGGCCCTAATGAAACGTAATTAATGGTGAAATTCATAGTCGACACTAGAGAGTTACTCATACTTCACTTATCCTGATTGTATGCAAAGACATTTGACAGGCGAAAAGTGAGGTTGAGTTTGAGTGTATCTTGAGTGAAATATGAGTACAGGTTCCAACTCCCTTGAGTGAAGATTTATAACCTAAAAACCACGTTTGTACCTTACACTGTCATTTTACGATATCGAAATTTTGTTTGGTTGTTATTTGTCAATGGCCAGTTTCAAATTTTTCAAGGAAATTAGTATGATGGATGATTTTATGGATTTTGTAGACTATATAGATGATGATAATGCTTATGTTTATCGTTTACCTAAGATAGTAATAACATTGGTATAGTAGAAAGCAAAATTGAAAATACGAATCTAAAATTATCTATATTAAATAACTAGCTTGAAAAATAAATAACTACAGCGGGCTAATACACGAACTGAACAAAACACAAATTCGAATATGAATGCAATGCAACATATGTCAGATAAACGT
This sequence comes from Lochmaea capreae, assembly GCA_949126875.1. Taxonomy (NCBI): domain Eukaryota; kingdom Metazoa; phylum Arthropoda; class Insecta; order Coleoptera; family Chrysomelidae; genus Lochmaea; species Lochmaea capreae. Next base: position 507,208 of record OX421404.1, on the reverse strand, counting down.
TAAAGGACGTTCGTAAATCACAATTGTTAACCAAACGCAACCAAAAGTTCCTAATAATAACATTGATGCCAAACTTTCTTCACTCAAATTGAAGTATTACTTGAGTAATGGCTGTGGATATGAAAACTCGCCTCGAGCTAAACTCAAACTAAGTTGAGTTTGAGTATGAGTGACCCTCAAGCGTCGACTATGAATTTCACCCTTAATGTGGTGCAAATTTTATATCTTTGTTTAATTATTTTTATATAAATTTACTGAATTACAGTTTCCTGTAAAAAGTTGTGACATTAGTAAATCGTGTTATCGCTAGATGTCAAAGATAAAAGTATTTAACTAAAATCGATTCTCGGATATTCTTCCATACATATCTTTTGAATAGCCCTTTATATTATATATAAATTATATATATTTCAAAATGATTAATGTCACCTACTAACATGCAATACAAAGTACCTATATAAAATTTTATTAAATGTAGGATACAGGGAGATTCAACTTTCTGACTCGCCCTGTAAAAAGTGTTTGCATTCTCATTATTATAAACCAACCAGAAGCAAATCCAGCCAGATATTGAAATTCCTGAAAATTGAATTATATTTAAAGTCAACGTTCCGTAATTTTTGAGTATACCTGTAGCAAATGAGACTTTCTCTCATAAGGGACTGATATTTAGTGTAATTAGAACACTATCACAGGAAAAAATTCTTGATACATTGAAGAAAATAAGAAATACATGCTTTTAAAAAATGGCTATTTTCCAACTTCAACACCCTGTAACTCTGAAACTAGTCATAGGATTGAGTTGGGCCCCTGGACACTATTGTTCAGAAAGTCGTCAACTACAATATACTAACAATTCATGAAATTTCACCTAAGCCCATTTCTCCATAAGCCGGCTGCCTCCTCCTTTGATTCCATCATTTAAAATTGATTGATTGCGTGAGGAAAAAAATACGCCGAATAAACCTTATACAAGGTGAAATTTTTTTTCTGAACAAAACGAGCTAATTTTCAAATACCGGTCCTGATTTTTTCCACTCGCTTAATAAATCCAAAGTTTGCCCCATATATCCGTGAAATATTATTTTGATATTCCCGATAGGAGTGTCAATAAGAGGTAGGAGTCAAGACTCACCCTCTACTTAATAAAATTATTTGAACTAAAAATCCTGCCAGTACTGTATACTAAGCCCCATTGCATGTATATTTCATGAATTCTTTAAAACGGATACCGATTTTTATGAGTGAAAACTTGGCAACTTTCAGCTATGCGTCAGCCAATGAACATTAAATAAATTGCTTGTTTTGTTAACGAATTTGACTCTGTTTAGACCAGATGAAATAAGCCAAGAGTCGGTGACAAAAATGCGGTCAACATTATCAATTAGTTTTGAGAATGAAGAATATACCAGTCACCATAGAATAACATTCGAGATCAAAGTGCGCGAAAGGGTTTTTGTATATATTTTGCATCTTTTGCCTCAAATTGAAATTACACTTATTAAAAAAGTTGAGGAATAGAAAATTCTCTACAAATTTTCTTGCAAATAATTTTTTATAGGCTCAACTGTTTATGAGTTAGATTGCGAAGAATACGGAACGTTCAGCGATAGCCTTAGTTTAATCGCGTTCCCACTTCATGATACGGTTTTTCAACTTGACTATTCGTTAAATATTAGTCGACTATTTAATACATTATATAAATGAACATTACGTATTTATTACTCACCTTTCTTATATAAATAATGGAGTAATTAGGTGTCACATTATCCTTTCCGATATTTTAAGAGTTTATAACTTTTAAACAAATGTAGACAGATACATTTAGTTTTCTGTAGTAATATCACAAGAGAATGATAATAAATTGAAAACAATTTCACAGATTTTAGAAAACTTTTTGCTAGGCAATAAATACGAGAGCCCGAAGGGCTTGAGTGGCTATTGCTAACAGGCAATTATTATATAATTTATCGAATTCTCGTGTGATATTCGATAGACAATTTAATTCATGTATAAAAAATCGCATATGCCACAGTGCAATTGTCACTTTGACAGCGGCAAAAGTTAGCTTTAACTTTTACAGCGACAAATACACTAGTGGTTTTTTCACTTATTCATTTGTTCATCAATTATCGCGGTGTTGGTTACCAGAATAAATAGTTTGGCATGTTTGTCAACAACTTATTGAATTTTCAAGAACTAACAATGAGTCGATTCAGTGTCTACGAACGCCGAAATTAGTCAAATTGTTAATACCTGTGTGCCTACTAATACAGTTGCGACGCATTCATCAATCTGGCGACAATTTTCTACGTTTTGCGATGCAAAAAGATACACATTTGAGCCAGATACTTCCATCGAGAAATTGAATGTAATATTGCAAGATTGGGCATTTAATATGCGAAAAAGTAACGGAGAAGACTACAAAGAAGCGGTAGTTAAAACATTTGCCGATTGGAATTAATGAAATTTCCAAATGGACTAAACGCTCAGCACAACGCATTGGTTTAGATGTCAAACGTGTCAAAATTACAAATCACTCAAATCGAGCGGCAGCAGTTAGCGAATTAAGTAAAAGCGGAATTGAAGAACAAGCTCTAATAAAAATAACAGGACACAGCAATTCATCATCAATAAAACCATACTCACAAGTTGACAAAGAGTATCATTCAAGCATTATTCAATCAATTCATTTGGAAAATGAAAAAACTTCAACATCTACTACAGAAACGATTAGCTGTGGCACCCGCAGCGATATCACTGTTCCTAGTATGAATTTCAATAACTGCGTTTTTAATAATTGTACATTCAAATAAAAATGTGTTTATTTTTAATGTTTCATAAATAAAGTTTGCATTGATATGTTTCCAAATTTCTCATTAATTAAATTGTCCTGCCGAATTACACCCGAGGTTTGTATTGATATTGGGTAAATTTGTGTTGTTCAAATTCTAAACTGTTTCCTTATATATGATTGTGTGACTAGCGTTGTGAGGAAAAAATACGTCTTTCTATGTGAGTAAGTTGTCCATACATTCCATAGGTAAATTTTGAAGGATGGTTAAAAATTAGACAATCCGAAAACTCCATTATACTATTCTGAATGCATGATGAGCTTTGAAGTATTAATCGAAAACCCTTAATTTAAATATCTTCTGTAAGTTTCTTGTGGCATTACTTTTTTCTCTTATTTTTTTTGGGAATGAAACCACAATAATGTTTTTCCAGCTACCGTTGTCAAGATTAACTATAACCTTGTTTTTAAACTAAGAGGAGTGATTTGAATTTAAGTTGGCATTTCTGCTGCCTAATGATTGGTCAGATTGCCACCAGTTTCACACAGCTCTTTTGATAACACTGACACTGACAGTCAAAAACGCGTTTGTGTGTACGATTGTGTGTACGATTGTGATTGTGTGTATGATTATTTTTGTTTTCAAAATATGTATAACTCAGTTTGGTGATTTTGAGTTATACATATGTCGTGTTCAGACTTTTTGAACCAAATGAAAATTACGTGAAATATGTATTGTACTGCTCGCTGTTGTCGTGGCCAATGAGGGATCAAGGCATGCCTAAATATCGAATGATGATTGGCCACAGGTCATTGCGAAAGTAGTAACCAAATGTCACATTATTGAGAAAAGATGTAAGGTTATAATAAGTAGTTTATGTAAAATGTTTTAAGAATTTGAGTATAAATGAGAATATAGAAATGCAATTGTATGATTACATTTTTTTTACATTTGAGGCTTTGGTATAGCAAAACTAAAAGTGAGCAGAAGTTTTGTTATCGAAAAATACCATAATATAGTACTGCAATGTATGTAAAACTTGATGTGAAACTTATATTATTAACAAGAGAAAAGAAGCATGGATTTTAAATCATAAAAATAGCAAATACCTTGGGTGAAATATAATACTTTGTTAAAAATAAACAGTAAACAACAAACGTGGTAGTAATGATTGAGCTAATGACTATTTTTATATAAATAAACACAAAACTGACAAATGTCAGTGACAGTGTTATCAAAAGAGCTGTGTGAAACTGGTGGCAATCTGACCAATCATTAGGCAGCAGAAATGCCAACTTAAATTCAAATCACTCCTCTTAGTTTAAAAACAAGGTTATAGTTAATCTTGACAACGGTAGCTGGAAAAACATTATTGTGGTTTCATTCCCAAAAAAAATAAGAGAAAAAAGTAATGCCACAAGAAACTTACAGAAGATATTTAAATTAAGGGTTTTCGATTAATATTTCAAAGCTCATCATGTAATTAGAATAGTATAATGGAGTTTTTGGATTGTCTAATTTTTAACCATCCTTCAAAATTTACCGGTAGCTTACCTATGGCATGTATGGACAACTTATTCACATAGAAAGACGTATTTTTTCCTCACAACGCTAGTCACACAATCATATACCTACAACTTGCATACAAATCTTTTTAACATGAATTAAATAAAACTAATTTCAATCACGAGCATCGGGACACAAATAGCTTCATCAAATACCGTTACACAATTTTATCAATGATAATTAATTCCAAATCCAAATTCTAAAGTGTAGTTGAATCTAAATAAACTGTTCATCTTCACTATCGTTAATTTTCAAACACCTGAATATTGCAGTTTCTTTGATTAAATAAATCCATGCAATAACGCTACTTACAATCTTGCAATTTATACTCGGTTTTAACACTGAATCATTCAACTAAATTGGATCAAGTTCAAACCTTACACACAGTTAAGTATACACACTGAGTGTATTTATTTTTATACAATGATAAACGAAAGTGATGCTTGTATAATCGTTTCTAGTATTATGTGAGCATTCTCTTTAATTTTTTAAAAACAAAATTCTAGTGATGAGCTAATTATACATGGTGACTCAGTTGAAATTTATACGTTTTAATAAGTCTTTATTTGTGAAAATAAAACTACACATGTTAGTATTTCCAAAAAGCTGTGGTACCTTGGATGGTGTGAGAATATACAGGTTGCTCTATTCAAATAGGTCAAATAATTTGTAAGTTAGGATGAGTGAATTTTAAAATACATAATATTTGTCAAGGGTGAATTCAGTGGCGGCTCGTCTGGGTGGGCAACGTGGGCAGTGAAAATTCAAAATGGAAAAAATTAAAAGCCAAAATTACTCTTCTTTATTTTCTTATGAAATTCCTTTTCTCCCGCTGTGAGTATAAAACATGAAGCATAAATCTTGTAATTGTTGCACATGAAATCTTACCAATGTGGGTGAAGTCTCCGTTATTTCAAATTCAAAGCGCGGCATCTTGGTAACATGTAAGCTCTTCCAAATAAGCTGTTTGAGACATATTCAAATATTAAACAATAATTTTGCAGGAATAACGAATATATTGAATTATTTATTATTATTAGGATGGATTTTATCCGGAAACATATACGCCCGAACTCGGTATCTCACTGAATCAGGCTGGCGCTTTTATTTGAATTGAGGAAGCTCGGGTTGTGGGCAAGCCTATCGTGTAGATTTGTTGAAAAACCGAATGTATTTTACTGCTCAGCAGCTCAGCTAACGTTCAAATTTCAACAGAGTGAATAAGTGTATCAAGTTTTTGTTTTTGTGGAACTAGAAAAATGGCAAGTACAAGTGTTAGAGTTAGTGTCCAGCAAATGCCATCGGTTCGAGTAGTCGTGAGTGATAAAATAGATGTTAATTTTCCATTGAAGCATAAATTTCATAATTTCAATTAATACCAAATATGAAGATCTTCGTAGTTAATCACAAAACAAGGAAGAGGTCGTTTGTTACTTCTTGGTTCGATAAATATAAATGGTTGACGGGTAGCGAGACTAATGACATCGTTTCAAATTGTAGGTATAAAAATAGATAATAAGAAAGTTTGTAATTTCTGGTCTTCAATTTTGTCTGCCCACCTACTGCCAAACTCCACGAGCCGTCACTGATTGAATTCAAACTAGTATCAAACAATCTATACTATAACTGAGAATGAGTCGAAGGAATCTGAGATATAGACATCAAAGCGCAAACCAATATTTGTGCCGATGAGATTTTCTAAAAAGTTTTGTCTTGGTCTTCACAAATAATTCGGCGTTGATTATATATCACTTTATACAATTTTGAGCTTTTGTAGAGGAATTTCACGAGTTGAACCTTAATACCTACGACCCAAGTCACGTTTGTTGACCTCGGTGGAAAGTGTATTTACTGTGTCGACTACAATAACACTCTCCACAAAAAATAAGCTCTTTCCACCTATAGACCGGTAGCCCTAGACACCTTTAGGCTACATTATTTTAAATGGATGTCGTTTTCATCATCGAGTTTCATGTGAAAAACAAGTAGAATAAGGCTATACTCATTTACCTAAGCTGGATAATTGACTCCATAGTGAAAATTGAAAAATGTCACGAAACTAGAACAATTAACTTACAGATGCCATGTACTTGGATGCATTCCTTGTCAACTGCTTTTCATCCGAAAACAACATGGCGTAAAAATCCAAAAGATACTGAGGGTTAATAAACGGGGGATGAAAATGGATAAAAAGGTAAAAAAAACAATTAATTCGTGTTTGCCGAAGAGAGTTCAGATTTTGTTATCTTAGTAGATGTTAAAAACATTTATGGTATACATTTGGCGGAAATACTTCCATTTCTTAGTATGATGTAAAAGTTATAACTAATAAAACTGTGTGATTAGAGGTCCTCCAGCGGAACTATGAGTTTGAAATTAGAATTTTGCCTTGTAGTTAATACCGAAAATACAGAAATCCAACGAAAATGCTATAACTTGTGCAGGCGCGGCGGAACATTAGATTCCATAGGTACTTTGCCGCCGACCTGAGGGCCCCAGCGGCGGACGGCTGACATTTGATACGTGAATTTCATCTAACGACGGATCAAAGTTTATTTTTTCAAGAATTCCCGAGCTCCATTTGCTGTTGGACTTACAAACCCAAGAAGATCCATTGTGTATTTGAAGAATGGAAAGGAAATATCATTATTGCATTCACCCTTCTCCTTAAAAAAAAAATAATAAACCAAATTGCGGACGGGGCTCTTACAAAAATATACTTTAATACGCTGTTGGACGGAATTTAATCATTAAACACCGTTGAGCGGCGGAAAGCATAAATATTATTAATGAATAACTCCGCCGCGCTTGCGTAAATTATGACATTTTCGGCCGATTTCGAGATATTTTATATAAACCAAGGAGAAATTTTAATTTTAAATTCATAATTCCGCCGGCGGAGCTCTAGCCACACTGTTAATAAAAATAAACTTGTTTTAGGTGTAAGTAAACATTATCGAATATTCAATGCGGATATATTTTTTTGGTATAAATTTGGTTGAAAGGTTAACATTTTTTTAATTTTTGGAACAATAAACTAATGGTTGCCAAGTATTTATAGCTTATAGGTATAGTTGCTGCTACATTACACTGCTATTGCAACGCAACACTCACGCTTATATATTTTTTGTAAATTTGCTGCATCCATAAGTTGATAATTATTCTAGTTTCATGTAAATTATAAGATTTCCAATTTTCACTATCGCTTCGATTATCCAGCTTAGATCTTGGGGAATCACCTCATTCTATTTGCTTTTCACATGAAACTCGATGATGAAAACAACATCCATTCAAAATAATGAAGCCTACTTGTGTTATTGGCTACCGGTCTAGGTACTAGGTATGTCCCAGGGAGAAATTGGGGCTGTAACCCAAAAATTCTGAGCCATAGTGAGACCAATCATCACTTATGGAGCCATTGCATGGAGTGGCAGAACTAGTTTATGGACGACGAGAGAAAACCTCTCCAAAATTCAAAGACTAGCCTGTATATGCATTACAGGAGCAATGAGAACATGCCCAACGGCAGCCATGAAAGTGATTCTCAACCTCACACTACTACATATGGTAGTGGAAAATATTGCAGAAAGAACAAGATACAGATTAAGTAGAGAGGGACTCATTAAAGAAAAACACCTCCTTACTTCTTGGATATCAAGAAACCTGGGACATACCACAAGATGATATGGTGAAAATATATAACTTTTCGAAGAAATTCGTTACGGAATTAAGCAACAAGAAAAAATGACTTGGAAAGAATGCCATATAATGGTATACAGAGGGCTCAAAAGCAATAGAAGGAACTGGGATAGGAGTGTATGGGCTCTGAAAGTTTCGGAAACACCCCAAGTATCAGTTCAGAATTCTAGGGCACAGCACTAAGGAGATTATCGGTTAGAAGAGGGACATTTACCTAAGTTGAAGCCTGCAATTATTCTAAAATTCCTCAGGGAAATTGGACTGGAGGAGCTACTATAGTCTCTGAGACGTTCCTCAGGAACTAAGTAGGAGTAAGGGAGCACAATAGATCTTTTAGGTCTCAATCACCACATCATACATACATATGTCTCAATTGTTTTCAACCAAAACATTCCAATAAAAAATTTACTTGATTACAGTTTCCTGTTTCAAATGTCATATTTAAGTAAAGCGTGTTATCAATAGAAGTCAAAATAATACTGTAAAACTATTAACGCTTTACAATTTACCCACAATTTGCTTGTAATTTTATGACACAACTATTTCTGTGAATTTTTGACGGGGTTGCACTGTAATCAATTAAAAGACGCTTTCATAAAAACAGTAACTGATCTAAATGGCTTCAATCTACAGCTACTTAAAGAACATTACATCAGTAAAATATTATTTAACAAAAAAATCCATTGATTTATCACCCAAATGCATTCTGTTTTATGAGCTGGTTTGTGTTGAAAACACTTTCTTTATTATAGGTGAAAACTAAGTGACGTAAACCAACCAACCTACGCTTTCTTATGAATTAGTTTTTGTTTTCGAGCGAGTGTAAACGTATTAAGATTTCAAGCTGTGATTGGTCATCTTCCACAAATAAATGGTAATGTCATGAGTCAAGTAATCCAGAAACGTTTATTTCAACAGGAGATGACAATGACAATTTTGGACTCCAGCGAAATATACTGGAATTTGACTTTGTAGCAACTAAATTAATGACACTTCATCTGTTCAATTTAACAATTTAATGCACAATTCTGTGTTTCTCAGTTTATTGTACTCGAAATCTACAAGTTAAACATAAAAATGGCGTATCCTTTTCACGAGAAAGTAGAAATTGTTGGTTATGCAAAAAATAAAGAATGTGATAACACTGCCTGTAGGTACATCTTTCAATGAGCGACACCCAAGTAAACAATTACTAAGAACTAATTTCAAAATGGCGTCAAACTGGATCTGTAGTAGATAAAAAACGGCACATTGGAAAACCAGTAAGAAACGAAGCGTTTTTGGACAAGTGGTTGCGCATCCAACTCTTTGTACAAAAAAAGCTAGCAGAGTTATCTGGAGTAAGTCAACGTACCGTTTTATGTTTCACTTAACCAGGTCCTGGTAGTTATGGAAACAAATTTTACGAAAAATATGGTCGTAGACATTTTCATTCCAAAGATAATTGTGCATAAACCCTTTAACGCCCAGCGTTACCTCAGCGTAACGAGAACATAGCTACCTGTTTTACCATATTACCTGGCTGTTCCAATTTTATCCGGATAGAGGACCATACTAGTGTCATCAGGACGCATCAAGTGTTTACCATTGCAGTGTCAAATCGATGCAGGTGGTTTGCTTGCCACGTGATAGCGTTTGTTTTGTTTAGAACTTTGTTTTGACTAAAAGTGCGATGGATCCCAACTTCGAGGAAGTATAAAAAATTAAATATAGTATATTGGTATGTTTGGTTTTTTGAGGAGGAATGTAGACATACGATAGTTGTAATATTTGACCAGTAGATTGAATTTGATGAATTGGCTGTTGTTTGAGAAACACTTTTATACGGCCGCTACCTTTTGGTAACGCTAAGCGCTCAAGGGGTACATAATATTTGTTATTTCTTTGCTTCCCCAGGCGTGGTTTCTCGTTGCAAGAAGCTCTAGAAATGGCTTATGATGAAGACGTGAGTGAAATTTACATTGAACCACCTGATGCTGGAATAATAACAGACGAAGATTCGGGAGAAGAAGATGGTCGTGGACTAATCGACAATTTGCCAGGTTGCAAATGACCAACGAATTGGAGATTTTGACACAATGCCAGGAAGTGCCTTTAGTGAACTAATGGCGTCAACATCCTTCGCACCTTCTCAAGGGGCACCGTTTGATTTTCAAACAATAGAGACAAACACTCGCAAGCTGAAAAAAAATTGTTCCGCTACAACGACCAAATGTGATTGCCACCTACAACCGGTCAATGGGAGGAACTGACAGAATGGACCAAAATGTTGCTGAAAACAGGATTGGCGTTAGAGGAAAAAAATGGTAATGGAGTATTGCTACATGGATAATTGACGTGTCCATCCACAATGCGTGGCAAGTTCATCGAAAGTCTGGCGGGAAATTGCCACAAGTTCAGTTACTCTGAATCGAGTTTCAGATGAACTTCGATATGATAGGAGAGAACATCTTGTATCTCATACCGAAAATAGATAAAGAAGACGTTGTACCGGTGAAGGATGTTTGTCCCACATAATAACAATATGCGGAAAATGTAATGTTGGATGTGTGTAGAATGTTTTGTAAGTTTTCATACGCAATAAATATATTGTTTGATTTTTTTGCTAATTTCCAAAATAGTTTATAAAAGCGCCTAGCGTTACTTTAGAGTAACACCCTTTTTTTTTCGAAAATATGCAACATTTTATTAATTAAGAAATTCGATAAATTATATTAAAGCCAAATTATCAAAAAACCGTGTTAATTTTCAATGAAAATATAAAAAAAAGAATCTGGACGTGAAAGGGTTAAATTCAACAGATGGAGTGTCATTATTTCTACATAGTCAAATTCCATATGAAATTATCTCCTTGATGATGTGTCACACCTGGTACTTTCTTTATTTAAAGTTTATTGTTAACCGTGAAAGAGGGAAGGGGAGGGATGAAAGAAGATTGAGGATATAATCGAAAGAATATCGACAAATTTTTGTATTTTCTCCAAAAAAAATTTCTTCAAGATATAATATGTTTTGTTTTGGGTACCGCGCCCTGTATATTAAGCCTAATAAAAGGTTTGTTCCAACTGGCGATAGATTCGTTCGCGCAAGTACTGTGTTTCTTTCGCGTTCCAACTTGGGAAGGTACAAAAACTGTACCAACTAGAAGATGGTGATGGTAGAACGATTCTTTGCTTTGCAATAAAATTGGCAGAACTAACATGCACGTATCGTCAAAATTGTTGATATGATCATTGATCATGTTCGTTCAAGAACCATCCCTTATTCGAATTTGCGCATTATGCAGTTCTAGTACAGTACTCGGTAAGATTCCAGATCGGTTCATACATGCCAGCTGGAACAAACCGATACATAGTTAAGTACATAGTTAAACTTCTCTACGTTCCTTATGGTATATTCTTGGTCTGTTTTTAACAGGAATTAAACCATGTTTTTCGAATATTTTTAAAACCAAAGGAAAAATTGAATACATATTTATAATAGATTTTCGAAATGAAGTCCACCTGCTTCTAAGCAACTCTTTTGTCGGACTTTCAAATGTCTAATTGACTTCCTGAGTGTTAAGGGATCATATTTTCTTGTATTACAAGAATAAATAATTTTGTCAATTAATTCTTGTCGTGTATTTATATTCTTGTGTATTCTTAAATGTAAAAGTTCGTTCAATTTTAATGTTCTTTTCTTTTCTTTAATAAAGAACAGACTGTATTTCTTCTTTCGAAACAGAATTCGATTAAATCACAATATGGATGAACCATTAAAGAAATGTTTTTTTTTATTATTCCAAACGGTGTGTACCTTTTGAAAGCCGATTCGGAAATGAATAAAACATTTGTATTAATAAAAATATAGCACAAGCTAGGGTACTACCACTTATTAAAAATGTACGAAAAATTGAATTTTTGCAAAAAAACATTTTTTTAAACTTATGGTTAAAATTGCAAATTATATTAAAACAACCCTTACACGCTCGCTTATTTCAGAAGCTGTGTGAATAAATGTCTCCTTTTGCATACGGAAGTTCGCTGGTTATCCAGGGGAAAAGTACTGACACAATTACTGGAACTAAGCTATGAAAATATAATTCACTTGGATGAAAAAACTGAATTGAACATCTTATGGACGAAGAATTTAGTCCAAAGCTCACATATGCAGCGAATATTGTTTCGAAGTTAAATGAACTCAATTCGTATATGTGTGGTTCAAACGGATCAGACACTTTTGCAGTTCACGATAAAATTCGCAAGTTCATGGGAAGTATTATTGTTTCGAAACACTTGAAACTTTTATTGTTGAAAACCAAGTGCAGCCAAAGATGAACGTAGTGTCTGCAATTTCCACTCATTAATCATTGTTAAAACGACTATTTCTGTGAGGATTTGGAAAAGCTCTACTTGTTAAATTGGATTTGTAACCCATTTCAAACCACTAAGATTCGTCCCTAAAAAATCGTTTCAATCATAAGCTATTAAAGTTCTGGCTCTTGGTTGCTGGTAACTAACCATGCATGTTTGATGAAGTTATGGAAGTGATCATTAAAAGTAAATACCGAAATAAATTGGACTTATCAAACTCACTGCGATTAAAAGTAATTCGAGTTGAAGTTGATTTCAAAACTGTAATGGCCAAATATAGAAAACAATTTCATCCTTCCCATTGAAATAACTTTTTTGATGTAGATATTTAATTAAGAAATTAAAAATTGTATTCAAACTTTATTTGTTATTTAAAAAGTTCTTTATCCATATTGATAACGGTTAAGTTTCCTTAAACTGGGTCCCGAGTTTTTAAGCTTGTATTTAATGGGTCGTAGCCTAGATAACTTTGGGAACCACTGGCCTAGGCAGTGAAAGTGTTACTTCGGAAAAAAGCATAGTTAGTATAATATAATAATTTATTTTCAAAAATATGTTTCAATGAGTTAAGGTAAATAGTTTAAAATGGAAATAATATTGGAATATCTGTAGAGTCGAAAATAATAAAAACAAATATAGTCCCTTCTTATTAAAAAACCAGAACGGTTGGTTATTTATCTTTCAGATCTACCAACTTCGTTGAACTTAGAAGTGTAATTCAATATACTTCGTGGCATATAGCTAGGGAAGTAGTTGTTGCTTCTTAGTGAACGGTCTGCTCTTTAAAAAGAAATTTTCAAAATTTGTAAGGCGTTGTAAAAGTATTAAACTATTAGCTTGACATCTGTTGATAACACGCTTCACTTAAATATGACAATTGCTATAGTGAACTGTAACTAAGTAAATTCTTTTTATTTATTAATTTGAAAGTTATGAACATTTTTATTTTTTAATAGATGATGCTTTTACTTGATGAAGACCCATACTAAACGATGAAATAAAACAATTTAATTTGTTTAACTCTTGAGAAAGCTACTGTGTTAGCGAAAGGCGTAAATTACTTCAAATATAATGAAGAGTTAAACAAATTAAATTGTTTTATTCCATCATTTTTATAAAAAAAAAATTGAAAAATAAAATTTTTTATAACTTTCAAATTAATAAATAAAAAAAAACATTATTTCTTTGAGATGACTTGCTACATTTTATGGATACGATTAAAGACAATAAAGTTGAGAAATTTACATTTTTCGATTGTTTACAAATCTTACAGTTGAGTTATAAATTGGATTAGTTTATGGCAAATATCTCGATTTCTATTGCGAATACGTCAAAAGTGATTGAATATTATGATTTTATAGAAAATTTAGATATCTACATTTTCTATTCAAAACTTTTTAAAAAGTTACATTGGGGGTAGTTTTCAATTTTTTTTTCACTTATAATTGCACAAGTGGTTTGTATTTTATCGTGTAAATTTGGGTTGTTTAATGAGAAACTGTTTCCTAGCAATTTGACGAGAAAAACTGTCAACTATTAAAAACACGACACTGAAGGTGGAGTGTTTTTAGGTTGACAGTTATTCGAGTCAAATTGCTAAAGGAAACAGTTTAGAATTTGAACAACACAAATTTACTCAATATCAATACAAACCTCGAGTGTAATTCGGCAGGACAATTTAATGAATGAGAAATTTGGAAACATAGCAGTGCAAACTTTATTTATGAAACATTAAAAACAAACACATTTTTATTTTAATGTACAATTATTAAAAACGCAGTTATTGAAATTCATACTAGGAACAGTGATATCGCTGCGGGTGCCACAGCTAATCGTTTCTGTAGTAGATGTAGTAGATGCAGTTTCTTTTCCATTATTTTTAATTTCAGATACGAAATAAGTGGTTTTGCAGTAAGCTGCTTCTCCTCCGCGCCAAGCTAGTTCAAACTCCAAAATGTGATATAATTTCTTTCGAAGTCCTTCCGGTTCATTTTCGTTATATAATCTGGCCATTGCAAATACTTCAGATTTATTAAGAGCTGATGCACTACATTTTCTCTTTTCGGGTTGTGCTTGTAGGATTTTACGTTTAGTATTACGTGCAGCTCGTGATGAATTAAACTGAACATCGGTGAAAGGGTTGAATACAATATTAAATTCGTTGTAATATTTACTTTGTAGCATTTTAGCGGTGGTGTTCCAAATTGTTTTAACTACCGCTTCTTTGTAGTCTTCTCACACCGAATCGACTCATTGTTAGTTCTTGAAAATTCAATAAGTTGTTGACAAACATGCCAAACTATTTATTCTGGTAACCAATACCGCGATAATTGATGAACAAATGAATAAGTGAAAAAACCAAAAGTGTATTTGTCGCTGTAAAAGTTAAAGCTAACTTTTGCCGCTGTCATGAATTAAATTGTCACAACCAATATAGAATTTAATATTTTTTTAACTATGTATACTTCAACTTTATGTCAAAACGAACTTACATTAAAAAATGTAGGCCTTCGTTTTAAATAGTAAATTAAATCTTCATTTTACTGGAGTATTCAGTTTTGAAGTTGGCGTTTCATTAAAAAAAAACTTTGACCTGGCACCGAGTTATGGAATACTCTGTAACAAGTGTGGAGGTTGAAACTGCCTACAATTTTGATGTATAACTATTTTTTCATATCTTTCACGATATCAGATCTACTCAGCTTTATTACACTAATCAATCACACAGTAATAATAATAATAAAAGCGTTTTTCCCTTGAAGAGTTAAAAACGCTTATTTTTGGTCTTGCCGAAGCTTGACCCATTTGAGATTACCTTCTACATTCCTGTCCTCCAGAGTGTGTCATTTCTTATCCAAATTCCCTTTTACCTGCCCCCACCTTTTTCCTCTCCCCCCTCGTCGAGTAAATTTCTCCCGCTGATCGTGCCTGCTAGCGCTGAGCTGTAGCGAAGCTTGTCAGTACCTAGATTTGGCCGACAAGGTCTTAAATCTATGGGTCAAGCTTCGGCAAGACCAAAAATAAGCGTTTTTAACTCTTCAAGGGAAAAACGCTTTTATTTTATGTCTGTGCCTTCGCTTGACCCATTTGAGAAGTGTTTGTTATCTGTCGGCACGATAGCGAAAAGCGTACTGTGAGAATAATTAAATTGTAGAGATATACTCAAGACATTTATTTATTAAATAAATTCCATGGATTATTGAAATCCATTCCCATTACAAGAATTTGTTAAACAACCATAACGAATATTAACTCAAACAAAATTCTTATCTATATAAGCTAAGAAAAAAGTTATTTATATAAAAAAAACAGCCCACTATGAGATCAAAGAAATTAACAGTCTCTTATAACTATAGGAACATAAATCAATACAATCAAATAGGTTGAAAACATTTTAGGAGATTGTCATCAATCAGAGTTTTTTCGCGCTCTTTTTCAATCTCTTTAAAATAGTATTTTATGAAATTATCTTTATTCTTCCAATTGCCACATGCAAGAATTTCATCAATTGGTGTATTATTTGACGCTCTTTTCGAACCAACGGCAGATCGAATACTTCCAGGTGAAGCATCTATTCTTGCTTCTTTGAATGCAGTTCGAATCCATCCTGCAATAACGGATCTTGATGCAGGAGCTACTTTTCCCCTTGTGGAAATAAAAAGAGAAAAGAGCTGATTAACACTCTTTCGTCTCGAATTAGATATATCAATGAGTTTCTTTGTCCAGAAACGTAGATCTAATATTTGATTTTTGTTTCTTAGTATCTTCCATCCTGACTGCCTCGATGTAGCTTTGTCAGTTTTTGATCCAAACTTAGGCCAAAGAATAATAAAATTATGAAAATCCTGGAAATCGTCGGTATCTATCGAAAGCAGCGTTAAATCGTGAATCCTTCTACCTGAAGAAAGCAAAAGAAGAATAGCCAAGTGTCTCGAAATTTGAAAAAGGCTATCCATTTTAGGAGGGTTTGCCTTAATCCAATCTAGAAGTTTATCAACATCCCAAATCGTGTTTTTATTTTTGATTGGAGCTTTTAAACTAATTGCTTTCAACATCTTCTTTATAAGGGGATGCGATGATAAGGTAGAACCTCTTACAGGATTAGCACACGTAGATATTACTGACTTATTAACTAAAATACTACTGTAAGATAATTTTCTAACTCGATATAAATAACTTAGGTATAAAGCCACTTCTTGCGGAGTAGGGTTATTTATAGAAATATTGTTGGAGGTTGCCCATTTACACCAATTTTTCCAGGGGGCGTTGTATGATTTGAGACTTGATTTTCTCCATGCTGATTGTAATAACTCGATATCCGCTTTGTTCCATCCGGCTATATGGTCGCTCCACCCCGAACCTTCCAAGCCTCCAAACAAAGCAGGTGAGCTTTCGGCAAAGGTCTTTTCGTTTCCATGTCCACCAAGTTGTTCTGAAGATTCGGAATTCTTATTGGTGAGTCTAGTGCTCGGGACTGTAAGTCTGGGAGCCAAAATACCTTCTCCCAAGCTGGAGCAATTACTATGTAAATCCCTTCTGCTTTGTTTAGATGTTGAAGGACTCTCGGGATTAATGTTGGAGGAGGAAACACCCAAGCCAACTGGTAGTTCCAATTTCTGCTGAAAGCGTTCACAAATGTTGCTGCTGGGTCGTACATTGATTGAGTCACATACTGAGGAACTACTGCTGATACCTTTGTTGCGAAAAGGTCTATTTCCGGTTGACCCCACTTCTGAGATATCATGTCTGTTATCTGAGTTGAGAGATGCCAATCTGGTATTTGTTTCTGCCGGGAAAGGCAATCCGGGATCGAGTTGTAAATCCCTGGGATATAGCAGGCTGTCAGCTGTATATTGAATCGATTTGTCATTTTTAATAACATTTCTGTCTGGAGGAAAAGATTCAGTGACTTTGTCCCCCCTTCGTTTCGAATATATGCTTGTACTGTTCGACTGTCGGTCTGAACTAAAACCGACTTGTTCTTCAAAATTTGCAGCTTCTTCTTGATGACTATATAAACTGTGTATAATTCTTTTCTGTTTATATGCCAATCTTTCTGTATTGATGTCCATTGACCTGATATTAATGCATCCCCCAATTGAGCTCCCCACCCCAGTTCGGATGCGTCCGTTGCCAGGTGAAAGTCCACATTTTTCTGAAAAATGGGAGATCTCAAATGAACCGACTGGATCCACCATTGAATATCTTTTATGATTGATTCTTTTAGGGGAAACATTTTGTCGGGATAATTTGAAGGGAGGTGATTGCTGAGCCTTTGCATTCGACGACAGTGTAAACGGCCTAGTGGTACTGCGAACCCCGAGAAATTCAGGCTTCCTAAAATTGATTTTGCTGTTCTCCATGACCAGCTTTTTCTCTTCAATAAATTTTCCAGCTTTTTTCTCAGAATGTTCTGTTTTGGTTCTGAAATTAATTTTAGATTTCTCGATGGGTTCCATAAAATTCCTAAATATTCCAATTCCTTCACTGGTTGGAGAATAGACTTTTTGAAGTTTATTTGCCACCCCAGAACCGCAAATATATTTACTGCCTTGATAACTTGATCCTTCAAAACATCTGGGTTTTGGTGTGCTATTAAACAGTCGTCCAAGTATACAATTATCCTTAAGCCTAGACTTCGTAGGTATTTCGCTACCCAGTTGGTTACTTTGGAAAACGTTTCTGGAGCTGACGATAGACCGAACGGTAAACAGGTCATGCAATACATTTCGTTTCTGTAATAAAGAGCCAGAAACTTTTGGTGTGACTCTTTTATCGGAACGTGAAAGTACGCCTGGGAAAGATCTAGTTTTACTAAGAAGTCTTTTTCTTGTAAAAATTGTGGAATTTTGTAATGACTTACTAGGTGAAATTTTTTCAGTGCGACGTACTGATTTAAGCGTTTTAAATTGAATACTGGACGACTTGACCCATCGTGCTTGGGTACTAGGAACATGTTGGAGAGAAAACCTGTCTTCAGCTGCACCTTTTTGAGGACTCCAGATTTTAGCATTGTTTTTACTTCTGTGTCCATTGAACGTGAAGGCCGTGTTTGAAAACGATGGCAAATACTCTCTGACAACTGAACTATGGGAGGTCTCTTTACAAAAGGAATCCTGTAACCAGTTATTATTTTTAGTAGTAACGACGGGGCACCTAGGCACTTCCATTGATTCACAAACATTTTCAACTGGCCAGCCTGGAAGGTCTTTTGGTAAGGTATGTCAAAAACGCTGTCTTCTTTCTTTGGGAAAAGAGGGTTTTTTATGAAAACGAAATTTCTCTTTTTCCTGTTGAATTTTTTCTTTTGGTTTAGCTGATCTCCCGGAGTTTAGATTGGAGCGATAAGGTGTCTTCTGTTGAGAAAGTTTGGGAATTTTCCTTGACCGAGTCTCGGTCTGAAAGCTCTGAACGAAGCTCCTTTTTGTACCCTGAACTTTAAATGGGTGTTCTCTTCGAAGAGATTCAAATCTTTCTTCCTCAAACAGATGAGTAGCTGATGGTGGAACCTTCTGCAATAGCGGAGCTATAGTAGGAATAGATCTTGAATGATACTTTCTTCTTAAATCTATCACCTCTGCTCTTTTGCCACACAAATATTGCAGAATGTCATCCGAAATTGCTCGGAAATCCGATTTCTGATCCCCAAAAATTGAAGAAAGATCACTCGCTGCAGCTGGGTGCTTCCTTATAACTTCTGATATACCTTCTTGGAAGTATTGTCTTTGTTTCAATATAGCATGACAGAGCGTACCCAAGGAAGAATCTGTTTTGGCTAAAAAATCGCTGTATTGATTTGTAAAACTATTGAGCCCATGATTAACCAAAAGCTGAGAAAACACAGGTGAAGCATGAAGCTTTTTCTGTACTTCTGAATATCTAATTTTATCCCAAGCCTGTGATCCAAACCGTTGGCAGTCTATTCCTTGCTTTTTTATGTCTGCTTGTGGTTCTGGAATACTGGGCTCTTGTTCCTTTGTTGTGGGCGAAAAATCAAAATTGGAAACATTTTCTTTATTTTGTACAGATACTAAGACAGGTGCCTTCCAGCTTGAACACTGACTCTCGTCATCCATCACCCCGTCAGAGTTTTCATCTTCTGGATCGTACACAGAGCGATCTGAATGGATAGTAGCATCTTCGTCTGGTTCCGATCTGTTAGAGACACTTCTTAAAATTGATTCCAATGTCTCTTGAGTCTTGTCGAACTTTGCTTCTAAGGCATCCATTCTAGATGAAACGGTCATTTTTCTTGTTTCAGGTGTACAATCGTCTGAGTCTTGATCCGATTTTTCACCTGTTAGTTGCCTTGAAGCCTCCCACCTATTAATGAAAAGGTGCTTTATATTATTGATTGATTGTAATACTAATTGATGTTGTATATATGAACTTCTTATTTGAATGGCTAACGACGCTGGACTGAAAATAAGACCTCTACAAAAGTTCCATCTAAGCATTCTCTTCTTCATGTCTCGATAAGGTTTTTCCATAAGGTTTGTAGCCTCCGGATTGAATGCCAGAGCAATTCCAACTGTCGGAAGAGCAAATCGTACTTTATTTAAGACATGAGGATCAATATCCTCTTTTACATCTGACAGCGCTACTTTCCACTCCATCCAACCATCTGGTAGATTTTCTGATGCAAGTTCTTTTAGTCTCTTTAAGACACCTTCTTCATCATCCTCAACATCTTGAATATACAAATCTCCTAAAGTTGAGATTTTGGTGTTGATTGCCATCTGAAAGGCAAAGAAGAAAGTCATAAAAATGTACTTATCATGATATAAATTGTAATATAATTGAGAATGTACAACATTCTTCCTCGGTCAACAATACGGCGGCAAATTTGGGCCATGCCAGCTGTAAAATTGGACCGTGGCGGCTGTAAAAATGGACCGTGACAGCTGTAAACTTAGGCCGTGACGGCTGTAGAATTGGGCTGTGACGGCTGTAAATTTGAGCTGGACAGCTGCAAATTTGGGAGGCGACGGCTGCCACCTGGACAGTACCGACCGACAATCGGGTCGTGGCTGCCAAAAATTCGAGCCGAGACGGCCAGAAAATCGAGCCGTTTGGTTCAACGACTAAGTCCCAGAAGGCAGTAAAATTAAGTTATACAGGCAGTTAGGATCTAAATCCTTATACTCAGGCCCTCCTATGGCACTAGAAAGTATATATATATATATATCATTTTGAGCTGAATGGCTGCAAAATGGATAACCGGAACTGTGCCGGCTTACCGCCTTTATATTAGGAATTTTCTGAAAAAGAAACATTTTGTTACATACCGTAGAAATATCCATTAAAACACTGTAGTCACTATTTCCAATAAACGATCGTAACACTAAACGTACTTAATACTTTGTACACACTCTTTTTACACACTCTGGACTATTTGAAAAATAGAAGCGTACTGACAAGCTTCGCTACAGCTCAGCGCTAGCAGGCACGATCAGCGGGAGAAATTTACTCGACGAGGGGGGAGAGGAAAAAGGTGGGGGCAGGTAAAAGGGAATTTGGATAAGAAATGACACACTCTGGAGGACAGGAATGTAGAAGGTAATCTCAAATGGGTCAAGCGAAGGCACAGACATAAAATAATAATACATACAAGTTTCGTGTATGGAATTGTACGTTTTTTTTAAATTAATTGCAGTAATGCGAAGGAAGACATTCATTCTAGTAATACATGTTTTATGGATAACTCGTACTAAAAATGTGAATTTGAAAATGATGTTATGAAGTCATCTGTCGTCATGTCCCGGTGTACAAAGTAGTAGCGCATCGCCACTACGAATGTTTTGGAACAGTAGTTGTTGTTACATATTAACTAGTTAGCGTTACAAAACACGGAGGCTGCGTCTGTGTCGAGGTTATTGCTATAAGGCCATCGTTTTATTAATAGAGCATACCCTGTACCTACTCAGAATCATATTTTATGAATATGAAGTTGTTTGACACATGGTACAAAATTTGCTATTATAGTGTTAAAAAAACGCCGTTTAATTTACAATTTTAAATAATATTTTAAAATTTCATTGGAAATATTATAAACTATACGTGAAGTGTAGTAATGAATTTCACTTTGTTGAATTAATAAAGTGTTTGCCTGGATTTTTAAAATGAAGCAAACTGGCGAAAACTGCTTGTTTGTATTTTTTTACCATAAATTACGTCAAATGTTAACGGGGATGTGATACTGTTGACAAGAAAATTCTTTTCTTTTACAGTACTGAAAATGGTACCTAAGATATAGTCAAGAACGATTCCTATTGAGACAGCCGGTACAAACATGTTTCATTGTTTGGAGAGTGTTACCTTTTTTTTAAGGCTAAACATCGAATTTTATTAACTGGAACTCCATTACAAAACAACTTATTATAATTAATGTACTTATTAATATTTGTGATGCCAAAAATATTTGCCGAGAAAGCAGACGACTTGAGAAATTTGTTTCAGAAAAATTCAGTAAGTTCTGTTCAATGCCTTGTTTATTTAGGTACTACTAAAACAATGAGTTTCTTTAAAACTGTTTAGAGGAAACAGGAACAAAACGACGATTCTCTTCCTACATTTTAAAAAGAACAAATCGAACAAGCTTAAAGAATTATGAAACCTTTCGTTTTGCGTAGACTGAAATGTGACGTCCTTCAAGATCTGCCAAAGAAAACGGATCATATTATTAAAATTCCTATGACTGCTACCCAAAAAGGGCAATATGAACAACATGGTATAAAAAGTACCAAGCTGTGCATTGATCATACACTATAACACCAGTTGAGTATAACACACCTAAGTGACCTAACGCTTGAGATAAAATACATTTTAAATGAAATATAACTAACAATGTTTAAAAATACTCATTATTTTTATTTCACAATATTTTATAAGTTTTACAAAAAAACTTAGACCCGACCGGTTTCGATGTTTATATCATTTTCAAGGGGTGGAATGAAAACATTGTTTATTATGTAACTAAGAAAATGGAAGGAAGACTTTTAGGGCAGGATAGTAATAGGTATCATATAGATAGTTAAATTAAATAAAGTAAACAAGTGTATTATTAGCTAAGTTAAAAGGTGTATATATATTAATTAAATTGCCTTACAATAAGAATATCCCAATAAAAAAAAGATTTTTTATTATACTTAACAGAAAATACTACATTTTCAACTGTTTATAAAATACAGTAAATATGACATTTTCGGAACAGCGCACGGAAATTTTTTCCCGATCCCTATTTCCGTGCGCTTAATAATAAACATAGATATCCATAATACTAGATATCCTATGGCAACCCGAAGAAAAAAAAGAAACGAGTAATGTGTCTATAGCAACGATTTATTTATTAATGACAAATTTTATTTTCTGTCAGTGAAAATTAAGTATTTATGTATTTATTACATTTTGCAAAAATGAATTCAGATTGTGAAGAAAATCGGGATATTCCCGAAAATATCTTACAACGAGCGGCAGAAGTGAGTGTAGATTTATTACCAGTGAAATCCAGGTTGAGATATGAACAAGAATATAACAGTTTTACCGAATGGCGGACTCAGAAACGAATCAAAATTGTGAGTGACGATATTCTTTTAGTATATTTTTCTGAAAAAGCCAACACTATGAAATCCTCCACTTTATGGAGTCGATTCTCTATGTTAAAGAGTTGTTTGGCAATAAAAGAAAATACTCACCATTAATATCCAAAAACGATTGCTTTTTTGAAACGACAAGCTGTAGGATATATACCAAAGAAATCCAAGATTCTTACAGCAGAACAAGTAACCAAATTTTTATGTGAAGCTTCAGATGGAGAATATCTACTAGCAAAAGTAATTTTAGTGTTTGGCATCTTCGGTGCATGCCGCTGAGATGATTTAATACGTTTGAGTTTAGATGATGTGGAAGATAATGGGCGTTTCCTTGTCGTGTTCTTACGAGATGGAAAAACTCACAGGTCAAGAAGTTTTACCATTACCAATGAAAATTGCAAATTCGATCCCTGTACAATTTACCGTAAATACGCAGATCTCCGCCCTAAACATATGGAGAGTAGAAGATTATTTGTTGCATACCTAAACCAAAGATGTTACGCTCAACATGTTGGGTGCCATACTATCAGTGGTATCCAAAACTTGTTGCAAAATACCTAAAACTAAAAAATCCCGAAGAATATACCAGACATGGGCTAAGGCGCTCTTCGGCAACCATGTTGGTGGAAAGCGGCGGTGATTTGCTCACTTTGAGAAGACACGGAGGATGGCTTTCTTCCAATGTAGCAGAAGGATATATAGAAGAGTCCATACAAAGAAAAATTGAAGTATCACGGAAGTTGTTTAGCCCTTGTAACTTGGAAACTACAACATCTGTAACAGTCAATCAAGAGAACCAAAGCACACACGAACACTCCGCTTCAACATCTTTAGCAGAGTCTTTAGTTCAACAAAAAGAAATGCAAAAGGGATTGAGCTTCAACAATAATACGAATTGTACAATAAATATTACTATTAATAATAACGGTTCTGTCCAAAATTAATTTTCTTAGAATTACCTACTTGTATTTTTTTTGTTAATTTGAGTTGTATGTACTTACATTTTTACTGTTTTAAAAATAAAAATAAATATTCCCGATTTTCTTGATAATTTTTTGCGATATTTTTTGTTTATGTTGATTTCAGGTACCTAAGTATAATAAAAAATATCGTTCATTACTCGTCCAGAAATGAATTTTCCGTTCTTGCATGACTTCCCATGTTCCATCCATCTAAGTTCTCTCTATTTTCATACATGTATTTCTTACACAGATTAACAAATGTCTTATATTTGGTTGTTGTTTTTGTTGAGTTTGGTAGAGAATTGAAAATTTTTGGATCCAAAATGGTAGCAAACCTTTGGTTAGCATCATATCTTCTAAATGGTACGAAGATCATATTTATGACTTGTATTATTTCTTGTTTGGTATTGATGATTTAAGAAGTTTTTTGTTTTAAGTTTAAAATAAAAGATACAGTTACTTAGGTAATATAAACATCGAACATTTAAGGTATTTTCATTATATAATAGACTGGTTGAATAGAGCTTATCTTTAAAGAAAATTATTCGTAGAATATGATTCAGTATGACATTTAATTGGTTTAGAGCATTGTCATGTACCTCCCCCCAAACGATGTTACCATATCTCAAGAGTGACTCCACTAAAGACTTATAAATTTGCGGAAGCAGTTTTTGAGGTAAAGTTCTGCTAACTTTATTCGTTAAATCCTAAATCTGTTCGGTCCACTTCAAATTTTTGTCAACTTTCATTAATCATGAAAATAAATGTAAATACCACAATGAGTTTTGTAAATAAATTTTATTATGTAACAAATAATAATGTTTTTTTTTAATATATAATTTTAAAAATGATATACATAGATAATGAGAAAGTTATCGAATATTAAATATGAACAAATTATCTGTAATTAGCAGTTGGATAAATGAAATGTCAGTTACATGATGAGTTTTTACTTTTTTTTGTTATTGTTACTGTAATTTCTGTACTACACAATGTTTATCATTATTTACTTTACAGTGTGGAACAGCCAAATGGAATAAATTCGACAACGAATAAATGAGGGCGTGTTGGGAAAAACGATTGGACACGTCGATTTGTATTTTTAAATGCGAATTTAAAAAAAAAATTATTGTGACAGATGCCGATTCCAACTTTCTTATTTTGAATGCAACCTTCTGTATAATATTTATTTTTTTTATTCTTCAGAAAATGCTAGACATAGTTCATGTACAATGTCCTATAACTATCTTCAACTGTTTCGGAAATTTTAAGTGTTTTCAGTATTTATTACAAAAATTAACATTAAAAAAAGAAAATTATTTTATTTCACAAATTCACTACATTACACTAAAAACCTAATAAGTAATACTGATTATTTCTTAATAATGTAAAAAAAACGGAAAAACATTAATGTAAATGTTAGAAATGTTCAAAATACTCGCCGCGAACGTCTTGGCCTTATCCACCGATTTGGAAATATTTGGTTCAGGTACTGCCAGCCATTAATTTGGCAATGGGGCGGTGCTCCATCTTGCTGAAACCATATTGAATTGGCAGAAACTTGTGGTTTTGCTGGATCGGGAAATAAGTTTGTCAAAGTCATTATTTTGGAGCAGTTCCAAATATTTATCTCCATTCAAGCTGCCATCAATGAAAAAGGGACCTACGATATGATTTCTAACAATTCCTGTCTAAACATTAACTTTTTCAGGATATTGCGTATGTTCTTCTGTCATCCAGTGATGATTCCCATTAGACCAATAGCGGCAATTTTGACGATAAACATGACCGAGACGTGTAAGTGTGCTGTCATCAGAAAACAAAACATTTTCTAATTATTTGGGTTTTCTTGAAACTCAAGCATAATATCCAATTTCGTATCATCACTTACTGCATTGGCAACTATTTTTTTTATCTGTCTTACATGGCCAAGCTTGCGAAACTGCTTTTCTATTTTGCTAATTGTTCCTTACGATACAAGCGGAAAATTTGTAAATTTTTCGTGAAATAAGCGAGAAACTTCCATTTTGTTGTCCCTGTGTTATCTTCATAACCAATCATGTGTAGAATGGTTATTTTGTGCATTTCTGTTAAGTGAACCATTTTTTTGATATTATTTTGTACAGTTAACGAAATTCAGACGACAATAGCACTGACACAGATCACTACTGTCATTCAGGCAGACAGCAAGTTTATAAGGCTATGAGTTTTATACGAAAATAAACGAAACTGTTTTTGTATTTTTTTTATTTCATTCAGTAAAAAAGAACGCAGGAATGGTTTTTGTTGTATTATCCACTGTCACACTTTTTGAAAAAATGCGCATTTAAAAATACAAATAGACTTGTTCAAGCGTTTTTCCCAACACGCCCTCATTTATTCGTTATCGAATTTATTCTATTTAGCTGTTCCACACTGTATATTAACGGATACAGAACATCATACATACCATAACACAATTAACAATAAACGAAATGAACCAGGCACATGAATTTTAACATAAACGCAGAATTAAACTACAAGTTTGCCAGGTGATGACATCAGAAAAGAAAAAGAGACAGAGACAAAAGATAAGGTGGGCATGTTATTACCTTGCTTCTTTTTATATAATGCTTATAAATGACCAACTAGTTTCTATCAATTCCTCATTGTTATGTTTGTTCAATCTTGTATATTAATGACCTACTTGTGTCTTTTAGACCATATGCCGTCGACCATCCTCAATTATTACAAAAGTGCCAATAGGATAAGAATATAAATTTTAAAAATGACGTAATTTTATGTTTGTTAAAAAAAAACAACGGACGATTTGTAGGCGTGTTAAATCAGGATGTTTGAGTTGACATTATATATTTCTAAATAAAACAATATAACAAAACCCGAATTTTCAGGCTAAGTATACAAAGTAACAGACAAGTTGCGTTACGTTAGATAGATTTTTGCGTGGAATAATAATATACGGTATGGTCCAAATAAAAGGAATAAAATTATTATTTCGTGTTCACGGTGACTTTAGGGGAAAATCCTCAAAGATGAAATTGGGTTAATATTATGTCTAGGTTTTCGATTTGTTTATATTTTTAAAAGTAGTATTTCTTTACATTCGAACAGATTTCTCAATTCATTAAATATTGTTATGATGTATATCAAACAATAAATCAGGTAAATGCTGTCATTGACAATAAAAATATGTCAAAACTATATTTTACATTTTCAAAAAATAAAAATAGTTATCTCCATAATTTTTTTTTCATTACTAGCCATGAATTTGACAATTATTGCGTCTTCTACCAACTGAGAAGTTGAATTTCTCTATTAGTGGTTAATTATTTTCTCTATTCTTAACCGAGGTCAATAATGGACAAATTAAGATGTTTTGAGAAACCAGTGATAGTAGTTTAACAAAAACTTGTGCA
The DNA here is from genome assembly GCA_949126875.1 of Lochmaea capreae. Taxonomy (NCBI): domain Eukaryota; kingdom Metazoa; phylum Arthropoda; class Insecta; order Coleoptera; family Chrysomelidae; genus Lochmaea; species Lochmaea capreae. The sequence goes on along the minus strand of OX421404.1, from coordinate 479,823 downwards.
ACATAATTTTGTATACCCAGGAGATTGGTTTTGAAATATTTGCTGCTTGAAATTAAACTTATGGCCGGTTTTATAAGCTCGGGTTACCTATGCCCCGAGAGTTAACTCTGTTACCGGTGATGGGTGTTAAAGCGTTTTATAAACCGGGGTTAGAGTTAACCCTGCCCCACTATTTGGCTCGAGTTAATTCTCGAGTTAGCGGTTGTCATGCGCAAAATGCTAAAACGTCAAGAAAATGAAGGTTATGTTAAAAACATAGATATTATATACAGTGTGACCCATTTTGTTTGGAAGCACCCCTATAAAATCCGCATTTTTCAACCGATTTTGATTTAGTCTTTTTTGTTAGATTCAGTATCAAAAACAGAATTTGAGCACAAATTTTCATACCATAATAGCTATTTTCAAGGCCCTCTACGTTAATTTTTCTTTGCCAAAAAAGACGAAAGTATATTAGGCATTTTTTTTTCTCAAATATGACTACACCACTGGATTCGGAATCATCACAAATGTAAACTATCAAAATTTTATAAAAAAAGTTTTATTAACAACAAAGTTATCACTACATGAATTTGGAAAAAGTTGTTTTTTAATTAATTTTTTACTAAGAATGTAGACACATTTTAAAAATGGCAACATGGTAAACAAAAACTAGGACTCAAGTATATTGCACTGTAAAAATTCGAAGCCGACACCTTAACCCGTTCTGGAGTTATAGCTTCTGAGAGTAATGTAAAATTGTGCTGATGTGACGAAAATACAAATTAACACCAAATAATATATTTTGATTATTGAACTACTTAATAATAATTGAATTCTACATTTTTGTAGCCTCGACTAGACCTCCGTTAATTTCCACACATTTCTCGTATCGTTTGCGACTATGTCTTAGCGCTTTTTTTATTTCATGTGGCGTTATTCCAGCACACGCCTGTCGTATTCTGTCACATAGTTCTGCTCTATTCCTTGGACGTGTCTTATACAGATTAAAATCCAATATAGTTAAATCGGGCGATCTAGGCGAGGCCATTCGATTAACTCGCTACCGCGACTCATCCAACCATTTGGAAATTTTTCGTTAAGCCACTGCCTGAAAATTCTAGAATAGTGTACAGAACAACCATCTAACTGAAATATCAAATTTCTTCTTTCTGCTAGTGGCAGTTCGTCAATCACAGCGGATAACTCACCTTCCAAGAATTCCATGAAGTTATTGGCATTCATGTTACCCTCAAAAAAGAATGGACCTATTATCCTGTCTTTTAAAATTTCGGCTTCGAATTTTTACAGTGCAATATGTTTGAGTCCCAGTTTTTGTTTACCATGTTGCCATTTTTAAAATGTGTCTACATTCTTAGTAAAAAATTAATTAGAAAACAACTTTTTCCAAATTCATGTAGTGATAACTTTGTTGTTAATAAAACTTTTTTTATAAAATTTTGATAGTTTACATTTGTGATGATTCCGAATCCAGTGGTGTAGTCATATTTGAGAAAAAAAAATGCCTAATATACTTTCGTCTTTTTTGGCAAAGAAAAATTAACGTAGAGTGCCTTGAAAATAGCTATTATGGTATGAAAATTTGTGCTCAAATTCTGTTTTTGATACTGAATCTAACAAAAAAGACTTAATCAAAATCGGTTGAAAAATGCGGATTTTATAGGGGTGCTTCCAAACAAAATGGGTCACACTGTATAAATAATATTATATGATACTTATATTTTCAATGTGAACATGGATGAAGTGAGAGATTTATTTGACATTTTTGATGACTTCCTAACAGATGTAAAACCAACCCTAATTAGGCAATCCAACGACCTGTCAAATAAATTCAATATGGCGCCTGGTTGGCAAACAATTGTTTAATACGTTTGTTTACTTGTTCAGTTTTGTTAATTGTTGAAGCTTTTATTGAAGTATTTGGGTATAATTACCTTTGGTTTTATTCAGATTTATAGGAAATAGTGAGACCTAAGTTCAGTTTTGGAAAAAATGCCAGTAACGTGTATTGTGGTGGGTTGTGGAAGCCGTGCAGATCGGGACCATTTGCTTAGTTTTTTTCGCATTCCCACATTGAAAAACTTTGTACATAACCCACATATAAACGATTTATCAAGGAAAAGGAGGGATATGTGGTTAGCAGCCATCAAGAAAGAAGATCTAACACTTGAAACTCCTTGAAACAACTAACTATTACTTCGATAATAATCAAAATGCAAAATAAACACCATTAAAACTTGCTGTATATAGGTACCTTGCTACGGTTTAAAAGCTTTGTTTGCCAACCAGGCGCCATCTTGACAGTTGAAAAGTCACGTGGTTTGGATTCCCTAATACAAAGAAAATTTTAAAAAATGTGAGGTTATAGGTTTTGTTGTACCCGACTCATAGAAGAAAACACTGTTTTATGGCCCGACTTTTTCTTCTTTTATATATTTTTACAGCAATACGCCAGTGATCTTTGCATTTTAACCCGGGAGTTAACCCTCGGGGTAACTCGAGATATTTAACTCTACTTTATAAAACCGGGCATTAACATGATAAAATTATTTTAGTATAAATGCCATTAGTTTAAAATTCGCGTCCAACCAAAATTGACTGATGACATAAGGAGTGCGTTCATAATCTATGGGTTAGGTGAGGAGCGAAAACAGACAGTGTACGACGGGGTAAACACACCTTGAACGATTAGGGTGCTTCCTACTGATTTGTAGATCAACACTGTTAAGATTTGATTTTGACATTGAAATATATTATTTAATTTACGTTAATTGCAGAAAAACGTGAATCGAGTAATGTTTTTTCATAAGCCTCGCACCTTATCCCGCTCGAGTCAAAGCCCCTAGCGAAATAATTTTGGTGCTGGTAGTGATTATAAAATAAATCCGAGTGTTATGGTAAAAAGATGTCGAATTTAAGCAAAATATTTCATAGCTCAGCTACTTCCGGTTACAGCGGAAGTAGTTAATAACTTTTTATTTAAAATAAAACAACCCAATAATATTACAAAAATGTCGATGTTACTTGGAGATGGATAATGATTCACGGTAAAATACAGTACATTTAAAAAGAATATTTTCCCATCAAAACAAACTTTAAGGTTACTAATAGTGATCGAGAGATTTAATTGTAAGAAAATTTACAAATATTTTTACGTTTGCAAACTTTAAATAACATTCAGAATGTTGACATTGAAATACGAAAATAGTACACAATTCATACATTGAAATAATAAAGTAATGAGTTGCTATTGTTAGTACTTATATCCTGTTAATTGAAAAACTTCAAATAAAACCAAGTATAGACGTATTCCTCAACTTTAGAGTCCTGTTATTTCGAAACTAAGCAACGATAATAGTAGTTAATATTACATAAGTTTTGACGGGAAATTTGGAAAATAAATAAATATAAGGGAAACCCAAAATAAGGGTATTAACGTGATTATAATATCTAATATACCAGCACACAGTCTTGCACAGAATTCTTCTATTTATACAGTATAATACATTTAAGTATTCAAGGAATATAGTCCATAAAACACTTAATAATGCGCAACTGATATAAGATACCTTGTTTGGAAATAAAGAAATTGAGATTTGCAGGTGTGACAGTAAAATACAGTACCAGATGTGTTCTTAGTAAGTTTAAATACCTCTATAAAAATACATAAACGTTTAACGTATCCAATGTTGCGGTAATATTACCTGAAATATTCCAATATTCACAAACAGAAAAAAATAAACCGCTTCTCGCACTAAGATTCTTAATTACGAATTATCACGGGTACGCGGCCGCAGACGTTTTCTAGAGTTCTATTCTATTCTCAGATCAGCTTGCAGAGAACCAAACCATGTTTCTCTGCCGCGCGCATTGTTGCCAAATCAGATTTTTAAAAAGCAGTCAGCTTATCTCAATCATTTCTTCGTCAATGGAATAAAATATTACTGAACTATTAGGTAAAATTAATTGATTGTAATCAATAGTTCATTCAATATAATTTATTGTTAATACAGGGTGACTCGTGATGAACTTGAGATACTCCAAACTCGAGGTCCGGTGAACAATAGTGAGTTTTCAACTGATGGTAGAAATCGATTTTTGAAGATTATCCGTAGAAAAATTTGCCGTAAATTAATAGTAAGTATATTGTTTCACAAGGGCAGAAAATGAGCTTTAGCAGCCCGAGACTATTAGATGCAAGAGCGAACGTAGCGAAGTGGGGGCAATTCTAATGATTTTTAATTCAGAAATAATAATTCAAAAATTGTTTTAAGTGGGTAGGAGGAAAAATTATGTGTTACACAGGAGTAAAGTGTTTTTTCCCTTGAAACTACATCCTATAGGAGATAAAGTGGCACTTCCCTTCCTAGTAATAAGTACAAATACAAATTATTTCATTGGTTTCTATGCGATGGAGCGACGAGACAAGCTTGCTGGCCGAGCATCGAAAAGAGCGACGACAATTAATAGATCTATGTATGTATGTATGTATGTATTTTGGGGTAACATTCACTGATACTAAAAGATCTATTGTGCCCCCTTACTTCTACTTAGTTCCTGAGGAAAGTCTCAGAGACCAGTAGCTCCTTTAGTCCTATTTCCCCAAGGAATTTTAGGATATCTGCAGGCTTCAACTTAGGTAACTGTCCCTCTTCTATCCAGTAGTCTCCCAGGTGCTGTGCCCTAGGATTCTGAATTGCTGTGCAGTTCGCAAGTATGTGGATGGAGGATTCTTCTTCCATTCCACAAAACCTACAATCTTCTTCCTCCACTATTTTGAGCTTTTTGAGGTGCCCATTCAGGCGACAATGTCCCGTTAGGATTCCTGTTAAAACTCTTAGTGCAGTTTTGCTTTGACTTATGTTCTAGATATATGTATTTTCATTTGACCAGCCTTGTGGGATCAAAAATGTATAGAGTATTATAATAGATTTGTTCTCAACACATTATGGTATGAAGTTGATGTCAAATCAGGTAAAATACTCTAGGTGTTTATAGGACGTGCACACATTTTGAGCTTTACACTTGAATTTTTAGCAATATAATATTCAACCACTCTCGAAGATAATGGTATATTACACACCGAGGTGGGAAGAATTTCATTACTGTCGAGAGGTTAGCTATGATCTCGAGACAGATATGAAACTTCCTACCGAGGTTTATATACTATTTTATTTACAACCATCATATTTCGATCAAAATTAATAAATCTTTGTTTCGTTCTGAACATACCTAAAATATTACATTTAACAAAAAATCACCAGGCATTCTTTTCAGAATAATAAAGCAGGTACCTACCTATATTTTTACTGTTGCTATGTGGTGAACAACTGTCACCAATATAAATAAATGTCAGATAAAGTCGGATGGATATTAAGTTCGCGAATAATAAATTGAGAAAAATGTCCTCCGATGAAGAATTGATGGATTGTACCGGTAAGTAGTTTGTTGTATTTTTGTTCATTATTGGTTTTTATTGTTTACCATTAAACAGGTATTGTGATATTTGCCAATGTGTTATGTTTTTAAATATAAAAATTATTCATCTAGAATAGATGAGAAAATATTAACGATCACAATATTTTAGAGGGCGGGAAGTAGAGATGTGTAATATGACAGGTAATGACAGCATTGCATGTATGGTTGTATATAGTAGTATATTATTAAACGAGCAATTTATGATAGCCATTATTCACGCAGAGTGACGTTTGCGTCCCGAGCCGTAGGCGAGGTGCGCAAGTCACCGGAGTGAATAATGGCCATAAATTGCGAATAGAATACTATACGTTGTCCACGACCCTTGATTTCTTTATTAAATAAGGCGAGTGTAGAACGGAAACTGGGGGAACTTCGACAATAAGTATAATTTTGTTATAATTTTGTCTTTTACTATTTTTTTTCAATTTAATATTATTTTTTTCAGTTGATTAGGTATATCTTTCTTTTCAGATTGATTTTGGTGAACAAATAGGATAAATAGTAAGATGCCGCGCTCATATGTAAAGAAGGTGGGGGGAAGGAGTTACCAAAATTTTTGTCTAGAAAACATGGCCAAAGCTGTGAAACGGGGGATGTCCCAGTTGGCTGCGAGCAAAAAGTTCAAGGTGCCGAGGACAACTTTGTTGGAAAAAATCCACCAGAAACATCCCCTAAAACCAGGTCGTCCTACTGTGCTGACCCAAGAGGAAGAAGCGTTGATAACAAAATCTCTCCAGACAGTGAGCGACTGGGGTTTTCCAATGACGCCAGCAGATGTTCGCCAAGTTGTTTCAAAATTTGTTATTAAACAGGGCAGAAATATTCCAAGATGGAAGAATAATCAACCTGGAGAAGACTTTATACATTGCTTTGCAGCAAGGAACAACTTAAGGACTCGCTTAGCAACAAATATTAAACGCCATCGAGCTGCGGTTGGTGCACCACAAGTAACTGAATTTTTTAATAACATAAAAGATCGGTTACAAAATGCTCTACCGCAAAATGTCTATAACTATGACGAGACTAATATTACAGACGATCCCGGCGGCGGCGCCAAGAAAGTTTTAGTCCCCAGGGGAACTAAGCAAGTAGAAAGGGTTCAGGAACACTCGAGAATTTCGGTAAGTGTCATGGTTTGCGGCACATCAAAAGGTGACTTGCTACCCCCGATGGTTGTCTATAAAGCACAACATCTTTACGAAAACTGGACGATTGGAGGGTCTAACGGGGCAGTGTATGATTCAACATTAAGTGGGTGGTTTGATATGACAACCTTTGAAAAGTGGTTTTTTGAAATATTGCTTGCTTACACCAAACAAAATAGCACTCCAGAGGAATTAAAAATTGTAATAGGCGATAACCTGGCATCGCACTTTTCACCTCGCGTTGTAGAAGCTGCCTTAGAGAATAATATCTACATGACTCCCCTCCCGACAAACTACACACTTGATGCAACCGCTGGATGTCAGTTTTTTTGCTCCAATGAAACGAAAGTGGAGGAAGATTTTGGATGGCTGGAGAAAGGAGCACAGGAGTAGTGTAGGAACATATGTTTGGGAAGAGAGGTATCATGTTCAATGGGTTCCAGTTTCAATAATGAAAGAACCAAATATTTAGAAAGTGGTTTAATCCAAGACTTATGTAACTAACGTTCGCAATATCCACGCATCGTTGGAGAAGCTTGCATCTGTATTCCAGGCAGAAATCTACGCCATCGACGCGTGTTTACAATTGTATATCGAAAGGCTATAGAGATAGTCAGGCAGCAGTAAAACATTTAGCATGTCCACAGATCAGATCTAGACTGGTGGGAGACTGCCTACAAAAACTATTAACCCTGGCAAACCATAATAGAGTAACTCTTAAGTGGGTCCCAGGGCACAAGGGTATTGTAGGCAATGGTATGTATGTATGTATTTTGGGGTAACATTCACTGAGACCTAAAAGATCTATTGTGCCCCCTTACTTAGTACTTATTACAGTGCAATGGAAAGGCAGACACCCTAGCAAACCTAGGGTCCGAAACTGTATTCACTGATCCTGAACCAGTATTTGGGAATCAAAAAATGCTGCACATGGTTGTACATCTCGGTGGAATCAAACTAAATATCAGTCGTACTAAAGACACGTGCCAAAACAGGTACACAGCACCTTGTCAAAAAACCCTCGAAGACGCTGACTAACGAAATATTTAACCTCAGCAGGGGCCAGATAAGGAGAGTGACGGGATTACTTACCAGTCATTGTACCCTAAGGAAGCAGATGCATACAATTGGTATATGTAGAAATGAACCTATCTGTCGGTTTTGCATGGCCTCTCACATTATCTTCGAATATGAAGCATTGTCTCATCGAAGATATGGATTCCTAGGACTGAGGGATCTAAGGGATAATTTCTCCAAGAAGGACCTAGTGAAAAGGCTGTTGAGCCGTATAAGGGCTACTGGTCTCTTCACATAAACGACACTACCAAGAGCACAAAAAGCCTAAAGGCTCAATTAACGTTTCAGCAGAATGTGGTCAAATGTGTAGTATCATAAGTTCTCTGTCCAGGATTTATTGTTGGAATTATTAAGCAATACACACTTGGATACAAAAACTGACTAACACATCCTGAAACTAACAAAAAAAAATCATATCCCACGGAAAAGTAACAACAATTTAGTATATTATTAAAGCAATTTATGATAGCCATTATTCACGCAGAGTGACGTAGGCGAGGGGCGCAAGTCACCCGAGGAGAATAAAAAACTGTTTTTTAACAAAGAATGAAATGATTCACAAGCATTGGTAGACCGATAGATGCTATTTTTTCAAACTTTTCTCCGAGTGTGAGCGTAATTTCCTTTCTGGTTGTTTAGGCATGGTCTAGAATAGCAAAAAGACACATTTAAGACGAAAATATGCAAGAAAATAGTGAAAAAATTTTGTGGCCGACGACTAGCCAAATGCTTATTTGTATACTGTTCTAGTAGTCGGCAGCCAAATTAAAACGCTACCGAAACGTTGAAATAAAAAATAAAAAACATATTGTGGTTTCATTCCCAAGAAAATAAGAAAAAATAAAACGCTTTTAACTTATTTGGTATTTACTTTGACCCGCAAAGCAAGTAAGAAAAATATATACAGACTTCAACAATCATGGTTTACTACTAGGACTATAGTATACCTTTTTAGTCATAAAATAGCTTGTAGACAATTACAATTCGGTTAAATACAGTTTTCCCACTTCATCTTTCACTACACACTAAAAACTGCTACATGAGATCAACTTGTAAACCGCTGGTTTTTAGGGGGAAATTGTAGTACCTACTAAAACTTGACTGAAGAAGGAGTGGGCTTTGATTTTTAGGTTAAAGAAAAATGAAACTTTGCTGACAAAAAATAAACCGGTTCCTAATTAGCGGTAAACAAGAGACTCAAGTGGCCGACTACTAGGAGATTGACAAAGGCATTTCTGCTTGGAAGACATTACACAACTCTACAAAAAAATGTTTGTTCTTTGTCCTAACGTTTACACTAGGTTTTTCCGGTTAATTATTCACAAAAACGAAAATAAAATACCCTTTTTGATATAAAGTTTGCTTTTGTGATAGTTATAGTAATTATACTCATTTTTCAATTTTTTTTTAAATTTTAATTAATTTTAATACTTTCAAAAAAACCGCGCTTTGAGAGTGGGGTGTTTACGTTTACACAGTGCCACTAGATGGCACTCGAGTCACAAACAACGAACAGGTGTTTTGTACAAGTCCAGAGAAACTTAAAATGTCACGAAAGTGTAAATACGATGTTGATGCATTTTGTTTCACATGTGGTCAATTTATTTAAGTTCTCCTAAACACAAAAGCAAACTGTTTCATGCCATGTATTTTTTTTTTTCGTCTAATTACGATCTAAAATATCGAAATTTTATGCTTTGCAGTCAAAATCAAATTTGGTGTTGACCCGTGTTATTATTCAGTGGCAGAGTTCTACAATCTACCCTAAACCATTAAGTTCCATTGCCATAATTCAATATTTTGTATGGTGTACGATATTATAATATCATAAATTTGTATATTATATTATGTTTTCTATTGTGAGTATAGTATAGTAAGTATTTTTTTTTATATTTTGTTGTGAATTTTTACCTTTATATTTTATCTATTTTTCAATTATGTCGCTTTGTCCATAAAATTGTAAAAATGGTTATGGCAATACTTAAAGCTTATCTCTTTTTCTCTACTAGTGAGGGTCGACTTACTAGCGGAACCACCCCTTACCACACTTTTAACTTCATCTCCTATAGTAGTGGATAGAGAATGTATTATTCTAAATCCACTTTTAAATAATCAATTAGCGATGATTGATGAGTTTTTGAAACTGGAAAAATTCAACTTCACTAACAAAGTACCTACTACGAGTATACCTACTATGAAGGCTATCACCGATATAGACACAGTGAAATGGATATACAATCTGTTTGATTGATCTCTTTCTCGTATTCATTATAAGTTGGGCAGATGTAAATTGCAGCGCTTGGTAATCCTTAATCCGTATAACTGATAAGAGTTGATAATAGAATCTGTAAATTGCAGCGATGGTCAAGTTTGAGACTTGTAAATTGCAGCGATTAAATTCTTTTAAGAATTTCACTAATCAGGTGTTACAGCTATCTATTCCTGGAGTTGTTATAGATTAAGAACCTATCTAATTGGGGTTATGGGGTTGTCCACCCCTTTACCTATATATAAATAAGTAGATTTTATATTTTATCATTAGTTTTTGCTATCTAACATGGGCGAAGTAACAGAAATTGTTAGTGAACGTGGAAACGTGTTGTTACTATTAAGTAACTATAAGTTTTTTAAAAAAGAAACGTTGAAATCTGGAGAAGTCAAGTGGTGTTGTACCACAAGGAAGTGCACCGCCAAGATCTACAGCATTGAAGATGGACCCGAACGGATAATTTCAAGGAACAATTTGGAACATAATCATCATAGTGACGAGAAGAAAATTCAAAAGCATATTGTGAGTGTTTCTTGTAAACGTAAAGCGACAGAAGATATTTCTGTAAAGCCAGCAAAAATATGCCGTCGCATTTTAAAAAACATTTCGGATGTTCATCTTGCCGTTTCTGATGTGAATTGTATCAAAAGGAATATTTACAATACCCGACGCCGAGAATATCCACCGCTACCGAAATCTATTATGGACACCCATTCTGCTTTGGAGTCAAACATTTGGAACACAAATTGTGGTGAAAGCTTTGAGTTATTAAACAACAGCAGTGACAACATTATAATATTTTCGTGTGTAACCAATTTAAAGGTTTTATGCAACTTCTGTGACATTATTTACGCCGATGAGCATGTTCATACTGTACTCGCTATTTTAAGCAACTGTTTACAATTCATGGCTACAAAAATGTCCACTATTTACCTTTGTTGCTTTGTTTAGTTAAAGATAAAACATGCGACTCCTACAAAAAATGTTTAAAATTTATTGTAGATATATGTGCAAAAAATGACTTAGTTTTTAAGCCAAGCAAAATAGCTATTCATTTTGAACAAGCTATCCACTCAGCCGTAAATAGCATATGGCCCGATATAAAAATAATTGGATGTCGTTTTCACTTAAGCCAATCATGGTGGCGCAAGATTCAAGAACTAGGTTTTGCAAAAGAGTTCAAAGATAAAGATTCCGAGATAGGAAAGTTTTTAAAATATACTTTTGGTCTTCAGTATCTTACATCCGCCGAAGTAGGAGATTGCCTTGTTTTTGACTTGGGAGAAATACAACCACCAGACAGTAGGGTTACCCAATATGTCGACTATTTAGTAAATGTGTATGTGTCACAAAGTGTTCTTCCTCCTGAAATTTGGGCATCTGCTTCACCTAGTATGTGTCGGACAACCAATTCATGTGAATCCTTTCACGCTCATTTTAATGATAATTTTTATAGTAATCACCCATCATTTTACATATTTCTGGAAACATTGTTACAATTTCAAATAGATACTTACAGTGTGTCCCAAAAAGTTTTATACAAATGGAGAAAAAGTTTATCTTACATTTCACAAAAAAAAATATTCTTGATAAAAAGCTCTGCATGACTTGTAGATCCATAATCAAGTACAACATGTTTAAAACATTGGCTGGAATACAGGGAAAATCAAAATTATGATTTGGAGTGATACGTTCCTAGTTCATTTAGTGGTAGTTCATCAAGAAAGTCAGACAACTGATTATTTAAAAATTGTAGGTATCTTTCTCCATTCATGTTATTTCGAAAAAAGAATGGTCCAACAATTCTGTCTTTGTAAATGCCACACCATACATTCGTTTTAAATGAATATTGATCTCTGGTTTGGACATGGAAATTGGGATTAACATTGCTCCACCATCGACAATTTTGCGAACTTACTGTACCATTAGACGTAAACGTTTCATCGTCAGAGAAAAGTACGTGTCGTGTCATAAATCTGTAATCTTCCAATTCTCCTTGGATACGAGCACAAAATTCGAACCTTCGTTCAACATCTCCTTCTTTTAAAGTATGGGTAAATTGGGGTTTGTATGGTTTAAATTTATTTGACTTTAAAATTCGTGCAACTGTAGTTTTAGTTACATTCAATAAATTGGATCGTTTTCGAAGTGAATATTTTGGATTTTCCACGACCGATAGCATCACATCAATTTCAATATCTTCATTTCTAACCCATGCCCGATGTTTCTCTCTAAATTTATTTTCAACACTTCCAGAACTCTTGAATTTATTTATTACATATCTGACAGTTGTGAAATGTATTGTTTTATCAGGGTGTCTATTATTAAAGATTTCTGCTGCTTCCCTACATGTTTTATAATTTTCTTCAACAATGAGAACAATTTCAATTTTATCTTTAATACTCAATTTTACTGGCATTTCTAATTATTGCAAACACACACACTTATGTAACATTTGACATTTGTTGGATGAGTAAAACAAAATCAGGCCCTTATTATGAACGGGTTCTTACGATGTTTCGTACTGCGCATTAATCTAACAATTGCTGACGTGTTTATTGCAATAATTTTGTAATTTTTATCTGGAAAAATCACTAATCTACAAGTGTGCATAATTTTTTGATACTTAATAACAATTTCAATGAATATTTTGCTCTCCACTACAGTTTGAACGTATTTTACTATCACTCCAAATCATAATTTTGATTTTCCCTGTATTCCAGCCAATGTTTTAAAAATTTTATACTTGATTATGGATCTACAAGTCATGCAGAGCTTTTTATCAAGAATATTTTTTTTTGTGAAATGTAAGATAGACTTTTTCTCCATTTGTATAAAACTTTTTGGGACACACTGTATATTAAAATAAATAGCATTAATACTGTTAGGCTTCCAAATACCCGAACCCGGAATGAATTTAATTTCTTAGATATAAAATTAAATCTGTATTATAAAACAAAAAGTATAACGAGATTGCAATTTGTAAAACAAGTATGTCATTATTTTGGAAATGTTTGAGCACATAATATGTACGTTTAGTGTAAATATTGTTTTTGATTTTATTATAGCGCTTATAGTATACTCGTATGTATGTGTAATGTGTATTTGGTCATCAATTAATAAATATTAAAAAGTATTTTTTTTTCTTTAGTATAGATAAGTAATGCAGTATCAATAATCTACGGTTTGTTTCAAGTTTAACTCAGTAGGTTTTCATAAATTTTGCCGCTGCAATTTACATGTAAGATTAACGCTCTTTGTTGGCCGTGCGCTGCAATTTACATAGTTACTACGACCCCATACATGACCATCGCTGCAATTTACATGTAAGGATTATAGAAACTCGACCGCCGCTGCAATTTACAATCGCCGTATAAGTTATATTTCGAGATATATGGTGACCTCAAACAGAAGGTCATTTCAACAAGAATTGAAAAATTCAAATATATTTTATGAATTATTTAATGTTGGAAAATAAAGAAAATCATTTACCTTAACCACTCAATTTTAGTTAATATAATTTTTGAACATGCAGCTTATTACAAAACTATATTCACCTAATTCACGTTCTTCGCCTCTAGTTACGTTTAATAAAATTGATATAGATATTTGTATTGTATAACTGTAAAAAGTATCACTGTAATCTTTATTTATTTATAAATACTACTTAGATACGATTCTCAACCGCTTGTATATTGACGATGTCGTGTCTAGGATTTTCGATGATAAGGAGTGAGTTTGGCTTGCAGATATTTCTATTAGATAAGGCGACGATGATACACGATTGTTCGCTATTGATTTTCGCGATCATAGTGTGGCACCGCAATTCCTTAAGATTAAATGCTGAGTTTTATTTAAGATAAAAAGACAATGACGCGGTTTTTGCCGCGATAGCTACCGCGGCAGTACCTCTTTCGTGAAATGTGTATGCGCAAAACAGACATTGTATTTATCATCGAGCAGGTACCGGTAACAGCCGTTGCACGGGCCCTGCCACGAATCATGAACCGCGGCGGTTTTATGACTATGGGCGTCACATCAGTTACGAGATTGGTTTGATGCAATCTAGACGCGTAGAGGACGGCATTCTATAAAACGGTTTTAGTTGTTGCCAAAATACAGATTGCGAAAGGGCCTTTCGAACCGTACGATTTACACAAGCACGACAAGGAAAATATGAGAAAAACAGCTTGAAAGAAAGAGAAAGAACAACTGTGCGTGGCCAGCGAGGGCGTGTATTTAGTTCCAGAGGCCGGCCGAATGTCCACTGCCCCCCAATTTCAACCGCTGTTACCAGAAGAGCAGACTAATTTGTACGAATGATATTTTTTTCTCGTTATCGTTGACTCCTTTTCGAGCTCATGCACATTTAGGCAAAACCAAACACCTCCATCCGGCAACAGTGTCCTTTACAGAGAGAATTCACATTTAAATTGCTATTCCTAGGTCTTTTCGCTACAAACGTTGATCAGGTTGGATGCGCATGCCATTGTATTTGAATATGACACTGTTGTCGGATGGAGGTGTTTGGTTTTGCCTAATAGTGCATGAGCTCGAAAAAGAGTCGACGATGACGAGACAAAAATATCATTTGTACAAATTAGTCTGCGCTTCTGGCAACAGCGGTTGAAATGGGGGGGCAGTGGACATTCGGCCGGCCTCTGGAACTAAATACACGCCCTCGCTGGCCACGCACAGTTGTTCTTTCTCTCTCTTTCAAGCTGTTTTTCTCATATTTTCCTTGTCGTGCTTGTGTAAATCGTACGGTTCGAAAAGCCCTTTCGCAATCTGTATATCAAAATCATGAAAAATATTGATATTGGAAAACTGATACAAGAAGGGCAAATAATACTAGCTATTTTGGGATATGCGTATTGGCAATTATTCAGATAAAAGAATAAAAAAACGTGCTTGTGGGAGAAGGTTACTCATTGTTTTGTCGATGAAACAGCTGCAGGAGGAAAAACGAGAATAAGGTATGAAATTAGAATATTTATTTATGGCAGCAAAGAACACATATCTACATGGGAAAAATTTCGGGACTGACTAGAACAATTCTAATGGAGAAGGTAACCTTCATACAAGGAGTTTACTGAACAAGGCAAACAATTAACTCCCAACCAGGTTATTGAGAATAAGTAGGAGACATTTTAAGACAGTTACCTACCTAGTCACAGGACACTGTACCCTGATGAAATATCTACACAAAATCGGAAAAGTTAGTGAACGTATGTGCAGAAATTGTGAACTAAGGTGCTTCATCACCTACTCACATACTCTGCTCTTTGGAGAGGAAATAAGAATTACTGAAAATCTCCCAAGCTATACTATTGGCCTATATAGGACACGACGTTTCTGGAATGTAAGTTGGGAAAATTCAAAATGGTACAAAGATTTAATTCAAGTGCCTGGTCTGTTGACCACAACCCAAAGAAATGAATGAATAAAGCATAACAATGGATTGAAATGTGACTCAGTCTGTTAACAATGATGGAGATGAAATATCATACACGAGTAAAAGGTTGCAGTATTCCGTGGCAATACGTCCCAAATCTGTTCGTTAGATTTTTGTAGTAAGTCATAGTAATTGTTATATAAAAAAGGTATCTATAATCTTCAGTAATTTCATATAAGTATTCTTAGTAAAAATAAATGGATATGTTGGAATGTGTATGTGCTCTTATTTTGTCACTATTGACAAAATGAACAACATTTTGCAACTAAAATAGGAGTCAAAATGATGACTTAATCATTATAACTTAATTACAAAAATGATATTCTATTCGTTAAAGTTTTTCTGTTTTCAACTGATACACCCCGTTTAACGTTTACGTAACCTCAGAAATTGAACTGGGTTGAATTTTAATGATATGATGAGACAACAGAAAACCAGTTGCGATTGTATAGGTGATCGCTAGACTTCACTAATTTGGCAAAAAAGCAGTCATTGATCAATCGCCATAATATCTTGCAAGGACATTCGAGAAACTATCGTAGCGACTAAATAGGCGTCCTGGTGTAGTATAATGAAGAATTCAAAATGGAATAAGGTGTCACTACTAGAATAGCCAATTCAAAGCCATTTTAGAAGAAGAGTAAACTTTATACAAATTCTGGATATTCAAGTATACTTTAAAATAAATGTTTCATAAATCGGTTAGAACTTTCTTAATAAATACAGGTGTCGTCTACCATGAGAGTACCTCGACTACTGCCTGCGCACAGACTTGCCGTCTGCAATGTACCCAAGAGCATGCAGACTTGCACGAAGAATTTTGAAATTCTGTGCTTTTTTCTGTTGAGACAAGAATTTCTTGGTCCGACCTGTGCTGCCCTTTAGAGAAGGAAGTGCCATAATTTGGGCTTGGATTATGTCCAACGGTTGCACAGAATTTATTCATGTTCAGAGAACAATGACTGGTAATAGATATCTCAGAGATTTTCTTCATCCTCACGTGGGGCTATGGCGAGCAGCTGTTGGCTACGCTTTCGTTTTTGTGGACGTCCTCATAGCATCAGAGCTGTAAATAAGCATCAAGAAATCGAAGGCGTCAATCAATTGGATCGGCCTGTAGAACATACTTGGGACATGCTTTTCAGGGCACTGGCAGCACGCAACAATCCTCCCAGTAGTGTACAGAGCGTTCACGATTGGGGTATCTTATAGGTGAACAATGTTTAAATATTAGTTTTAGTGAAAAATGTCATTCTTGATAAAAAGTTTGCTTGTTCTGGAACCCCATAAAATGAAATAAAACACGTTTTTCAAAACCCGTCTCATTTTAAATCCAGTTTTATGAAAACCGTATGAATTTCGAAAATAATGTATTAATCTAGAGAGTGACGTTTACGATGTACCAAGTAACTATAAACTTTTATAAATAATTTTCAAATTTTCATTCTTCAATAAATATTTAACACAGAGTTAACTATTCAACAAAAAGTACCTACAGTCGGCAGAAGCAAACATAAGCCCTGGGTGGGCGTGTTCATGTCGCTGTAGCTGTTTTTTTGTAGTAACAATCGATATTTTGAATCGATAACTAAATATCGATTCCATAACTGTCAAGAGATATGTAAACAAAGTCAACTTGCTAAAAATTTAACTCCAAATATTAATGAAAAAATTTATATTGGACCAAAAATAAATCTACTATCTGCCCTAAATTTCTTTATTTTCAAATTTCATGACTCTCTAGTAATGTCATAAAAAAGAATGGTCAAGTTTGTATTGAAAGTAACAAAATGTGTTTACACATAAATGGCAGCTAACATCAAATAGAAAATAGAATGCAGTCCAGTATTGCCGATGCAGAAATAAAAATTACCCGAATTTACGATTTAAATTATGAGAATTTGTCAAAATTACCAAAAGGACACAGTAATTACCTAAATAAAGCCTTCGACCCTAGTCAATATGGAAAATCCCCAAAAACAATAGCCATTTTATATATCCCTTCTGTAAAAAATTCGAAAAACTATTGGATCCAAATTAGCGAAATTGTGTTAAAATCGGATAATTATCCTAGCATTGACAACACTGATACAGACAGTAAAATTGATGTATGTTGATGAAATCACTCGGTCATATTATTTCGATTATGTTTACAATTACTAACGTACAATCGTTAACATTAACTTCTGATTGGCTCGTTGCGATGATCTTTCTTTTAGTTGGCATATCTTCCGGGTCTCATGTTTGCTTCTGTTAACTGTATATCTTATTAAGGGCGCGTTGTATCGAACACCTAAACTCAGTTTAATTATAACTGATGTTTAGACTGTGACATATTGATTTATTTATTATCATTTACTACATCAGTCTAAACATCAGTTATAATTAAACCGAAGTTAGGTGTTCAATACAACGCGCCCTAAGTGTTATGGTATTGGTATAAGTTGCGTACCCGTATGCAATTGCAAAACCACGAAAAATATCCAGATGTACCCATTATGCGGTGTGGATTAAAAAAATTAATAAATAAATTTGATGACACATGATTTGTTCAAGGCAAAAAAAAATGAAAAAGGCGTACGTTGAGGAGGATGATGCAGCTAGTGCACTAGCTATGCATTCGTTAAGGGAAAATCCCAAGTTGAGTCTACGAAAAAGAGCAGTGGAGTCACTTACAGAAAATATTTAAACAAAACAAAATTCGTCCATCCAAACCGAAATTTATTCATTTCTTACAAGATTATGACACAAGGTTAGACTTTTGTGAGATTATTGGTGAAAAACTTGCATGACCGATTCTTTCACAATAATATTTTGTTTTCTGATTAAGCAACGTTTACAACAAACGGAGTCTTTTCTTCTTAAAATTGTCGATATTGGGCTAGTGAAAACCCGAGCTACAGGATTAACTGTAATAGTCAATTTGCTAAAAAAGTTAATGTTTGGTGTGCGGTTTTACCGGATCGAATAATCGGACCGTATTTTCTGGAAGATACATTAAATCAGGAGGTATATTTGTATTTGCTGGACAACTTCTTAATACCTGAATTACAAAAATATTCCCTTGGAGCAAATGCGTAAAATGTACTTTCAACATGATGGATGTTCGTCACATTCGATTTTGCTAATTGGAGGCTGACTGGATGAATATTTTCCTTGGCGATGGATGGGACGTTATTTACCAATATTTTTTCCGCCTCGATCCCCCGATTTGACTATTTTAGATTCTTTTTATGGGGGCTACTTAAAACAAAAAGTTTACGCAAATAATTTAAACCATAATATTGAAGACTTGAAACGAACTATCATTGATGCCGTTAACGAAATTACCCCAGAAATGCTGCAAAATACTTACAAAGAATTTAGAAAGAGAATTGAGAGATGTTTTGAAGCTGGGAGAATGTTGAATATATATTTTTTGTTTACTTTGTGTTTCTTACATTATTATTCTGTATTGTGTGTATTCTGTGATAGTGATTATAATTCTTGAATAGTTAACATTGTTGTCAAATATTTATTAAAGAATGACAATTTGGAAATTATTTATAAAAGTTGACAGTTACTTGGTACATCGTAAACGTCACTTACTAGATTAAAACATTATTTTAGAACTTTTATTTTATGGGGTTTAAGAACAAGAATAACATTTTTCATCAAAACTAATATTTAAACATTTTTCACCTATAGGATTGGACGCTGTATAAGAGCTTGTTCATGCCACTCAGGAGGAATGGAGAAATATCTGGTTAACAGTATAGGTAGACGCCTCCGCGCCTGCATAGAAGTAAAAATACTCACCTAATTCATTATTTTCTCATAAAAGTAATCAATTTTTACATTTAATTTTCTCCAAAAAAGTTTTTTTATATTTAAAACTATTCATTAATGCTGAAGAAAAAATTACTTTTGGGGACATTGGGTGATGCAAAACTTTTGAATCTATGTGTATATAAAAGGATTTAATTTAATTTTGGTACCGTTGTATTTTGAATAAAACAAAATTACGTAATTTAAAGATTTTCAAATAATACTTTAACAGATGTTGATAATTCATGTATTTAGGAAGCTGTAACATTAAAAATGTTCCATAGTCATTACGTATTGTGAGTAACAAAAATTCCATACACCCATAACATAAGAGAGCAAGAGCATATGACTTCCAATAAACGACCTTGCTATATACCTGTTTCGGTTATTCTCAATTATTAGTGTACCCAGTTCTTCGCCTACGCTAACGTTTAATCGCCTTGTAGGAATTGGCACGTTTATGTTATACCTACGTCGACATTACTTACTGTGATGCCAAATTTAAAGATATATAAACTTATCCAAGGATTTTATTATTACCAAATTAACAAAGTAAATACCATTACTAATAGTGTCGATGTCTAAAGAAATATACATGGTGCAGGTTTAATGACGGCTTATCTAAACATATTATACTGGAGAGTCATGAGGAACTGTACAAACAGTAATTTAGATTTGTGTTTTTATTTGGTGAAATGTTACACTATATCCATATTATTAAATGATTCATTAGATAGAAAAGGATCAAGACAGACATAGATTAGTTCATTCTGTCCATGAAAAAATTTCAGACCATCAGATTTGAAAATTATATTAATAACAGCGTATTTATTTTCTCTCCAGGCGAACACTCTATTCTTGATGGAAAATTTGACCATAGATTAAAAAATTAAATTTTTTGTGAACGAGTTAAATTATTAACAGTACAGTACCATCTCAGCTTCTGTTACATTCTTAGAGTCTTAAAATTCTCAGAACAATATTTTTGTTTACGCTAATGATCATTAATGGGATCATTTAGAATGTTTAATTTTTTAGAATATATCTCTCAAATGGGTGTTGGGGAAACGGGACTTAAAAAATCCACCAGGTGTGCAAGGAATTATTGGGGTTGTAGCCCAAGGTTCCTGAGCTGGATGTACCGGGTGGCCAAAAAGAACGGCCGTCGGCCATATCTCAGGAATGGTTCGGGAAAAAAATGTTTATAACCTAAGTGGCCTCTAGAACCGCTTCAAATAAGGGGAGGGGAGAGTGGGAACGTTGTCATGAGAAAAACGCCTTTAATTCCGGTTCTGCTTGACTAATTTTAATAAGCTCGAGAAACGCCTGGAAATTATTTCCAGAATTGTAGGTCCACTGCAGTATTTAACAGATGAAAATTAAAAATGAAAATTTTTCAAAATGTACCCAATTAAGGGGCATATTAAATATTACAATCAGATTTCTCGACAAATTTTGCATAATTTTAGTTTTAGTATGTTGCTTCAAATAAGGGGAAGGGGAGAGTGGGAACCTTTTTACGAAGCCTTCAATTCCAGTTCTGCTTGACCGATTTTAATAAACTTGATATGTTGTTTGAAAGAGCTTTTGTTAAACAATCGAAAAAATTTTAAATTTTCCTTCAATTTGTCTTATTGATATGATTATACTATTTTATATTGCACCCATATCACATGGTCCTACACCAAAGTTTAAATGCTCAAGATTTCGATACCAGGTTGGATTTTTGCAATTGGCTCCCAAATATGATACACGACAGTCATGAAATACGTTTACGAATAATGTGGATATATGACGAGGCTACGTTTCATAGTGATGTTAGTGTAAATAGACATAATTGTGCACTACTTGTTTTGAAACGAATCCCCACTGGATGCAGGCGGTCCAACATAAGGGTCGTTGGTCTGTTAATGTATGGTGCGGGATTCTAGATGGAGAAATAATTGGGCCTTTTTTTTAACGAGACTGTTAATGGAGAAAGATATTTAGATTTTTTAGCAACGAATTGCCACTTCTCTTAGAAGACGCACCCTTGGCCATTCGTCGTGACATGTTCTTGCAACATGATGGGCGCCCGGCACATTATTCTAGAGATGCTAGGAATTTCTGAGATCAATCATACCCTGAAAGGTGGATAGGATGTGGAAGTTTATTTATTTGGCCACCAAGGTCTCTAGACCTACCTTGTTTATATCTTTATTTATAGGGGCGAATAAAAGATGGTTGAAGGAATACGACAAGCAATACGAAGTATTTGAAGGGCAGAAATTGAAGCTGCTCTTTTCTCCACCCTTCAGCTATTGATTTTATGCATTGAAAATGATAGACGACATTTCGAACATCTCGGGCGACACTAATTACACAAGTCACAAAAACTACACAGGAATTTTAAAAAAGTATATTAATGAAGCCAGAATGGCATATGAAGAATCTATTGTAAGCTGCAACGACTCTAAAAAACTGTATAAATATGTTAGGTCTGCTATGTCTTCTAAAGTGTCCATTCCACTGTTAAAAAAGAATGATGAAACGATTTGTCAGAATACGTATGAGGTCGCTAACATTCTCGCAGATACATTTTCTAAAGTTTTTTCTGTTGGACCGTCTCAAAATCAGTTTCCTATAATCAGTAATCCACGAGTTATTCCCAAAATTGATTATATCGATTTTTCACCTGAAATCATCCAGCGCCATATTGACAAGTTAAAAAACAACTCATCTCCAGGGCCCGATAAAATTTTTACATTATTTTTAAAAAAATGCTCAGATGTCCTCTCTGTCCCACTATCACTAATGATGCGTTCATCTTTTAATGCACACTCTCTGCCTTCAATTTGGAAAAGTGCTTCGGTGACACCTATATTTAAAAAAGGAAATAAGTTAGATCCCAATAATTACAGACCAATAAGCCTTACACCTGTTATTTGTAAAGTTATGGAATCAATAATCACAGAGTGTCTTTCAGAATTTTTACTTAGAGAAAATATTATTCCCCTACAACAACATGGCTTTGTGAAAAGTAGATCGACCATGACTAATTTACTGTGGTGTGTTAATGAGTGGACAGCAGCCTTAGATAAAAAACGACCTGTGGATGTAATATATTTAGACTTTGCAAAAGCATCTGATCGAGTACCAAGAAGAAAATTGATGTATAAACTAGAACATTTTGGCATTCGCGGACAACTTCTCGAGTGGATTAATGATTTTTTAACAAACCGGGAGTTTTGTGTTAGAGTTGACAAGTCGCTATCATCTAAAAAACCGGTTTTAAGTGGTGTTCCACAAGGATCTGTTTTAGGTCCACTACTATTTGTGTTGTATGCCAGTGATCTTGAATCTCATATCAAATCTAAGAAAGCTTTCTACGCAGACGAAACAAAAATATTTGCTGACCCACTCTTCAATGGGCAAGACTTACAAAGTGACTTAGATTCGATCTTCAAGTGGTGTTCGGATTGGATGTTACCTCTAAATAGAGATAAGTGTGTGGTTTTACATTTGGGAAAAAATAACCCTCATTTGTCTCACTCGATAGACGGGCATTTACTGGATACTGTGGAATCATATAGTGACCTTGGTGTAACAATTACTGAAAATTTGAGTTGGTCGGAGCATATTTCAAACGTTACTAAAAAAGCGAATAGTAAGTTATACCTACTTAGTAAAACTTTTACAAACATATCATTTTCGGGTTCTATTCGTTTGTATAAAACTTATGTCCGACCCCTACTGGAGTACTGTGGAACGGTTTGGTGCCCGAAAATATCCAAAAGAAGGCCACCAGACTATCTTTCACACGAAGAAGGTCAGATTACCAACAAAGACTTTCTTTAGCAGGGTTACCAACTTTTGAAGCTCGTCGACTCCGTGGTGACTTAATTATCACCTTCCGAATTTTAAAGTATGGATATGGAGATTTGCAACACTTGTTCATTTTAGATGATCACAGCAGACTACGTGGACATAGTTTGAAAGTGAAGAAGGAACCCTTTTCATCGATAAGACGCCAACATTTTCTGTGTAATCGTATTTTTAGTACATGGAACAGTCTCCCAACGGAAATTATAAATTATCCATCTATAAATGTTTTCAAAAACCAACTAGACAGTTATTTGTTTGTAAACTGATCAGTGTTGTGCACAATCTATTAGTCTAGAGTTTATTTGCGAAACCAATTTTTTGTAATGTAGGTACTATTTCATTTATCTTGTAAATGGGCTTATGGGTCTCCATGACCCCAGCCCTTATTTCTATGTAATAATAATAATAATAATTACGTAGTTATTTATTTAAGGTTTTAATTGTTAGATTTATCGCAATATTTTATAATTTTTTCTCATTGTTAGTAGCGACAGAATTACATTTAGGTAATCTAGTGGCAACCATAACATTAGTATGATATAACAGTTTAAATTACTGCAGATCAATGTAAGATCTTTTCATCCAGACTAAATTTAATAATTTCCGTTAACGCGAACCAGCCTTCTAGACGTTGGAAGAACAATTCCCGCCATTTACCTGTTTCTTACGATATCTCAGGATAGGAAAGAGATATGGACTTGCGGTTTTCTACTTTTCAAAGACCTACTTAAATTTTCATGCTTTCATTTATGAATTTTTTGATTGATTAACAACATCAGGCTTATTAAAATTAGTCAAGCAGAACCGGAATTAAAGGCGACGAGAGATAATCCCTCCAGAATTATCCGAGAAAAGGAATTTTCATAAAAGTGATATTTTATCACCTGTCAACTGAGATAGAAGGTGAAACGATCTTGCCGTCACAGAAAAAAGATGATTTATGTGACTATACTTACATATTTTTCCATACTTCAACTGTAGTAACTGTACTAAATTAAAAATATTACTTAAGCTGTTTCCGGTGAACAAATAACAAAAAATGTTGTTTTGTATTTTTATAATTAAGTAGATCTCCATGGACCAGTTGCCAATGACCTAGTTAATGAATTAAATCATTTATCAAATGATGTTGAATGGCAAGTAATGTTTGCCGGTTTTGATCTTTTATTACTTTCGGTTTAGTATATCGATTGACACATTGATATGTGCGTAGAGCAGACGCCAGGAAAATACAGAGGGTGGTCCTTAAGTAATTGTACATAGAAGTACAGTACAATATTCACTTTAAAACAAGGTGTTAAATATGGAATTTTAATTTTTGTTTTTTACAATAACTTTAACGCTCTTTGACGAGTACGAACAAAAATTTGACGGTGGAGGTTTTTGGATATGAGAAATAATAAGTTTGTACCTACTTCGATGTATTTTGTAGAGTCACATAGGCCACGGTAGGGAAGTGACTCATTACTTACTTGCACTTCCACGCTATAGCCGGAAAAGTACTTTTCTCACAACCACTATGCATAACACGCTTTTCTACACAAATTTTTATACGCAAAGCAGGCCTTTTCTTAATTCTTTTGACAACCGTTGGAAAAGTAATACGAAAAGTATACGCTATGGCACTTTTCCGCACCCAAAATGTCAACCTGTCGACCTGTCAACTTTTTTTGACAATTCAACCTAATAGTGATTTTCTTATTGGTGTACAATTTTTAAATCTAAACCAAAAGTAAGTAAACTATTTATTTCATTATTTTTTTAAATTTATTAATTATAAAAACATCAACCTATTAAGCATTATTTTAGGAATTATGAACCAAGATCAAAATAATTTATCTTTTGAGTTGTCCAAAACTATATAAATTGCTGTAATGTTTTCATTAATAAATGTGGTTGTAGAAAAAATATTGTATACCACTTTGTACGCAAATCACTTTTCCCACTCGCTAGATTTCTGCGCTCAAAAGTGACACTTTGCGCACTAGTTGTACAAACTAGTATTTCCGGCTAGAAGTATGTGTCACTTTTCTGAAGTATGAAAATATTGTGTTAAGCTGGTTTTAAAAAAAAAGTTAATACCTTTCTTTGCTCTTCTACCAAATTATTCCGTCAACAGCAGCTTCTTGGACTTGCGGAGGAGTAGGTACAGGTTAATTAAAAATAAGACATTATGTACTTGTTTTATCAAAAAAATTAAAATTTCGTGACAGGAAGAATATTTTATGATATAATTGTCAAAACAAAAAATTAGTAATATTGCCTAGCAATAGATTCAAGAGCGAGCGGCAGAGCTTTGAGGTGGGCTTGGTTGGTAGGCATCCCTTGGGATGAGTCCAACACTGTCTGCCCTAGCATTTCCTACGGATATACATAATGCTATTTATGTACATTCTAGGAATGTATCTTGGACCATGCCGAACACTCCAGGTGTAACGTTGAATATGAATAAGATATCCTCAATGTTTGGTGGGTCTTCATCTGAGTCATTATCTGTTTCAAATTCCATTGTATTGTGCAGATTTATTCCTTCTTCGCCCAATATGTGCAGGAACATAGCTTTTTGTGTTTTTAACGGCTTTGTATCTAGTTCTGCTGCTATCCAATATATTTTTATCAATTGCCGCCACTTCTCCCAGCTTTCTGCAGGATTACTGCCTGCTTCAAATGGTCTGGGCGGGCTTAGGTTCGACATCCCACCCCTGCCACCATGTAACGTTGAATATGAATAAATGAGTTGACTCTATACTATTGACTTTATTTTTAAATTACTATTGTACAGGTTGAATAAGCATGTGTGTATCTATCTAGGTTAGGTTAAAAACGGTCTCGTCACTTCTTCTTCTTTTTCTGCTGTCGATAGGCGCGTTCCTGTCTAAGTATGTTATTTGTGTTCCTGTCAGCTATGTTCATGTCACACCAGGTACGTTCCTAGGATATTAAAATGTTACTTAAGTTATTTTGACAATTTTGTATTTTTATCAAAAAATATCACATTGTTACACAGTTTGGGTAGAGAAATCAGATATTATCGGTAATTTTCCGATAGAAGGAATTTGAATCTACTTTCCTGAATTTTCTTCCCATTTCTCGAGCAAGAAAATCTGTTTTTATGAATTTGAGTCCTTTTTTCAATGACCTTACCAAAAAGTTCCTATGCAAAATGTCAACTTAATCGGACCAACTGTTTGGGAGAAGTTCAGCAAGAACCCGATTGCAGCGCCATCCACCGGAACTGATTGTAAATCTAAACATCCAGTTACTCACTCAAACACACAAAACATTTAATCAAAATCGGACCAACCGTTTAGGAGAAGTTCAGCATGAACCCGATTTCAGCGCCATCCAGCGGAACTGATTGTAAATCTAAACATCCAGTTACTCACTCAAACACACAAAATATTTAATCAAAATCGGACCAACTGTTTAGGTGAAGTTCAGTATGAACACGATTGCAGCGCCTCCTACTGGGACCAATTGTAAATTTAAACCATTCTTGAACCCACCTGAAGACACTTAAAAAATTTCATTAAAGTCGGTACAGTCGTTTAGGAGGAGTTCAGTGACAAACACACGCACAGAAGAGTGAGGATTTTTTAAAGTTGTTTTCATTCACAATGAAAAAACCATTTGAAATAAAATAATTTATTGTTCCCAACTAAATTTAACTTGATATCAGGAGGTGCTATAAGCAGAGAAAAATTAGCTAAAAATAACAATATTACATGTTGGAAAAATAATCCAGTAGATCCCAATTTGGCACAGTAACAAAAGTTAACGAGGAAAAAATAATTAGGTGCTATCTATAAAGGATTTCGAAAGGTATGAGAAAATTGTTGGAAATCAGAACAAATTAATTGTTCCAATTCTTACTACGTAGAATCGTTCCATAAAATAAATTTCAAAACACAAATATAACATAAATTACTCGACAGTCTCCACAAATTATATTTACATCGTTAAGACTGAATAAATTAAGTAAACATTGAAAATATTTCAAACAGAAAAATAATTGAATTACAAAGGGAACAAAAAGATATGGTCATCATTGATTTTGGCAAATCAAATCACAATCTTTTCCATATTTTATTTTCAACGTGTTTGTATCATTGCAGCTACCGTTATCAAGAATTTTCAAGTTTTACAAAATATGTTGTCTCTACCCAACCAGCATCGATACGTACACAAAACGTTTGAAATACGTTACCAACTGACAAAAGTTATGTCCAGAATACATACTTCAGTGTACGAAGAACGTACACAGTACATTTTTGGAATGTACATTTTTCACAATGCAGTATGTCCAAATTACGTACAGGAATTACGTACAATAGACATACACATATACAGCTAATTAATAGTATGTATGTACATAAAACGTTTGTATTCTGTCTTGTTTGTATCAACCAGAAATACTGTACAGTTGTCACAAACTATGTTCGTCCACTGTACGTACACATAATGACTAATTTTTCAGTTTTTAATTTACTATTTACTACTACCAGTTATTTCAAAAAGTACATGAATATAAAATTTCAGAGATCTATCTTATATTTGTGTAATTATTACACTGTAATATTACTTTAACATAGACTGAGAAAATGTCTACCAAAAGGATAATCGTAACTGCGTCACATATCTATTAAAATAAATGATCAACATTTATTATAACAACAAAAAATTATCAATCAAAGTCCTAAGAGAAATAAAACAGTTGACAAAGAACATTTAATTCTTGCTTCTACACTGCTGTCGCCTGAAGGTACAGCATCCAGTCAGCTCTCTGTCGGTGTAGCCTTCGCGTCCTTATAGCGCGCCATCTATGCTACTTACTGCTCTGCTTCCTTAGCCTCTGTATACACGTACCTACGTACACAAAGTACGTTAAAAGTTTGTCTTAAGTACGTACTTACTGCTTATCGTATAGTACGTACAACCAATGTCCTTTACTGTACGTACTTATTTTAAACATATTTCGTTTACTATGGGACAAGGACGTAACGACTTAATAAGAGTCTAAAATGTACGTACACTGGACATATTTTGCTGTTTGGGTATCTGACACGATTGAAAAAAATTTACAACTAGACTTGTATTCGTTCCTAGAATACCAGTACTAGGAAAAGAAGCTGGGGAAGCTATTTGCAAACCAAAATTTTGTAAAGGTAATGCTATGAGGTATTTTGGAACAGAGGAAAACTCATATAAAAGATTCAGTCGTTCCACTGGTGTGACTAATCTCTTTATGGAATGTTCCGTGTCCCTTACTTCGATGTTGGGGTTATTTGTCACTATAAAGATTATTTATCGGTTCGTATTTATTTACATGAATACAAATTCTGTTATTGGACATTCTTGATGCAGATCAAATTCTTTTGAACCAATAATATCTCCTAATGATTTGACATAATCGAAATGCTTTATATTATCTGTTGAGTTTCTTTTTTAGAAAATATCGGTTTTGGAGTGGATTTTGCAGCGGCCCCATAAGACGCAGATGTTGATTGAGAGTTAACTGAATATGTATAATGATGTTGTGGGTATCTACTAAGTATGTTATCTGTGGTATCTACTACGACAGAACTATTATTATTTTACCCTTAAGGTACGGTCTATCTGCAGCGATTAATCGACACTATTATACGTAGCGATAAGACGCGCTGGTTGCTGATATGCGTATGTGAGTAAGCGGTCTATTTTCTGTGACAAGTCGCTACAAGTCGTAGCAAAACGCCGCGTCTCACAGTCGAGTTGCTTCGGAGGCAACTTAAACGCGCACGTTTTGCTAATCGCCCTCTTCTTGAAGTTGTGTATAGTGTCAAATAGTTTGACATAAAATGCCGAAGGCATTTTCCGAGGTTCTTCGGGCTCGACTGAAACGATAATTAAACATTTTCTTTTCCCTGTCTGCCTTAGCTTGATCTCTAGGATAAGGTCGCAAAACGTTTTCAGTCAATTTAAATGCTTCATCCCCAACAATGACATGAGGTAGAATAATATCAGTCCTAGGTAAAAAAGTAGGCTCTGGTAAAAAGTTGTTATTGTGTATGAGTTGGTAAATAGAAGACCTCTGGAATATTCCACTATCTCCTTCTTTGCCATAAGCACCAACATCAACCCAAGTAAATTTGTACCGAGCATCAATTATTGCCAATAAGACAATAGAAAAATATTACTTATAGTTGAAGTATAGACTTCCATTCCCCCTCGGGCAAACTATGCGTATATGTTTACCATCAATTGATCCACAACAGTTTGGAAAATTCCATCTAGCGTTAAAATCCTCAGCTATTTACTTCAACTCTGTTGTCGTAGGCTTTGGTAAATAAATCGGGAGCAACTTGTTACGCAGTTCTTTCAAAACTTCTCTGGCGAGTTTACTTATATGGTTATGAGAAATTCTAAAATTAAAAGCCATGGACCGAAATCATTCTCCGGTTGCAAAGAATCTGAAACAAACTATACCTATATGTTCACGTACACACTTTTCCTTGAATCGAGATTTTCTGTAGTTGTTGAAATTATTAATAGAATACTTACCTCAGGGTTATGGCAAGCTTCTGACAAGGTGAAATAGGATATTTCACAAAGGTAGAGGGCATTGTTGTTATGTCCTCGGATATATACGACAATATACTGAAGAACTGGCTCTTGGTGAGTCTAAAATATTCTTTAAATTTAGTGTCAATGAATTTTATTCGTTTGGCATCGTGGTTTACAGATGGTTGTCAATAAAACCTCTTCTTCTTCCTCTTCCTCCTCTATTAACGCTATTGCAGCCAACACTATATTGTTCATTATGATTTTCGAATTACAAACAACACTACATTGCAGAACACAACTAATAATAATACTGACTCACACTGGAATGAATCGTTTCCACTAATCGTTGCAATTGAGACCATGCCTGAACGAATTATCGCTGCATTTACTCGTAACGTTTGTTCGCTTCGATTAATCGCTGCAGATAGACCGTACCTTTAGAGTCAAAGGTAATTTATTCTGCCATTTCAATGTTTATGTTCTAGTTGTCAACAACCAACAATACCACATACTGCAATGTTGGTTGCCTACTATAGGCTTAAATCGGTGAAAGCTGTTGATTTGTAGTTGTGTTATCACTAATTACTTCAACGAAAAAAAGGTAAATATGCCAACTAAAAGAAAGGTCATCGCAACGAGCCAATCAGGAGCTAATGCTAACAATTGTACATTAGTAATTGTTGACATAATCGGAATAATATGACCGAGTGATTTCATCAACATACATCATTTTAGTCTCTGTCTGTAGTTTTGCAGAAGGAATATATAAAATGGCTATTGTTTTTCCATATTGACTAGGGTCGAAGACTTTATTTAGATAACCACTGTGTCCTTTTGGTAATTATGACAAATTTTGATAATTTGAATCGTAAGTTCGGGTAATTTTTATTTTTGCATTGGCAAAACTTGACTGCATTCTATTTTCTATTTGATGTCAGATGCCATTTATGTGTAAGCATATTTCGTTGCTTTCAATACAAACTTGGCCCTTATTTTTTATGACAATACTACAGAGTAATGAAATTTGAGATATAGACATTTAGGGCAGATATTTTACATATCTCTTGACAGTTATGGTATCGATATTTGGTTATCGATTCCAAATATCGATTGTTACTACAAAAATACAACTACAGCGATATGAACACGCCCACCCAAGGCTCATGTTTGCTTCTGCCGATTGTGTGTTTATGAACATATTTTAAAATCATCTATTTCTAAATCAACCCAGTACCATTAGCCTAAGATAATTTAGTATATGATTAAATCACACTTCAGTCAATAATTTCTCCAAAAGGTTACTTTATACGTTACCTGTTTCCAGAGATCAACTAGAAAAACTCGCACTGAACTCCAATTTTATTTTAAAAATGAAGGATTGTCTATGGAGAGTCCCATATAGGCGAGGATATTTATTCTGGAACAAATTCACCGGTCAACGGAAGGGAGTAGAATCAGATCTCAACGTACAAAACCAAATTGGGCATACTACAAAAGAAGAAGCTGGAGTATTCAAAACACATTTCCAAAGTGTCTTTGTCTCTCACA
Source organism: Lochmaea capreae (assembly GCA_949126875.1). Taxonomy (NCBI): domain Eukaryota; kingdom Metazoa; phylum Arthropoda; class Insecta; order Coleoptera; family Chrysomelidae; genus Lochmaea; species Lochmaea capreae. The sequence continues at coordinate 448,637 of OX421404.1, read as the reverse complement.
ATAGTTCTAACATTAAGAGAAGAGAAGATCATAATAACTCACTTTCAAAACCATTTTACATGAAAGAAATAAAACTGCCTATAACGATTACTTCCAGTAGAGGATTCCCGTGTTAATTGGGGATTATCCTAGATATGAAACTTACTTGGAACGCTCACTTGAAAAAAGTTATCCATAAGGCCAGACTATCCTTGTGGACATGTCGTAGGATCTGTGGTAAATCTTGGGGCATGGGACCCAAACAAATCTATTGGATATATGTGATGATCGTTAGACCAATGATCACATATGGAGCTATTGTCTGGTGGCCAAAAGCTTTACAGCGAACGGCCCAAGCAAAGCTCTCTGGTCTACAGAGACAGGCTTGCCTGGCAATTACTGGTGCTTTCAGCTCCACACCGTCAGCAGCCATGGAAATCCTTCTGGACCTACCTCCTCTCCATATATTTTTGGAAAGAGAGGCTAGATGGACATCATACAGAATTGCGCATATTTCTAAATGCACAAATCAGGCTTATATTGAACGAAGCAGAATGCTAGTGGACACTGAAAGTCACAGTATTCTGGGAATGACCTCTGACATAATGCCTCCAGCAATAAACTACGACCTGCCTTATACCGTCCTAATTCCAAACAGAGATGAATGGGTCCTCCATAAGGATGAACTATTAAGAGCAGGCAGCTGTTGGTATACAGACGGTTCAAAAACACCCTCAGACTCTGGTGCAGGTGTATACGGGCGCAGACCTATGACAGAAATCTCAACCTCTCTAGGATCCTATGCAACCGTATTTCAGACGGAAATTCACGCCATTGTTTCATGTGTGGAGAGATTGGAGCAGGCCAATCTCATACATAGAACAATAAAAATTTTCTCGGACAGCCAAGCGGCTTTGAAAGCACTTAGCTCTAACCGTGTAACGTCGAAATTAGTATTAGACTCCCAAAAAAGACTCTCCTCAATAGGAGAACTCAATACAGTATTGCTGGTCTGGATCCCTGGCCATTCTAGCATGGAGTGAAACGAGAAGGCAGACTCTCTTGCAAGGGAGGGTGCCGCACGTGTTTCTATCGGACCAGAACCTACAATTGGCATCGCAATAAGTTTTGCCAAACAAACACTGAATACCTGGACGGCAAGAAGAGCATTAGACTTCTGGCATAATTTACCAGGATTGGTTCATTCAAAGGCTTTCATACATCCTTCGAAGAATGTCTCCAAACAAATGTTAGACTATAGCAGGCATGACCTACGCTGTCTAACAGGCCTTTTAACAGGCCACTGTCATCTGAATCATCATATGCTAAAACTTGGACTGTCGGAAGATCCGACCTGCCGTCTTTGTCTGGAATATGATGAAACAGCAGAGCATATAATTTGTGCCTGCCCTGCCGCGGCTCGAATCAGGTATCTGATGTTTGGCAGGGATGCTCTCTCGCCCTCGGACCTGAAAAATCATTCACCAAATAAGGTAATCGGCTTTGTTAAGAAGCTGAATTTGTTTGGTGAAATCTGAATAGGTATGAGCCACAATAGACTCTTGCGAGTCGCAGTGGAGGGCCTTATAGACCCACTAACCATAAACCTAACCTAACCTAATCCGTGTTAATCTAAACGTGATAGCAGTCATCGGATCCAGCAGAAAGTTTGTGTCATTGAGTGAAACTTTTATAAACTGAAATGATTTATCACACGAAAATCTGTTTGATTTAGGTACATCACGACTATAGCATGTTTGTCGAATGTGATGGGACGAGAAAAGTCAGTACTTTTACTTACAGGATGTGTTAGTTGATTAATTTTCAACATACCATTTAACGGAACTCCAGGTAACTAGATATTATTATTAAATAATTTGCTAACAGACATTTTTGTTTGAAAACCAATTTTGAATGTTGATATTTTTGATTCACTGCTTTCATTGATTAAGCGAAAACAACGAATGAACTCTATAGTGGGGTGAGATTCGATTTATTAAGAGAGATCACCTATTTCGGGATGAGGCTTCCTTGCAACGATTAGCAAACAACACAAACTTTCGTGGAAAAATCGATATCGACGTTCAATTTCTCGATTTCCGAAAAATAAACTCCCACATTCGCCACTAAAACTTCTTCGAACTATCCCATATAACAAACTTTTTCCCGACTACTAAAAGTTCCTGGACACTTCATGTCTATCGATTCAATAGAGAAGGTAAATAAGTGACAAGAATCAACAAAGTCCACCGCAAACCATTGGACCAACGCGAAAAATCAACGATCACACAAAGAATTACCTTGACAACAAAAAACGGCCAGACGAACCGCTGAAAAGCTAGGAGTACCTACCGACTGGTAAACAAATTAAAAAAACCACTTTTCAGTGCTCTTGTTTAGAATAGTTTTCAGTATTGTCTTTAAATTATTAATAAACATAATATGTTGATTGTAATTCTCCTCATAGTTTTGAATAATTGTTCGAATGTAACAATAAACCAATATTTAAATCATAAGTAATGTTTGAAGAAAAAAAAGTGTCCTCCCACATGATCAAGTTTACTGCCGGACACGAAGCGGTCAGTAATAATACAAGTGAGAAAGAGACACTTTACTCCTGTGTAGCACATATAACTTTTCCTCCTCCCCACTTACTAAACCTTTTTCAGAATTATTATGTATTTTGTTGTCTTCAGCCCATTGCCTATATTGTTTTTCATACCCCTCTTTGGATCTTTGAGGTAAGGTTATGCTGGCTTGTTCCCAATTTTGGGTGGTGTAAGTTTAATCATTTACAGAATAGTTAAAATAAGAGGGAGGGAAGTATGAGCTTTCCATCTGATATGAGGGAGGAAAGTGTGCACTTTCTACAATGGTAGGAGGAAAAATATTTTTTGTTCATCGTTCTTTTTTAGCATATTATTATGACGTGTAGAAATAAAATTACACAGCAGCAAGATATATCTGTTAAGACCGAGTAAGTGGTGGAGTGGTTACGCTCTCGACTTGCATTCGGAAGAACCGGGGCTCAAATCCCGTATGAGTTTTTTCAGAGGTTTTCTCGTAGCAATAGGCGAATGCTGAGTCAGTACACACCTCTCAGGGCACCTACCACCGTTCCTTCCACTCCCATCCCCTGAACCATAAACAATCCTTATTCCTTCCAATTTTGGCTGAAGAGGCTCCGGAAAGCCTATATAGCGGCCCGCTCCCCTCGATGGGGGAGAATGAAAATCGATCCTTCCTTCCTTTTCTGTTAAGACTATTCAATATGTTTGTTGAATAGAATTCGAATATAAAATAAAAAATATTAGGTTCTATTTAAAATAACAATGTTGACGTCTACTTCCGGTATAACCGGAAGTGTCGCATTCAGGACAACATTATATTTAAAATCAGCGTGATCCAAAACCTACAGCTTCGTAATTTCAAATCGTTAACATAACTCTATACACCATTACTTTTGATCAAAACTTTTCGCGCCACTCCCAGTACATTACAGTACTTCTTTATCAACCTCTGAGCTATTGATATAATTTTTGAAGTCTTTATTCAAGCAGATTCGAGAAATTTAAAATATTTTAAATATTAACAAGGATTATTAAACAATTTTTTCCATTCCATTTTTCCAAATTCCTCCCAATCAAAACATACTTAGACTTAATAACTACAGTTTTAACATTATCAAAAATAGCCATGTAATAACTTCATCATGTTTCTATGTACCAAATCCGAGTAGATTATCTTCGATGTGGTGATTCGTTCGCCGAACGAATTTTGGAACTTCTTAAATATATGTATAGTTATGGCAGTAAAAATCAGCTGCTTCAGTTTTTGCCGTAAACTGCTAACTAAACATTCAAATCACATGATTTCGCTTTTCCTAATGGTCTTACCATCATAGATTTAGACCGGGGCATACTGGTTAAACTGTGTGCCTAAAAATGAGAATCTTGATTAATAAAATGGTTGAGAAAGAATCACAATTCCAGTAGGGCCCGGTTGTTCATTACACGGGTAAATTTAGTGGATAAGCGACAGATTAATACGGATTTAGTAGTTAAGTAGAATAATAGTTCATTATTGGAAATAGTTTGTACGAAGTTAGTTCTAAGAACCCACAGACTTATAAATACTCAAAGAAATTTTTTTTAAGTGACCGTTTGTGTAAGCTTAATAAGCAAGCAAAGATTATGGGGTTAACAGACGTAGCCATGTGCAGATTTTGTTACCTAGAAAAGGAAACTAGAACACATCATTAGTCAGGCGATTATGCGGTTTCTTGTACTAGGTGTTGAGGGCAAGAAACTACATGGAAGGTTTAGGTTCTCTTAATGCTAATTGGCTACATATCAAAATTAGAGCTGTAGAATGTAATCTGGATTCATAATACCACGACAGCTCTGAAAAGGTCGCAAGAATAGGCCGATTAGCTACAGGATCTACAGTTGACATAATGAAAAAATAGTTTCATGCGGGACAGAACGTTGCATCGATTTGGAATAATAGTAGGGGAACCCAAGCGGGGATTTCGGGATTTACTAAAGCGTGGCAGATTAATATATCTTGTACCGGGTTAAGTACCTCCACCAAATATGACCTCCATATGGCCGCCCGTCAAGGATAAAGGATCAAATTAGTAAAAAAAAATTGGTCATCAGAAATTCTCGAGTGCGTCAGATTAAGGTAGGGTGAGTTAATTAAATCATAAAAAGTGTATATTCCACTAATTTGGGAGTGACGTAAAGAAAGGGGAGGGCGACAATCCCTCCAGATAATCGTCAGATTATGAGACAGCACGTCTAGGACATGCCATATATATCTCAATCTGACGCACTGGAGTATTTCAAAATGACGAATTTTTTTGGCATATTCTATTAACGGCCGCGAGTTTGCGTCACATCCAAATCGTCAGATTATCAGATAAGAGATTTGTTTTAGGTTCACTTAACATCCCATTATAAAATCTGACGCACTTCAACCCTTACGTACGACCACCCCCATCATGGAAACGATCAGATTAACGTATTATTAAAAATACGTAGGACATGGATGCTATCCATATCTGACGCGCTCGAGTATGTCCATGTAACAGTTTTTTTTACATTTTTGAAAATCTGTAGCCACTCACCCCACCGATGAAAAGGTATACATTATATAACATTTTCTTAATTTTATTATCTAAGCTTCGTAACTCAATAAGTCTCTATGACGCTCGAGTAAATCCCCTTTTAGCATCGTGGGCTCCCCTACTATAAGTAGCAAACGTATGCAATCATAAACATCCAAATATTTTACAGTCACAATTATAATTCCATAATTAATTTGGAAGGATTCACCAAATTGAACGTTTTCTTATTTCCAGTAGGTACACGAATTGAAAATTAAACTTAAAAAACAACTATTGTGGATCTAGGGAAGTACCAATTAGCCATGTAACAATTTTCAATGTTGTCAGTTTCCATTTAAATGGGGTTGACAAATAAATTTTTTCTAATTTTGACATATGAAGTGACACTTTTTAAAACTGATTGATATTATGAAACGTCTTACTTTTTGTAACTAGTTGCATAAAGTAAAATTTTATGCAATTGGTGACGAAAAATGTATTTCAAAATTAGTGACAAAAAGAATTATTCTATTTATTAAACTGTTATAATACAAGTTAAAAACATAAATTATAAATTAATTAATTATTATAAATATTGATAACACAATTATTGCAATTATTCAAATTAATTCCCGACGAAATATTTTTTTCATTGCTCGAACTTGCTGTTATTTGGGAAGCGGCGCACATTGCATTAGATGTTTCACCAAATATTTTTTGCGCTATAAGTTTTTTATTATTCATGGAATTTTCAACATATCCCTCCGCAACAGAGGTAGATTTCCAACCTCCATGCCTCTTTAATTTTAAAATATCAGCGCCACTGTCTGCTAGAAAAGTGGCAGAGCTTCTTCTGAAGCAGTGGCCAGTATATAGAACAGGATTTGAAAGACCAAGAAATTGTGCAATAACTTTTGACAGACTGCTAAATGTGTTAATTCCCACAGGATTTCTGGTACATTTTCCATTCGCAAAATCTGTTGTGTTTAAGAACCTGGGGACTCAACTTAATATATTTTCTTAATATTTCAACAAGATTCGTATTTTCAATGTCTCCAGTGGTAATTGCAAACTGCCGTATAACTGTTTTTAAAGGTGGGATATCAACTCGAAAATGGCTTTCTTCGTCTATAACATTTTCAACTGGAAGAAATGTTAATTCTGCTTTTCCGCATGCTCCTGCCATTCCAATTATCATTGCAACCTTAGCCATTAAGTATTCTTTGTCATCAGCTTCCACTAAAAATTTGGCAAAATCTTCTTTAATAAAAACTTTTGACTTTTTAGCACTGTACCCGTCCGCTTGCCTTTTAATATATGCTACCAAATTTGTATATTTTTTAATATCAATATTCCTTTTCAGATTTAGTTCAGACCATGCTCTGGTAACTTCAATTAGCGTGTTGGTTCACTAAACATTTTTATTTCCTAAACTCACCAGAGGGCGAAACAAAGCTCCGCGATTGCGCATTGTGTACCAGCGTTAATCAATCGATCAGCTGAGAGGTATAGCAACAAGTATTATTATTTTTATTTCATTATTTGTGTTTGGTAGTTTGATTTGTGCGTTAAAATTTGTGTTATTCTTTCATTTGAAATCCGCAGTTTTTTTTGTTATTTAAAACTTAAGCTTATTGATTGAGAACTTTTTCGACATGATTTTTAATTGTTGCGTTAAGTGTTGTAACAAATTATAACAAGGATGCCCAAATGCATATTTTTCCAAAAGATCAAGTGGTAAGCGGAAGAATATTACATTAACTTTATCCTAACATTCATGTTATACATTCTTGCCCATGAAAAAACTAAAATTTTTGAATATAATTTAAGTATTTTACCTATGTAATTATATACTTAGTGTTAATAAAAATAATATATTGTAGAAGTGTTTGCTTTCCTTAATCGAAATGTTCAAAAATTAACCTGAATATTGATTTGAAGTGAAACTTTTAAGCATCCCGCCAAATCTTTAGTCGGAGTTATTTCCTAAACCCGCAAGGTGGCGCTGTCCGCAGTGTTCAAAAATAATGTGAGCAGTTTCCTATCTATCTCCTTATATATAATCCTTTATCTATGGTTCAGACCTTAACATTGAGTAAAGTGTCCATAATGTGGAAACTTTTAGATCTTTCTTACCCTCAAAATATGCAAGTGAAACTTTCCCATTAACATGTTTAATTTTCTTCTCATCACGTAACAAATTTTTCGTATGCCAAATCATAAACTGCCTTTGACTTTTTGGGAATTACTGATAATAGAGCATTACCTGCTGCCTCTTCAATATCGCTTGGTAGCTCTTCAGAACTTGAATCACTCATTTTTTAAAAATAAAACTAAAAATATATCAATCTCGCTAAAAACCTTCCGTCTAGACATTTTTACAAAATGTCAAACTGACAACTAACATGAAGTAACAGCAACAAACTAAATTTATGTTTTCCAAATTTTTATCAATTATAATATTAAATTTTATTTTTTTATTACTTTCTTCAAAATTAGAATAAATCTTGTCTGCAATACGTTACGAAATGAAATTTTGTGTAACTTGTGAGTTTTTGCGAAACTCACTTCGTTCGTTCCGCAAAAACCTCACGCGTTACACAAAATTAGGCATTTCGTAACTGATGGCATAAATAGCTATATAGTGCTCAAGCCAAAAACTACGCTTTTCGCTGACAACAATTTAACTATGACATGCAATTGAATAAATGGTTATAAAAATAATATTTTTATTCTGTACAGTATGACACCAAGTATTATTTCATGCAATTTCACAATATAAAACAAAAGCTAGTAATGTGAAAAAATTACCGATTATGAATTAAGATGAAGTAGAAAAGAAAAAACCATCACACCTTCACGCATACTGTATACGTGTTTACGTATTTTCCTTTATTAAAGTAATATATAGTTACCTCCAAATTTCTTGGAGTACGGTACTCAGATGCCATTCTTTTCATAACACCATGTTTATACACGTTAAATCTGTTAGAACTTTTTCCCTTAGATGAGTTTAATAATACTGTTTCTATTTCAAGCTGTTGTCCTCTTCTAAATTCCCAAAACATCTTTTTAAAGGTTACTCTGAATTTCTTACTTAGTAGGCAGTAAATAAGAAAATTGAACGGTGCATTCAGCATCACCATAAAATTACAGAAATTACCTAAAACTAATTTTTTACATAAATGAATAGATAAAAAATAACTTATAGTGTAGTGACTAACTGGACTCCTGTTAAGAAGACCGGAGCAAGCTGAGTATTTTAAATAAATTACAGACTAGGGCTGTACTTTCCTTATATTTCAATCGTTGAAATATAATTTTTAAACACAATATATTAATCATTTTCAGATACGCTTTCACAAATTATTCAATTATTACAATTTAAAGTAGTGATTACAAAAATACAATCTATCGCCAACTCATATTTATTCAATCAATATATCAATATCACTATCACCCTATATTTGACTTTTGAAGGACTTGAACAAGCAGATCTTGTTCGATGAATAGGAAGTCGAGAAATGAAGTTAGAAGTAAGTTAAATCGACATCCCGGAGTTTCTCACAAAGTCCAACCAGAAATAGCTACAATAGATATGCGTCGAGCTTCCAAACCTGTCTGGTTTTCAAGCAACAATCAGGCAGACGGAAAAAATTTGACACTACGGGCGGGCGCCAACTGCATGTACTTACTGGTAGTTGCAAAATCTGCACTAACATTTTAAATAAAAATTAACAAAACCTATTAATCAATAAGACAAACAATTCCCTAAATGTGTAGTCGTTAAAAAGGTCCTAAAGCAAGAAGACTGAGAAAAAATGGCATAATATCTTCCCGGAGAGCCCTTTGAATGACTTACAGTTGTTCATTTCCTTTTGATTTTCTCCAAATAGCACCTCTTGATAATTAAGAAGCGACGATAGTAGCAGAAGCTTTCGTAAACAACGTTATTGTGATGCAAGGAGTCACTATGGAATTGCATTCTGACCAAGGACAAAATATTGAATCCGAATTTTCGCAGAATTGATGAAAACATTAGGCATTTAGAAATACATCATGAAACTTTTGCCAATAGCTTTTAGTGTTCGTTTCTAAAAACCAAAAGAACTTGGACACATTAATATCGCTATTTCTGCTAGCCTATGGAAGTTGCCAACATGAATCAATTGGTTATACTCCATTTATGATGGTATCCCCTACGATCTATTCGGGAGACTGCCTCCTGGTGAAGGAGCAGAAAAGTTTTACTACGATGTTCATAGGAAGATTGAAATAAGGTCAACAATTCTGCTCGTGCACGTTTGAAGTTCTGTAACGATGAGGTGATAAGGCGATGGGAATACTACGAAGACAAACTTTTCGAGAGGTGACTCTGTATGGTTGTTCAATCCCAAACGCAGAAACGAATTTTGCCAGAAACTGCAACGAAACTGGGAAGGCCTCTACATCGCATTCAATTGTCAGCTAGGAGTAAGCACAAGGTAGTCCATATCAAGAAATACAATCCTCACTGCTGGTCCTGTTGGCTTCAGCTAGACCAATGCAGTGAGGTTATTCGGAAGGAATTTACGTTGGACTGGTACTGGCGCAAATGCAAAAGTCCAAATTGTAAAGAAGGAGAAACATATTATCTAGATCATATAAAAATGTAGACATGTCGAGAAGTATCAGGAGCAAGTAAAAAGTATATAAAAGACAGTGGATGTTAGTTCTCAGTTTAAAAGTATTAAGCAGGATAGACACTGAATCGACTCGGAACATGTCGGTATGAGACCTTTTAGGACCCACGCATTGATTCGGATCAGATCAGCAAACATACGTCAGTTGACAACTACATATTGTGAAACAAAAGTAGTAAATTAATAAAAACAAATTGATAGTTATTATGTCTGCTCCGAAAGACGGCATATCTACATTATACCTCGTGCTCATTGGTATAATGCCTGCAAGCTATGATATACTACTCAAACTAGTAGTCTAAAGTTTCGCTGTAGGCTATACACGCGCTATGACGATGTTGTCCCAGCGGTCACCCATTCAAGTACTAACCGAGATCGACACTGCTTTACTGTAATTACTGCATCAGAGGCGTTCCACTACAGTGCTAGGTCGACGCCCAGATCCCAAGTCCATTGATGTTGGGCTCGATAAAGATTCCAACCACTGGATGGATCACTAGTGGCTAGGCAAAATTTACGGTTATGGATAGTGTGCTCCCGGCGTCTGTGATTTGCGTCAGTCGAAGAAATAGACCGACAATAAATAACAAACGAAAAAAATGGATAATTCATCATGAGTTTCGGATGATGAAAATAGGATTGCTGTATATTATTATGAAATGGAAAAACCCACCCATTTTTATGATAGGTACACGACGGATGATATGACACTGACAGTCTGAGTACACAAACGACACAAAGTGAATTTGGCCAACGAATATTCTGTCAAAAGTTGCCCTGTATACCACATACCGATTTTGCCGTGCCGATTCGAAGCAGTGCGCATGTTCCAATCTATTTATGTAGGAATCAAACGATTTTCTATAGTTTCAGGTGAATATTAGGTAGGTACGCATGTTTCGTTCAAACACAAGCTTTTATTATGAAACAGGTGGAATGACCAAATTATAATTTACCAAAATATATTGTTGTTAAGTATAGACCATAATTTACCTAATTTTAAACTAAAAAAACCGGATTATTCACATATTCCATTGTTTGTTTATAATAATAATAATAATAATAATAATAATATTAATTTATTGTCCAACAGAAAATCCATTTACAGAACAATATTATTAGAAAGTAGCAACATAAGCAATGTAAGATTAACAATCATATAGTACATAATATACGAATTATTAAAAGTAATATAAAATAGAGAAACTTATAAAAAAAACTGATAAAATAACTGAATGGTGATTTATCTATGAAATAACAAAAATAATACAAATAATGTAATTATTTGATCTAACCATTAATTAACAACCTACCCTAACTGTAAATTAAAATAAAAATTCTGATTAGATTTATCAATAATGTGCATTAGTGAATTGAAGTGAAGGTCGCACTCATTTGCAATTTGATTAAAATTTGAGCATATCATGTGTAATGGAGAATGAGAAAGAATGTTAGTTCTTGCATTGACACAGTAAAAAGTGAGATTACGACGTGAGTGAAATCTTGGAATGAGAAAATTCAGCTGACTTAATAAATTTGGAGTCAATACAATTATGATTCAACTTAAACAGAAAAGCGAGACCACTATTTATTCTTCTGAGTTGCAAGTAGTCAATGCCAAAACGATGTAGCAGAACCGATTGTTCAATCCCCCTTTCGGGATAAGTCCCATCGATCCTACTAGCTAAAAATTTCAGAAACCTCCTCTGAATGGTCTCTATCAAATTAATGTGATTTAGGTAATACGGACTCCACACAAGAGAAGCGTATTCAAGTTTTGATCGCACTAGAGCAAAAAATAGCGTTTTCAATGCATCTTCATTAGAGAACAATTTGCAGTTCCTGATTATAAATCCAAGGGATTTAGTGGCTTGAGAGCAGATACTATTTGTATGTTTTATAAAATCCAATTTATTATCAAAAGTTATCCCCAGATCTCTAACCTCAGTACATCTAGTTAAGTCCACATTATCGATTTGGTATTTGTAAAAGACGGGATTAGATTTACGGCTAAAGGTACATACTTTACATTTACTTAAATTTAGAAAAAGGCAATTTCTTGTACACCATTCATTAACTTTCTCTAATTCCAACTGGAGCAAGTGACTATCAGACTGAGATTTAATTTCTAGAAATATTTTTAAATCGTCAGCAAATAATAAATTTTTAGATTGTAACGCAATAGAAAGGTCATTTATAAATATCAAAAACAATAAGGGACCTAGGTTGGACCCCTGTGGAACACCTGACGTCGGGGAATAGGTTGTAGAGGAAAACCCATTATAAGAAACAAAATGGACTCTATTAAAAAGATAAGACTTTAGTAAACTTATAAGCGAATTGCTGAAGCCAAAAAGTTGCAACTTGTTTATAAGTAGTGAGTGGTCTATTTTATCAAAAGCCTTAGAGAAGTCAGTGTATATGACATCTACTTGGCTCTTGTTATCCATTGCTTCAGCTATATATTGAGTTATCTCGACTAAGTTGGAAGTAGTAGATCTTTGTCTCATAAAACCGTGTTGACTTGGTGATATCAAGCATTTTATTTGATCATAAATTTGATTATACACTGACATCTCCAATACCTTCGCAAAATTGTTCAATATCCAAATTGGCCGATTATGGTTACCATTGAATGAGATTCGTTTTAGTCACTTCACTATGAGTATGAAAAGGCTTTATTTTACATCGCATGAAACTAAATATATTATTAGTACCATATATACGTACATACATACATAGTACCCATTGATCTTCCTTTAACTGATACATTTTTATACACATCAAATTCGGTTGAGTAATGATATTTATTCTTAACACACAATATTGACACATGATAGAATCAACACTACTCATTATACTTACATATTAATAACCCAAATGTGGCAATGTTTACAGGTTATTATACATATTAATGATTATAATAATTATAAGTTGAAACAACAAGTGCCATCAGGTATAATGGGCATTTGTATTATCATAATGAAGCTCAGATTCAGATGGCACCGTTAATGTAAAAAAGAGGGGGGGGAGAGACTTGAAATACCTACTGCACTTTTTACAGTTTTACGTCTTTGCATATGAAGCTTGCTTTTTTCAACCTCAAGACAGCGAGTGAGAGATTAATAATTGACATTAGAAGTGAAGAGCACAATTTTGGTGTTTGTGAGATGGTGTATTTTTTCTTTTTTATAAGAAGGGCAAGAGGCTAACATGAGATCCCATACTGGAAAAAAGGATGGGTCGACCTAAGAAACCACATCTGGTGAATTTCGGGCATGGTCACATTGAGAAGATTGAAATATGAATAAAGGTGTTGGATAGCCTTCGAACAGGTCCATTCTCAAAATTAGATGTTTGATCCGAAAAAGTCGTTATTTTAGTGAAATTGAGAAAACTCAGATAATAACGTCGCCTCTATGTAGAAAAGACACGTGGTAGTAGGGAATACGAATTTATGGGTTCAGGGGACTTACGAACCAGACTGAACCAGGCCGATTTAAAAATAAGGAACAAGACATATTAAGGGAAGTGGAAGAATGATGAGCGAGAAGAACTATAACGGAACATATTACCTAAAGCGTTGAGTGAAAAATGAAATGAATAAATAATAAAGTTAACGTTCCAGCATACTTACTCAGTCTTATGTTTTTATCCCTTGGTGTTGTCGGTTCATTAAAATGATAATAAATTAGATGAACTGCTGTTGGAATTGTGCATACTAAAAAAGTGAAAACAATGCCTATCAACATTATTGTTATTCTCTTTTCATTTGTCGATGAAACGTTATCCTAAAATAAATAAAATAACATATTAGTTGCTGCTTTGATGGGAAATGGAGGTTTCGTTAGTTCATTCTTGATCCACAGCTGGACACGAGTATTAATTAATGTACTTGTTCACTTGAAAAACTATCACATGCTTCTACTTCTATTGTGAAAAAGCACAGCTACAAAGAGAATTTATAAAAACAATAATGATATGCTATAACAGATATTTACGATATAGCATTGTAAACATTCGAATTACAAAAGTTGTAATTATAAGATGTCAGACGACATGTTTTGTATTTCCATAGAATCTTCACCTCAAATCCTTTAATTCCCGCTTGAGGTTTAATTAATCACTTCCAACATCCCAACCCTCACCATGGACCTTTTCGGAAACTCAGTAAAAGATATGGCAACGGCCCGTTATTTTGAGATGACAAATGGTTAATCTGTAGTTTAATATGCAACCACTGGTTGACTGCCCGTCACCTTTAGCCGAAAGTGACACAAACGGACCTTGTGTTTCGGTGTGTTTTTCGTGATATTTATAATTTTTGCGTAGATACTGTTGTTATAAGATGTCATTCTCATTTCTGAGGGGATGTTTTTGTTTGTTTATTATTATATTGAATATGAGTTTATAAGGTCAAAATATGAAAAATTCTTAAGTGAGGCACATTATGTCTATGCACCAGGGCCCGTATTCTCGAATCTCGATCAAAAATGTCGCAATCGACATTTGTCGAACAAAAATGTCGAACGAAAATTTGAGATCCTATTCTCGAACCACCTTTGACATTAATGTCACCGTTCAACATTGTGTCGCATATGTACATGTGGCAATGCTGTAAATTTATGAAAGCATGTCTGGTATTCGCAAGTGAAGTCAAACAAAAATCAAAAAGAAGAGTTTTAATAAGGGTTTTGTTTTGACGTATACTTTTAATGTGTTTCTCGTACCTTTTTTTTTAAACATGAGTACGGAGGGTGAAAAAAACTCAGTATTGCAGTAAAGCGCAGAAAGAATTAATTAATTGATTGATTTATTAAGTTAGTCGTTAAATCTTTCGTCAACCGAAAATATTTTTTAAACATTTTCTCACGCATATTAAATGCATTTTGAAATACATAACTTCTACGTCCAAACCCTTCTTCAGGATACAGCTCTTGTAATATTTCCTGTTGAATAGCGACAGCCTCTTCTTCGTAGTCCTCCATGTTTAATTTAAGAAAAATTGACCTTTTCTACACTTAACCTAAACACAACAAATTAAAATCTCGCATAATATGACAATTTGTCACTTGCTCAAACCCTAGTGAGATTTTTTCGCTTGAAAATTGTCGATTTAAACATTCAAGAATTGCAGTTTTGCGTTTCGTGCGACAATTTTGAAATGTCGCTTGCGACATTCACCGATCGAGATTCCAGAATACGGGCCCAGGGTGGTTAACAGCCTAGGATCGGTTCTGGTTATTTACAAAATAAAACTTGACTTTTTCCAGTAATTAAAAAAAAAGTACCTGTGAATTGGTCATAACTCTTCTGATCTTCTGGGATAAATAAACAGTTCTTATTAAAAAGCAATTGAACGTGGCTATCAATATCAATGGAAATATAGCAAAAAACAGTGCACTGTACCAATAAATGAAATCTTTGTAAGTTTTACTTTTTGCTAACTCAGTTTCTTCTACGTTAATTGTTAAGCTTTCTTCGCAGCAATAAGTTTTTTTTGGATTAATCTTAAAATCCTCTTGACTGGTTCTATTTTGACCAACGTCTAACTCTTCATCTTTGAATAAATGTCCAATTTGCATTTCCAAAAACTTGATATTCTTCCGTACTTCGTTGGATGAATTTAAAACTTGTGGATACACAGGCATAAATATTATATGCGGATGATTTGTGCAGTTTGCTAACACTTTTTTCAATTGTCTCTTAATATATTTTTCATATTCACTCGAGTCACTCTGTTCTAAGATGGAACTGGCACTCGAATCCAAATTTGTAGGCAGTAAATATGTCACATTACTGACATCATCAAATTTCACACGACTCTCATTAAACTCTTTAATCGGACATTCTTTGATACACATATCGTCGAATGTAAGTTGATATTCGAATGTTGTCGAAATTGTAGTCAATATGCAAAAGATATACACAATGACAATAACGCTTTTGGCCCTTCGCTCCGTACATAATAGTTTGCCTTTGACTGGATGGCATACAGCTATGTATCTTTCTACAGTAAATGAAACTGCCAACCAAGCCGAAGCTGCACCTAAAATAAAAATTGGAAAATGTAACCATAAGGGCTATTTTTTGACAGAAGTGAGAATTCCTGATTCCAAAAATGGAATAGCTCGTAAAAGTGATGAAGAGAAGGTTTGTTATTTTAAAATAGTTGAAAATAACATTGTTATAAGATCCCACATGTCGCATTTTAATCCTCAACAATAAAAAGAAAGTTGCAAGTAACATTTTATACAGTTTAACGAAGCCAGGAAAGAACGTTGGTGTGGTACACTGACGGATCTAAGACTGACATTGGAACAGGTGCTGGAGTCCATGGTGCTAGACCCGGGTGCAATATACATGCATCTTTGGGGAATCTTGCTTCTGTATTCCAGGCAGAAATCTACGCTATCGACATGTGTTTTCAACTGAATATCGAACGGGGGTACAGAGACCAAAATATCCTTATTCTCTCCGATAGTCAGGCAGCATTAAAATCTTTGGCATGTCCTCAGATCAGATCTAGACTGGTCTGGGACTGTCTACAGAAACTAAAAACCCTGGCTAACCAGAATAGAGTTACTCTTAAGTGGATCCCGAGGCACAAGGGCATTGTAGGAAACGAAAAGGCTGGGTCTGAGACTGCATTCACTGGTCCTGAACCAGTATTTGGGATATCTAAAACTGGTGCACGTGGTTGTATTTCTCGGTGGACTCAAACTAAACACCAGTCGTATTAAAGACACGTGCCAAAACAGGAACACAGCAAACTCCTGGTCAAGAAACCCTCGGAGACGTTGACCAATGAAATACTAAACATTAGCAGGGGCCAGATAAGGATAGTGACGGGTTTACTCACTAGAATATCCAAGGGAAGATTTCTCCAAGAAGCACCTAGTGAAAAGACTGCTGAGCCTGATAATGGCTACTGGTCTCTTCACATAAATGGCACAAACAAGAGCACAAAAAGCATAAAGTCTGAGGTTCCGAGGACTTCAAGCCTTTGACTGGTGTGCTGATCCAATCAATCAATCAATCAACGAAGCCAGCAGTACTTCAAGAGTAACAGAAAACTTGGTTAGAGATGAAGAACTTATGAAGTCAGAACATTTCATACAAATTGAGAAACAACGAGGGAACATTTATGCATATTTTGTAAATAATGTTCATAATTGTAATAATTGTACTATTAATTTTCATATAAACAAATAAGATACACGTTTTATATGGCATAACTTATTACCACCGAAAGGTGTAAATTGACTTACAACCCGTCGTCAAGGGCAATCGATAACTTTTTGGTAATTGTAACTTACATCCTTCAAAACGGTATCGAAATGCGTTGTTTACAATATAGGGAGGAGAAAAAAGTAGTTAGACATATCAACATTGTCAGTGATGACCTTCATCATATTTTTTTGGGTATCAATAAACACAAAATAAGAATACTTAATAGATTAAAAAATCTGTTCGAATGTCATTTTTACTACTTTTGATAATATAAACACATCAAACTTTTTGTAAAGGTAAATTATGATAGATGGACATACAATCACATAAAGTTTGTGTTTGACACGAGAGTTTCTGGATATCCTGTATACATTATACAATAATATACTTAAAAAATCATGGGAGTTAAAGATACGTCAAAGTATAGATGTATAAGCTCACCCGATACGTCACTTTTTCAGTGAATATAGGCACTTATTTAAATACTCACTTGCTGCATCACATAACCAGTGTGTCAATCCAAAAAATCTCCAATAAAGTTCATATTTTCTGCCATGAATGTTAGCATAATGTACAAATGACAATAGAAATCCAAATATAAGATGAATGATGTCAGCCACAGCAAGTGCAGATAAGTATATATTAGTAGAGCTTCTCATTCTTCGTCTAAATGTAAAAATAAAAATATAATTAGAAGTAAAAATCTTCATAAATTAATTTCTGTTAGAAAAAAAATCAGAAGTTTTGTAGATTAATACGGTGCACAGGGCCAGTAGCAGATTCTATCAAGGAGCCCTTGATAACCTGAAATTAAGTTATTATGGTGGTATTAAATGAAACACAACTGTTACCAACAAACTTTCCTGAATTTATTTTTGGTAAATCTTTAAATATAACTGTATTAGCATTTACTAGCGTGAGGTGGCTAAGACGTTCGAATGCCCAGCGTGTTCTTCTAGTTCTTTAACACATTTTAATGTTAAAAATGCCGTTCATCACTGCAGTTGGTGAACATAAGAGACAAATATATGCGCAATGTATTTTCAAGGATACGAAAACAATATTGTGAATGATTAAACTACTTCACAGAAGCTGGGAAAGTTCACAGGTATCGGATAAATGTCAAACATTATTAACTGTTTCATTTTAGGAAAGTGACGGAATTACTAACCGGTCACTGTACCCTAAGGAAGCACATGCAAACAATACAAAAGGGAGGAACCTACCTGTCGGTTGTACATGGAAGAGGAGGAAACATCCTCACCCATTATCTTCGAATATGAAGCACTGTCTCATTAGAGATATAGACTAGAATATCCAAGAGAGGATTTCTCCAAGAAGGACCTTTTAAAAAAACTGTTCAGCCTGATAAGGGCTACTGGACTCTTTGCATAAACGAAACAACTAAGAGCACAAAAAGCCTAAAAGCTGAGGTGCCGAGGTCTACAAGCCTCTGACTGGTGGTGCCGAACCAATCAATCAATCAACTGTTTCATTCACCAAGGTTTTATCGGTGATATATTGAATGTTAACTTGCTCATCTGACTAGACTAGACTTCCATAGTATCTCGCATTTGATAATGTCCCCTCGAACGCACGACCTCCATCTTATCGATCATGCTGGAAATCAGCTACAAAGAGCATTGAATTCCCATGAACAGACACGTCAAGAACTCAGACAGCTTTAACCCCAACTTTGGAGACTAATCAATAAATGTTACGACCTTGGTAAAAGTATGCTGAGGCGTTGTTTGGCTGTAATTGATATTAGAGGACACCATACTCGTCGTTAATGTATGTGGTTCAATTTTTGATAAAACCTAAACCTAAAATTATTGTTCAAAACTGCGAACGTTTTTAGCAAAAGGGCAAACAAACGCTTACATAAAAAAAAAACCTTGGATTTATAAAGCTTATTACAGTTTTCTGTAACATTGTCGTATTTAATAAAGTGATGTCGAAAGAATAATTATTTTTATTCACAATTCATATTTTTGAAAAATAATATTTTTCAAAAACAGTGGCGGTTCAACTAAGGAGCAACAACTACTTCCCGTGCAATATGCACCGCCGGATATGGATTTACACCACAAAGTCAAACGGGGTTGGTATATCTACAATATATTTTAAAACCAACCATTAAATTTATAACATATCAAACAATTGGTGGCTAAAAATCGTAATTTCTTAAGCACATTTATTATCTTCCTCAACTTTTGTGGAGCAGTTTATTCAACAATATCTTGTAAAATTGCAGTTCCAAAATCTCGAGCTTCTTGCTGTCAATAATACTATACCTTGTTTTTAAACTAGGAGGGGCATTTTAAGATCACACCACTTAAAGTTACTAGATTGGAAGTGTGTTCCGAATGGGTCGTGTTCAGACGTTTTAAACTAATTGACAATAACGTGCAATATGTATAGTACTTTTCGCAGTTGTCGTGGCCAATGAAGGATCAAGGTATGTTTAAGCATCGAATCATTATTAGCCACAGGCCATGGCGAAAGTAGTATCCAAATGTCTCATTATTGTGAAAAAATGTATGTTTACAATAAGTAGTTTATGTAAAAATTGTTATTATTAACCGGAAAAAGGAGTATTTACTATAGACTAAAAATTAACTTGGTTGCACTATAATACTTTGCTAAAAATAAAACAACAAACACAAAGAAGTGGTATTAATGATTGAATTGATACATTTTTTCATATAAATCAACACAAAACTGACAAATGTCGTTGTCAGTTGTATCAATAGATCTGTGTGAAATTGGCGGCAATCTGACCAATCACTAAGCAGCAGATCATGCCAAACTAGACTCAAATCGGTTCTCTTTGTTTAAAACAAGGCGCCTTTTCGGAAATTCGCTTCGGTAAAAGATATAGCAACAGCGCATTATTTTGAGAAGACAAATGGTATGTCGCTCCTGTTTTTCGATTTTTGAGAAACATTTGGTTTCATTTAAATTAGAATTAAAAACATCAGAATTAAATTTCCTTTTGTCGACAAAGCATAAATTTTTGAGGATTCAGTGGAAATAAACAGGAAGGAAAGAAAAGAAAGACGTAAAGTTTGTATCAAGGGAGTTGGTAGCTCAGAGCGCCTATAATAAACGGAAAACGGAGGTCATGTGTCTAAAAAAATGTTATCTCTTATTTATGTTTTACAATGTATCTAGACTAAGAAGAAAGAAATTGTGACCAGGCCAAATCGGTCAAATAACAATAGATAATAAAATGCAAATGCAGCATACGCAGTGAACCAAACGGTCCATAGTCGTCGTCGTCTAACAATTTGCAAAAGTTCTTTTTTCACCATTGTATCATCGAAATTTAAGGCTTTACACTGCAACCACTCAATTATCACCGCTTTTTTCCATGAACTTGTGAGAAGTTTCCCTACTAATCCAGAATGAAAGCTGGCGTTATCCATTACAATAACTGGATTCTGGCGAATTCATTCTGGCGAATATTCATTTGTTGGAAATATTGCTCAAAAACGTCAGCCGTCATTTCTTCGTGGTAGTCTTTGCTTGAATTAGATTGAAATTCCAATAATCCTTGATCAAAAAATCCGTTTTCACTGCCTATATGGGTTATAATAAGCCTGCGTCCCTTTCCAGAGGAAAGTCTTAATCTTGTTGACCAGCTCTCCATGACAGCTTGTCGGGTTGGTATTTCTTTTGCGAAATACATACCATGGTTGGTTGGTTGGTTGGTTTGTAGACAGACGAAAACAGGCCGGGTTAGTGGGCCCCAACACTGCAGCCGTTGGCTTATTGTATTGTCCTGTCTGTCTGCTAGTCTGTGAGAAGATTTGTGACCTTGATGAGATCTAGAAGTCTCTTCACAGTATCTCTTTTGGTGAGGTTGTATATAGGGTCATCCGGCCCTATCAGTCTATACCTCCACCAACGTAGAGCCTCACATTCGAAGATTATATGGGTGGCTGTTTCGTCCTCCTCGCCACATAATCTACATGTAGGTTCTTCTTGGAAGATCCCCATTGTGTGAAGGTGCTTTCTCAGGCCACAGTGTCCGGTTATAAGGCCGGTTACCAGCCTGATATCTCTCCTATTCAACTTCAGAATTTCTTCAGTAAGTTTTGGTATGGGTTGTTTGACCATCATTTTACTGTGTTTGAGCTTCGGAATTGTTTGCCAGTATTTGAGGTGTTGTTTGTGCACCCACTGGTTTAACGTGGTTCTTACCGAAGCCTTTGTTATCCATTACAATAACTGGATTCTGGCGAATGTATTCATTTGTTGGAAATATTGCTCAAAAACGTCAGCCGTCATTTCTTCGTGGTAGTCTTTGCTTGAATTAGATTGAAATTCCAATAATCCTTGATCAAAAAATCCGTTTTCACTGCCTATATGGGTTATAATAAGCCTGCGTCCTTTTCCAGAGGGAAGTCTTAATCTTGTTGACCAGCTCTCCATGACAGCTTGTCGGGTTGGTATTTCTTTTGCGAAATACATACCATGCACTATTCTATACGAACACTGTTTTTAACATCGTCGTCAGTTTCTAATGGTTTCTGCCCCGGGTGAGGAATAGAGTAATGGGTTGACCGAGGTTTCGGCATTTTCTCTCACTTAAAAATCTATAAAAAATATACCCCTATCATATTGGCACAGTTCGTAATTATGTCGCGAACAGAACTTGTAGGGTTTTGGTGTACAAGAGTATCATGAACGTTCAGGATTAATGTTTTTTCCCTCAAAGAATATGCACTTTCACTAACTCTTGGAATAGGAATTGGAGAAAAACTTGAACTTGAAGCCATCTCAATTTGACGAATATACGTTACTAGTTGCCGAATACTAACTACTTCAAATTTTATTCTAAACAGGTACTTAGATTTAAAAATTAACAGGAAATTGGGTTGTACCTGTATAGGTAGTTCCGTGGCGCCTATGGTTTACAACTATTTTATGGTCCTAACTCCCAAACCGTGGTACAGACTATAGTTAATTAACCTAAACAATGTGAGTAAAATATTTACAGATGAATTTTCACAATAATATCAGTAACAGTCAATTAAATAACAATTAACAATTTATATTTTAGTCAATAACAGGGATTTAATACGGATATTCCTAATTTTAATTTAAAAGGAATTTGTCTTGAAAATCTAAAGGAAGAGGCGACATACAATCCAATTTACAATCTCAAAACAACGCGCTGCTGCCATATCTTTTACTGCAGTTTACTGAAACGAGTTTCCGAATGACCCAAGGTGTAGCCACAACAGAATTGAACAATGTACCGAACTGTTTTTATTTTGGTCAACGTTTGGATAAAATTATCTATAGTTGATATACGAGCTTACACTGTCCATACAGGCTGTTTCACGACGACCTTATACTATCCATACAATGCTTCTCAAAATTTCCTAACCCCTTTTTTCTTTTGAACGGTGATATTTAGACTGATGAAAGGAGGGTGAAAATGAACTACTGTAAGCTTCTTTACTAGTGGTAACAGGTGACGTAATAGGCATCGGTGACGTCATCAGGCAACTAAAACCAATAATATTAAATGGGACCTTATGGCAAGTGACACCTCGTTTGAAAGGTATCTATAGTATAAATACTTATTATTCATACTATTTTTTTTTGGATTTACGATGTTTTTGATGGTTCAAATAAATAAACACTATTATTTAAGAACAAGTTCTTATAATAATTGTTCCAAATGAGCTCCATCTACTTCCAGGCAATAAAACATCCTATTATTAAACTCTTGTCGGACTCGATAGAATGTGTCGGGGGAAATTGCCCAGCAGTCCTCAACAATTCGTTGTTTTAAAACGTCAATATTGCCAGGAGCTGTAGCGTAAACTTTAGATTTGAGGTATCCCCACAGAAAAAAATCTTAAGGTGTTAGGTCCGGTGGCCGAGATGGCCATTCTATACCAGGATAACCCTCATCTAGATAACGTCTCACTGCAAAATAATAGCGTGCAGAAGCACCATCTTATTTCCATGATACCAAATTCATCTGGATTACCTTCCAGAATTTGAAGAGTTAACGCTCCATTTGCGTTTTCTAACACTTCGGGATATACTTCACCGGTTAAATTAGAGTTCAAAAAAAAGGCCCGACTATGTGGTTTCCCAAAATACCGGCTCAGACATTTACTTTTAATGGGAACTGTCCATTAGTTTGAAAAAGGTAACAAAATAAAACGTTATATTTTGTTGCTATATACAATTTTTAACAAATTTCCCTTTTTTTCACTAGTGCGAAAATAGTATTTTATGCAACGATCATGTAATGGTAGCCATTAAGACACGAGCATGTTGTATATAATATGCGAGTGTATTAATGGCCATTACATGAAAGTTGCATACAATATTTTTTCTACTCCGATTAATAAGAATTATTTAATTAATAATTATCATTTATTATAAAATACAAGAACAATGAAAGGAACTTCAACAAATAAATTGTACAACAAATAAATTCAAAACTTTTGAACATAATAATATTAATTCTTTAATCTTCTTTGTGCATAAATTATTTATTGTACAATTTGTAAAATTTATTTGGGGGGCTGATCTTATTCGGATGGTTGTTGAACTGGAGGGCATGTTAAAGTTTGTTTCATTCCTATTTGCAATTGAATTAAAAATTTTATTCGATACATTTATTTTATTTTGGATATTTTCTTCAATATAACCCTCTGCAACCATAGTGGATTTCCAACCACCGTGTCTTTTTAAGGTGGTAATATCACTGCCGCCATCTACCAATACGGTTGCAGATGTTCTACACGAAAGCAGTGTCCCGTATATAAATTGGGATTGGGAAGCCCTAAAAAGGTGGCAATTTGCTTGCCCAAGTTTTCAAATTTGTTTATTCCAATGTCAATGTCAACCAGGTATCCATGGCTATATTGAATATTGTGCGAATGTTGCATTCCTATTGGCTTAAAAATCTGTATCATAATGAAAATTTGTATCATAATGAATATCATTATGATACAGATTTTAGTCTTTTAATAAGCATATTATAAAACAGGAGTAGAAAAAGAGTTTTACTTTACGCAGTGCAAAAAATTTAAACTTTACACACTTCGTAGCGTGCGTAAAGTACGTACTTTGCGCACGATAGTAGAAAGAAAAAGTTTTCGACATATCACGAATTACCTAGATGTCACCACTTACTTTGATCGTGCTACTAATCAACCCGACAAGATGTTTTTTATGTGGTATTGGGTGTATTCTACAGTAGCATTGAAATCTAATGTAGAATCCAAAAAATTAATAATATATAGGGTGTTACATTCAAAATAACAAAGTTGCTGTTCACTATCGGTAAAACCGGAAGTGACATCTATGTCAAAATATTTTCCATAAATTTGCTATAAATTGTTCTTCATCTTTGCCAATTTTTATATAAATCGTGTGAGTAGTCTCCAATATACAGGGTGTTCCGGAAGTAATGGGAAAAAAGTCAGGAGCGTATCTAATCTGAGCCAAAATAATGTTAGTACTTCATATAAACTTTTTCTATGCAGGCCTTCATTTTCGAGTTTTAATTTGGTTTTTATTTTATTTTTTGTACTAGCTATGTGATCTTTATAACTCGAAAACGAGGTACTAACATTATTTTGGCTCAGATTATGCGCTCCTGACTTTTTTTCCATTAGTCCCGGAACACCCTGAATGGATAGTGTAAGCTCGTCGTGAAACAGCCTGTATAGGTCGCTTAATCTTAACTCCTATTAATGGGGTAGTATTATTTTTTCCACATAATTGAAAGTTAAGACAGCAAAGTCATAAATAGCGAAAAAAAGTGTACACAATCACTCTAACCACATGTTTGTAGTAAACTTTATTACTTAAAAAATATATTCAGTTAATTTAAACATACCAAGAATGCTAACCTTGTGAGTACCATAACTGTGATCGTATTGCCAACCAGTCCCAGACATAGTAATGTAGGAACCATGACTTTTTGTACCCAAAATCTGGAACTTGCTAGAATCGACTGAGTAAATGCCTCGTTCTCGTCCATATTAAAACCTGAAACAAAGCATTTTTTATTCATCAGTTCTTGTCCAAACTCAACAATACAAAAAAAGTTTTGTTTTTTTAATTAAAAACATTGTAAATTACTATTCATAAATATTAGGATATAGTAATAAATTAGTTTAATATTAGTTAATAGTGTTAATGAATGAATTTGATTTTTGCTCAAATTGTAAAACTCACTCTATTGTAGTGATCAATCACATGATTCACGTCATGTTTTACTTCCAATGTCAGTGTTAACGTTTTCTTCACATTATCTGTAGTATGAAAAGAAAGCGAAAATAAGTTATCAACGTGAAAAAAATGACATGAAATAATATCTACCTTATCACACAATAAATCGATTTATATATAATGTCCAGATAACATCGTACGTTCAATGCAGAAAAAAAAAGATCCACGCACATAAGTTAAATAGTTTTTGAAAGGATAATCTAGAGGGCATAATAATTGTTATTATCAGGTAATTTGATAATATGAATCAAAATAGTGGAAAGGCTTTTTTTATCGTATCCTTATAAGAGGATCTATTCGTTAGCTTGGCGTATAAAATTGTCATTTTTCATATTTTGATACAGGGTGTCCCAGAATTTTTTAGACAGGCTATAACTCTAAAACGGCTGAAGATAACTTCATAAAATTTGGTATGCAGCAATTGGACGGATTTTACAATATTGCGAATCCCTCATGACGTCAGCTAAATCATCACCGTAGCTATGACGTCATGTCATTATAAAATATCAAATGCAAAGGTGGTCGTGTGACTGCTCAAATTAAAGGTCTTTTTATTCTGAATTCAACCATGTAATACACTCAGTATGTTAAAGTTTATTAGTTGTGTATTTTCGATCAAAAGTAGTTTAACAAAATAAATAAAAAAGTTTAATAAACAAATTTAATCACATGAAAATCAAGGCACTAATACCATTATTCTACCATCAATTTTCAATAATGTGCTTAAAATGCCCCCCTTCCGCTTCAACACAAGCCTCAAACCTTCTCAATAGTTCACGCGTACATGCCGCTCTTATCATTTCCGGAGTAACAGCTCCACATGCTTCTTTTATTTTATTTTTCAAATCATCAACATCGCGTGGTGGATTTGAGTATACAATATCTTTTAAATAACCCCAAATAAAAAAACCGAGGGGTGATAGGTCTGGTGATCGCGCTGGCCATAGACATGGTCCTGCATTACCGATCCAGAAAGAAGGAAATCTTTTATTTAAAAACTGCGTTACCCTACCATAATTATGTGGAGCAGCACCATCTTGTTGCCACATCATTTCTATTCTTTCATTTAATGGAATATCCTCCAATAAATCTGGTAACTCATTTTGCAGAAACATCAAGTAACGTTCACCAGTTAATGTTCCATCATAAAAGTAAGGCCCTATCAACCTTCCATTAAATACCCCACACCAAACATTTATTCCCCACCTTGTTTGAAATCGAGATTCTCTTACCCGATGTGGTTTTTATTCAGACCAGTAATGACTGTTATGACGATTCACGCCACCATTGTTATGAAAACGTGATTCATCACTCCACAAGATTCTATTCAAAATATTATTTGGATTATCTTCCATCATAGTTTGAATGTGTGTTATAAATGTAAGTCTTCGGACAAAGTCATTGGGCCGTACCTCCTGATTGAAGTGAATTTTAAATGGATGGTATTTGTGACTTGCAAGAATTCTTTGAATTGTACTCATACTAACATGCACTTCTTCGGCGAGACTATTGCTCATGTGTGGATGAAAAGACAAAATATTAAAATCGCAATATAACAATAGGGGTTGATGGTAGAAGGGTGAAAATTTGGGGTTGTATGTATTTTTGTACGGGGTACCATAAAAAATAAAAACAAAAAATTTTGTTCAAAAAAATAAAAATAAAATTTAGGGGACCACCCTTAACATTTAGGGGGATGAATAATAGATGTCCGATTCTCAGACCTACCCGATATGCACAAAAAAATTCACGAAAATCGGTCGAGCCGTTTCGGAGTAGTTCAACTTCTAACACCGTGACACGAGAATTTTATATATCAGATACATTTTAGTTTGTTTGTTAGTTTCATAAATAAATTATTTAAAAATGTTGTTATTTGAGGGAGGCGGAAAAATCATATGTATAACATGGGAGTAAAATGCCTTTTCCTCCCTTGAACGATTACTTCATCCTAGGGAGGAAAAGTAGCATTTTGCTCTCTTGTTATACAAATAGCTATTATTTCATAAGGATATAATTTTTATTTTTTCCAGTGCAGTACAAACACGAGTGTATGTTTCTAAATACTTTGAAGTCAATATCAGTTTATATGCTTTTTGGAGAAGAAATATCCTTTTTTTGTAATTTAACGATTAAAACTTGATTTTTTGTGTATATCTATCATTTTTTCTGAAAACCTAGAACGAAAATTTTACTTTGGATTAGTCGAAAAATTTATCTTCTTCAATACCAAATTGGTTTAACCCACAATTATTTCTTAGTTTCTTGGTATTACTGGCCTATTTTGGTTGATCCATGATATAATCAGTATGCTCAAAGCCATTATGAAAAAAAACAGTGTAAAAATCGTTTTGGCTAATTTGTAGACTATCAAAAAAATTCATTTTTTTCTTTTAGTACTTTCTCCATAACAGCTTTTACGGGGTTGGGCCGTTCTGGTTTTGGGTGCCTTAATTTACTTGACTGCGATAGGTGGCTTGGCTTGGAATGGATCAGGATATATTTCAAAAATACGTGACATGGTGAAGTTCTTCCAAAGTTAATGTGATGACCCATATTTTTAATCCCTTTGAAGGAAAAAGCCGCACAATGGCGTACATATAAATTTATAAATTCGAATATTGTGAAATAATGTTAATCTACTATATCAATTTGAATGAAAAAAATTAACCTGCATCCAAAATTCATTAAATTTGTAATACAATAATAAAGCGCTTTCCTCTAGAACACAGAGTATCTAAAGAACAGTTTTTTGTATCGTCAACCCAACCATATTTTAAAGGTGGGTGTATATCCTCATACAGTTTTAATTATAATATAATTACCATTACTACTATTTTCTTACATATTAAGTTAAAATGTTTTTTAATTTATATATTTATTCATGTAATAAAACCGTAAGGATTGTTTGAATAACAAATAAATGAATAAACACTTGACAACATCATGTGTATCAAACCAAGTTTCGTCTAAATAAATTATAGTTCTATTTGAATCACGGTACCCTTTTATTTTGCGCAAATACTTCTGTCTAAGTTCAGCGATACGCCGAGATTCCATTATTACCATTCGATTATCTAACTTCTTATATTTAAATTCACAATTCAATAATCCCGCGCATCATCTTGGACTGTTGTTTCAAATGGTCTCCAAAATGCCATTCTAATTAACTATATTATAAAACTTACCCTAACGTCTACTAACAAATGAATATTATATTAATATCAATTCACTGACGCGACCTAACCACTACACCATCAAAAAGGTATTATATTAATGATACCTTTCTACACTAGATCACCAACACTTTCCTATAAATACCTATAACAATTCACTAAACTCACTCAACCAAGAAATATATATTATATTAAATATTTCTTTAAAAAAAAATTCACACCCGACACTGAATGATACTAATGGATTATAAGCCGAACCACAACACAACCCCCCCGAACACCCTCAAGACCGTAGAATTTTTTCTGCCAAAAACGTCAAACGGAGTATACTTCGGTTATTTCGTTATATTGCGATGAATACTGCAGTTGATGATTGGTTGTTTCGAAGTCTTGACTGCACGTGCTACTACGTTGCCAACTCTTCAAAATTTTCTTAAATATTGTAACATATAAAAAGTGGTTTTAATTAATTTTTCTTTTTTCAGTAATTTCAAGCGACTTATTTTAATGTTTACTAATAAATTTACATTATGTATTTTTTTAAAAATATTTCCAAACTAGTTTTCTTATAACATCACGAACTAACAGTTTACTGAAGTAAGAGGAACATTTGTGTAGCGAGCCTAACAATTTTAGAAAATATATCTGACAACATTGCTTTATTTTATGGTCATCACACTGACTTTAGTTAGAGTATACTATCTTATTCCCCCTATCACATTTTTTAAATTTTTTTGCATATCACATCTAATTAATATCGGTGCAATGAAAAAATAAACATTTGTGAAATAATTCATTATTAATACTAGTTATACTGTAAAAAAACTGGTTAATAATTATAACAATAACATTAACAGAAACATGTAATTATACACATTCTCATTGGTTACATAGGAGGTGTGAAGTTGAAAAATTAAGTGTGATGTTTTAAATAAATTTGACATTGAAACACCAAGGCAAGCAACTGAAGGCACACGTATTATGTAAGCTACTACAATTCCGTCTTGTTTATGTTTCCCTGCCAAGTGTACGATAATTATCATTTTCTCTCGCAGTTTTGGTATTTTTTCGTGAAAAATCGCTCCTGTCACGTGGGTTATTAGTAAATTAGCAGTTATTCATATAGTTTATAGTTCAATATAGACATCGGTGAGAAAACTTCACTTACCCATTAATCACCTCAACGATAAACACAAGATATAGACAGATGTAATAGGAAAAAAAATGAATTGAAGTTGCCGATGATTGACTTTACGTTTTTAAAAGTTGGTGTCCCATTTCACGCATGCTTGTTTGAAAGCATTTTTAAAAGTTATTATGGTAACATCAACAACATAAGGAGCGTGAAACCTGATTGATCGCGTTCATCCCAACAAAGTTGATCAGGTAGCGATTTTTAGAGTGATCCATCGTTTCTTGATTCTTCTGAACGTGCTTATCTTGATATAACACCATAACCTAATTTTATTTGATGTATGACTTCAATAATTATTCATTCATTTTCGATTTTAATTCAGTTTAATACTTCCTAGTGGTGTTCATTCATTTTTAAGATGCAAATATCTTCAAACCAAAATATGTGGAGAGCGTTGCCTTTAACCAAGGATCGTCTCCATTGACGCGATTTCTTTCCAAATTTTGACAATTAAATTTTCTTATAATCTTTTCTTGGGGATTCCATTAATAAATATGGTTAACAACACAAGCAACCTTTATTGCACATATACACAATTTCTGGGCATCAATTGCCAAAAATACAATGCAATACAAATTTTTATGAGACCGGCTTACACGACGTGGACATCATTTTTTTTTTTTTTTTTTTTTTTTTTTTTTTTTTTTCGATTTATTGTCGCATCAACCGCTGAGGGTTATTAGCGACAGGAACCATTCAATTTACACTGGATAGATGCATGAATTACAAAACATTATACAACTTTGTTGACTTAAGAAATTGACACAGGTTATTTTCGTATTTTCTATCAAAAATGGACGATAGTACATGTGGTAAATTTGCATTTTTTCTCTGACTATCGTATTTTTTACAGTCTAGCAATATGTGTTTTACTGTGATAATAACATTACATGTATCACAAACCAGACTCTCTTCTTTTTTCATTAGGTAGTCGTGCGTAAACCTTGTGTGACCCAAACGCATTCTTGTTATTTTGACTTGATACGACCGACTGAAAGAAGAGCACTGCCACTTGTGATACATCGGCTTAATTTCATGCAATTTAGACACAACGTTATTCCAATTGCCGATTGCCAAAATTCAATCATTTTGTTTTCGACATACACCTTAAAATCCGCACTAATAACCCTATTTACACTTGTAGAATCACAGTTGGAGATTGCGCCGCGAGCACACTTATCTGCTTCTTCGTTGCCGGTGATACCAATATGGGATGGAATCCAGATGAAAATTACTGTTTTATTTTGATTTCCAGCATTGGCCAATTCGAATTTTATGTCAATTACAGTTTAGTGATTCGGGTATAATTGTTGTATACAAGTTATGGAACTGAGTGAGTCCGTTAAAATAATAAACTGATTACTATTGCTGTTGTCTTTGTTAATATAAATGAGGGCTTGATAGATTGCGAAGAGTTCTGCTGAAAGTATTGTAGTGCAGGTTGGGAGATGAAACATTACTTTTTGAGACAAAGTGACTACGGCAGCTCCAACGCCTCTAGCGTCCTTAGAAGCATCTGTGTATATGCATTGATAACTATTATAACTGTCAAGTAATTCCAGTAGCTTTGACTTAATGAAAGTTGAATTTGTACTGTATTTGTTGAAGTTTGTGAGAGAAGTAATCACTTTAGGAGGTTTAAGAAGCCAAGGTTCAATAGCACCTATTGTATATGCACATATATTTGGAATTGAGATCATTTTTTTTAACCACTTCTGTCTGTCAGATTTTGAAAGGAAGCGCACCGATCGCGGCTCACGGTCGAGAAGTGTCAACTCACCGCTGACGGCAATAAAATAAAAATAAAAATGCAAATGTTCGAAATCCGAACAATATGTTATGTCATTTTATAGACGGGTACGATAATTCACACCGGTTAAAGTGCAAATAATTCAGTTTTTTTGATCAGTTTAAAGAGTTTGAAATAATAATTATGGGACACTTCAGTGCAAATTATTATAAACCTAGTATTAGATAGATAACCTCAATAAACGTTCAAGAATTAACAATCCTATTTTGGTTGTATAGTTGTGTAAAAATAATTATTACAAATAGTTTTTTAATTTTAATTTTAACTAGTGTAAAACAATTAAATAATACATTTCTGTTGCTGCAATGGATATGAACGATATGAGGGTGTCTGCATCCATAGCCGTCATGATCAATACCGTAAGAAGTGTGGTAGAGGAATTAGTTGAAAGCGATGAAGAAAATATGGAAGACTTGGAGAAGGTGGAAAATGACAAACAGTTTAAGCAGCATTTTCGCCTTCCATCTAATTTTAATTTAAAAAATGAGGTTATATTCATTATTGATCATATACATATCAAATGTCAGTTATGACAGGATAACTGGGTTTACTCGAATTTAAAAAGTTTAAAACTATTTTGACTTTAACCGAATTATCGTACAGAAATCAGTTTAAAATGTGTAAAAAGTTATGAACTAAAGGACGCTTCGGGTTGAAAAGTTATAAAAGTGCGTAATTATCGTACTCATCTTATTTATGTTGATTAACGTAATATTACAGTTAATGCATTATCGATCGGTAGCGTAGCATATTTCAATTCTTATGAAAAAAATGGCATCTGCTACCACAGCACATCTGATAAGTTGACAAAACACGCTTTCAGCAAGAAATTGCTGATCGCTCTGGTAGCGCTACGTTGGGGTGAATGCGACCATCGACAATTTTTTGATTTTTGACTTGACAGAAATACCTTGTATCGTCAAATGAAATATTAGCAAATACCAGCAAATGCAAGACCTTAAAATATTATTCAACCATTTCAATTTTATTATTGAAAATGGACAGTACAGTTACTTTTGTTTGAGATATCTACTAATATTTCGATTTTTTAAATCGGAGAAGTTAAATTTCAAATTAATATTGTTAACATTCTCAGAACTCAAAGTGGCTGAACTTCCATTAATGGCACTCCCATTATTGTTTGAAACATTCTTCTTATTGCTAATGCTCTATTCAGCGCAACCAGTCGCTGGATTTCTCATAATAGTAGCATGTATCGTGTATTTCACAGAATCATCCAATTCAAGATAACGTGAAATTTACAATGACCATGATTTAAATAGTTATTGTGTCAAGCTGGGAAAGTGGTACTTTACAGGGCGAACATGCAAAGTTGAAAGTGTAAATACAATTTCCGAGTGTGGCGCGTAAATATTTTTTGTACAGCAACCAATAATTTGACAATAATGTAATTTCATCGCCAGTTTTGTTATATATTTATGCTTTCTTAAATATTGATAAGAGTTTCAAATATTCATATACAGGGTGAAGTTTATTATCAGATCAAAACGATCTATTCTTTGAACACTGGTCCAGATTTTTCAATAAAGTAGTTAATTTGGTGGTAGTAGTGCAACATTTCACCACATATGACACACATTAAACCTATCGTTCAAAAAGGTAAGACCGAAAGAATTTTCAGTCAAAATTCCCAGTTCACCTTGTATATTTGTAAACAATGGGAACATATACTTTTAAATGGTCACTTGATACAAACTGTTCTCCATGACTCACTTTGAACAAAGTAGAAACTTGAAGTTTAGTTCACTTGATGACTGAGTATTTTAATTTTAACTTTCAAAAAAAGTTTCCCATTCCACTGTTTGTCGAACAAAACAAAACATTCTAATTTTAAAATCATGAAATTTCCAATCAAACCAGTCAACTAATACTTAAAATAGTTTTTTGTTGACCTTTACAAAAAATGTCATTTTAGGTGAGTAGGTAGTAATTTCCGAATGAAAAATTTTTTTTGGAGACAAGAATTTTTCGTCCGCAAACTCTTTCCCGACACTTCTGTCGAGATAACATTAACAAATTTCTTCGTGATGCCCCAGATGAAACTTATCGTTTGCACAGTGGACGAAAAGTACTTGCCTTCAAAAAAAGTCGAATTTTTATTCGGAAATTAGTAAATTTTCGTAAGGGTCGACGAAAAAATATAATATGCACCTCGGCGAAGAACTGTCTAGTGCCTCGCCTGCTTGTTAGCCTCGGCAATCAATTTGCAGATACGACCATAATTGACAGTTTCTCGTCCTTGGTACTTGAATAACTATTTTATAACAATGTATGATTTTTGAAATTAATTGACATGCCAGGATATTTTGACGTATACCCTGTATGAAATTAGCAGCATTGAAATCCAAAATTGCATTAAAACTAACCAGAACTGGCTTTCGTCTGTTCAGATCATTCTCAATTCTTTCATCTCCTCAACTTATTAGCTCACTAATAAATGAATCATATTTTTTATGAAGCATAACTAAATGAATCTTTTTGTGAGCTAGATCAGAAATGCTTTTACCAAACCAAAAATGTATCACATAATGTACGATATTTATTGTCATTAAAGTAGGTATTTTTAAAAAAGACTGTCAGGACATTTCAGGATGTATTTATTCACTGTCCATAAAGTGAGTAAGCAAAAATAAAAAAAAAGATTAAGATATTTTTAAAACTATGAAATAAATCGCGTCCGTTAGTTTACAAGTATATTGTTTATTTTCGTCTCACCTTGTTATAATGTTTTTGTCGAAGTGGAAATTGTTTTTTTTTGGTTCTGCAATCTTTTAACAACACACAAATATCAAAATATTCACATTTATTTATCACTTTTGCCTAAACAATAAAATTAAAAATACAATCGGTTGCAAACGTACATCGTCGTTCAAGAAACTTACTCCCAAACTAAACTTGCATCATAAAAACTGAGTAGTCCCGATGTTTTAAAATTAGAAGTACATTGAAAATAATGTGCGCTCAGCATTCTAATGCAAAATTAACCGATCCGGTAATTTTAATTATACATTCCATT
Organism: Lochmaea capreae; assembly: GCA_949126875.1. NCBI lineage: Eukaryota > Metazoa > Arthropoda > Insecta > Coleoptera > Chrysomelidae > Lochmaea > Lochmaea capreae. Next base: position 414,138 of record OX421404.1, on the reverse strand, counting down.
TAGCTTAGCTTCAGCTATACACATACGGGGTTTTACGGAAAAGTTACTTTTCAAAATAAAAAAATTATTTGTTAGTAAAAACCACGAATTTGTCTCATAATATACAGACTCCAGCATTCCAAATCAAAGAAAGGTATTGTTTTTTCATCAACTTATTAATACAGTTATTTGGTTCGAAAAATAGTGCTTACCTGGAAAGTTTTTGCGGGAGTTTTAAAAATAGATAATGTTATAGATTTTGGAAGATGATGCCTAGAAGCAGTTTTTACACACTACCTCCTTTCCGACTTATTTTACGATGGAAACAGTTATGAACAAAATGAAACTAGAGATATTTACCTACAATTTTAATACAGTCAATGAAGGCAAAAATCAGCTACAACCTCCGATTTCGTTGAACCTCCATAGATTTGGATGAAAATTTGGGATTGACTATGTTTTACCCTCTACTTCAAAAGTGCTTGCGCTTTTTGCATTTTAGGGGTGAAATCCCCCCTTTTGTTAAAAATGGGAAAATATGCAGATTTAACCATTCTGGCTTAAGTAAATTGTGTTTAATTAGATAAAATAAATGTTTTTTAATATGTATATGCATGATTTATGATTTGAATTAATTTTTCAACCCTTTTAGCAACCACCTCTTAAATCGAAAATCATAAAAAAATCATTTTTTGTATTTCTGGGTTTTAAAATCGCATATTAACATTACGTAAATAGTTTGTTTGATACTTATGATACAATGTTTGGTTGGCAGTGAAATTTCAACCCTTAAAAACTACCCCGTTATTGCAGAATCACTGTAAAAATTGGTTTCAACAACTTCAACCTATTAAATAGTACATTACTGGAGTGAAATCTTATTTACTGGGTATTAAAATATTTATTTATTTATTGCGAAATTTTTCACCCTTAAAAACTACCCCTTTTCATAATAATAATGGAATAATTTTTTCATCATCTTTAATCAGTTAGAATCTTTTTTAATAGTTGAAATAAATTTTATTAATATATTTCAAACTTCAATATTATTATTCAATTCACATTCTTCAAACTACCCTTTGTGCAAAAAGTGATGAAAAAGCATACTTTAAAGTTGGAAATAATTTTTTAATATTTTTTGAGTCATGACATATTTTTTTACATGAAAATTTAATTTATTGATTAAGAGAAAAATGTATTAAAATATATGAAACGTTTATTCATCTTTAATTTAATTATTAAATAAATACATTTTTATCATAGCTCATCACAGCTCTCTTTACCAACTTCTTCATTTGTTGGAGGGCTATTTTAGCAATTATCACTACTGCACGTTGAATTACAAAATAACCCTACGACACCCACAAGAAGCACCGGAACCCTTTTTTGCAACTGCAAAAAATCATTTTTAATAGCTCTTCTGGAGCAGATGGATGAGGGTTTTTGTTTGGAAACAAAGACTCTCCAGTTTGACACCATACCCAGTCAACTGGACGTATGTCTTTGTACCTATACAACGCATACCAAATCTCTGCTCCAAAAATTTTTCCAAAAAATATTTTTTTTTTATAACTCCGTTAATCTCTAAGATATCAGGTTCATCTAAAAACCATTTGAAAGGTAATTTCAAGAACTATGATATTGTCTTAAACAAGATTTTTTGAAGCACTTATTTTGTAAAATATAAAGGGTTAAAGGGTCCCGGTTACATGGTTCTCGCTGAACAAATTAGGCTTTAAACGTCTCCATCTCGGTTATTTTCCATCCTATAAAAATGAAAAAAAATAAAAAATCTGTTAAGTTATTTTCAAAAGAGAATGAAATTTACGAAAATTTGAAAAATTTCGATTTTATTAAATCATACTTTTTTTCAAAAATAAGCTTCCTAAACAGGGCAAAAATTTTGAGGTCATCACTTGGCACTATGTCACTTTTATTTCTTAAGGTATCCCCCACCTACTCACCAATTTTCATGGAAATCGATGGAGATTCAACGAAATCGTGGGTGAAAACTTTCATTGACTGTACTATTATGAATGTACCTTTTATGCGTACGAATGCCGCAAAGTGTACCTCAACACACACCCAACCTAACAACACATGTTTTGGCCAAAAAACTAATTTCCACACCACCTTGAAATATAATAAGCGGCGCGTTTTTCTAATGTGGTATCCCCCCTAACCTAACCTAACCTAACTTAACCCAAGCAGCATTTGGACGTTGCGAGATAGTTATATAACGTTGAGCTAGACAACCCAACGTTGGCATCCAACATAGTAACGACCACGCCACTACACAAATTTGCACCTAAATGGGGAATAGAAATCGAGTCGTAACGACATCGCGTCGGCACTGACTTTGTATGACTTGTGTATTCGACCAAATCCAACGTTGGTAAACGTTGAGCAAACCAACTTCGTTTTAAGTATTGAAATTGTGACTTTCCCACAACTAATAGTATAACTTTAGTTATTTATTTTGGAATAAATGTGGATGTCTTTGAAACTCGACCAAAGATGGCAAAAGTATCCCTAACTAACAATCTGATGTCTTACAGTCAAATTCACGAAAGTTTCTCGTTACGTCATACTTCCCTGAATGTATCAAATATACTCTTATTTTATGTGGATATCACTGACCTTATATGTCCAATTAAAACAAATGGAAAGGTACATATGTGTTTTGTGCCTGAATTAAGCTACGCCATTAGATCACCAGAAATACATGTCGAACTCTCTAACGATGATGCGCCGCTGGTGAAAACTGTCTTATTGATTTGATTCGGATGCTTATTAGTTATGATGTAACGAGAAAGATTCGTGACTTTTACTATAGTTTTCTTCGTGTAAATTATGAACGGTATAATACAGTGCTATTCAAAAGTCCCCTCCCCCCCTCGTATCTTTTGAACGGCTACACTTACATTGATAAAATTTGGAGGATGAAAATAAAGTGTTGTAAACTTCTCTACGAATGGTAACAGGTGACGTAATAGTAATAGATGACGTCACAGTGCCACTCTGGCCAATAATTTTATATAGGACCTTATGGCAAGTGATATCTCGTTTGAAAGGCATTGACATTGACATTGACATATAGCTATATTAATTTTGTTTGGGTTTAAACTAAAATACCAAAATTATTATTTCACATTTAAATATTGAAGATTTTTCAGACCGCCTCTGGTTAGTTGTCAAAAAAATTGACATTTTTAATTTAATAGTATTTGTTGCTCTGTAAAGTTTTTCTAAATAGCTTAAATATTTAATTTTATTATTGTTTAACGAGACGTTTAAGAGTTTACATAGGCAAAATGGTACGTACTCAAGCCGACAAAGTAACAGCTATCTTAATAATTGGTGAATCTGGAATCTCCATGAAGCGGAACGTTTATTTAATGAGAGATACCCAGATCGCCCTATCTCGAGAACTTATTTGAGGGAGCTTCTTCACAAGTTTGAAGCAACAGGTAGTGTTCAAGATGCAAAACGATCTGGTCAACCAACATTAAAATTTAGTGATGATAGAAAAATTGATATAGTTGCTGGAATGGTAGTAAACCCTACTTCCTCTTCAACTAAAATTGCGTCTATCTGTGAAGTAAGTAAAAGTACAGTACAGAGAGTGTTGGCTAAAAATAAATTTCATCCACACAAGTTAAAAATGGTGCACCACCTTTCGGATGACGACTCCGACAGAAGACTCGAATTCTGTGAATGTATGACAAATAAAATTAGTCAAAACCCACCTTACACAAAAACAATTTGTTTTGGTGACGAAAGTACTTTTTGCCTCAATGGAAGTGTGAATACACAAAATGTTAGGTATTGGAGGGACACAAATCCTCACACCTTTCGTGAACAACATACCCAATTTCCAATTTCCAGGAAAAGTCAATGTTTGGCGGGTATTTTGGGAAACCACATAGTTGGTCCTGTTTTCCTAAATTCAAATTTAAGCGGTGAAGTGTATCTGGAGATGTTACAAAATGCAATTGAGCCGTTAATTCTTAAAATTCTGGAAGATAATCCAGATGAATTCGGCCATCTGGAAATAACATTTCAACAAGATAGTGCTCCTGCACATTATTATGGTGCAGTAACACGTTAACTGGATGAAGAATATCGAGGTAGATGGATCGGCCGGCGAGGTCCTATAGAATGGCCACCTCGGTCACCAGATCTGACACCATTAGATTTTTTTCTATGGGGGTACTTGAAATCCAAGGTTTATACTACGGCACCAGATAGCATTGGCGTTTTGAAAGAAAGAATTATTGAAGAATGCAATGCAATTTCAGCTGACACATTCGAACGAGTACGACAAGAGTTTACTAATAGGATGTATTACTGTCAGGAAGTAGACGGAGCACATTTCGAACACTTGCTATAAGAATCCATTGTTGATATTTGATTAATTAAATTTTTAAAAAAAATTTCAATAATTTATCCGTCAAAATTAGTTTAAACCCAAACAAAATTAATATGGCTATGTAGCCAATGTCAATGCCTTTCAAACGAGATATCACTTGCCATAAGGTCATATTTAAAATTATTGGCCAGAGTGGCACTGTGACGTTATCTATTACTATTACGTCACCTGTTACCATTCGTAGAGAAGTTTACAACACTTTATTTTCACACTCCAAATTTTATTAATGTAAGTTCAGCCGTTCAAAAGATACGAGGGGGAGAGGGGACTTTTGAATAGCACTGTATATTGATAATGTACTAGTTTATATGGTCTTTTATCGAAGATAGATGTTATAATCCTATTCCAGAGACTCTGGAATAACTTTTTAATCAGGTTGCAAAAATGTATAGATCAAAATGGGCAACACTTGGAACATCTTAAAGATTTTTATCAAATTAGATAATTTATAATGTTCATTTTTATTAAAATTTGATTCACCTTTCAAGTTTTTTTTATTGTTTTAGATATTTTTAATAAGTCGTGCTTGTTTCAAAAACATTCGGTATTAGTTAGCAGGCAAATTTTGTAATTGTATTTTATTTAAAACGTATGAGTCAGACCTATCTTTATCTAAAAAACAATCATCATTACTAATTTTTCATCTAAAATTCAACAAATTATACATTTTCAGAAAGGGGAAGAGTTTTTTCAGATAGAATAAAAATATATAGGGTGTTTCATTTGCATTTAAAAATATCATTTTCCTAAAAACACCCTATATAAGATTTCACTAATCAAACATTTATACTGAAAAACTTTGTATAAAAAGAAATTGTTCCTCGAAAACCGCACCTCCCTATCGTTTCTAAGTTCCGAGATTTTTACAATTAAAATGGGTCAGAAACTTCTGGGACACCCGTTATATCTATTTGATTTGATACCAATAAGCGGGTTCTTAAGGTATAGAATATACGTCTATTTAACTAAAAACATTGTCAAGATGGGCGGATGTAATTTGGGCGCTAAAGGATTAATGCACTTTTTACAACATGTAAACTAGGCGCCAAGACCGAAGGGTCATTTTAATTCTATGTGTATTTTGGGCACTAACCGACTGAAGTACGTGATTTATGAAATACAGTTATTTATTTAATCACCGACATTTATAATAAGATATATTTTTGTAAAGTAAATTATAATAATTTTCAATAATAACCCAACCAAACCTACCCCTACCAAACCACCTTCGTATTTCTAGTCAATTTTTGAAGAATAAATTATAATAATTTTCAATAATAATCCAACCAAACCTACCCCTACCAAACCACCTTCGTATTCTTAGTCAATTTTTGAAGAATAAATTATAATAATTTTCAATAATAACCCAACAAAACCTACCCCTACCAAACCACCTTCGTATTCTTAGTCAATTTTTGAAGAATAAATTATAATAATTTTCAATAATAACCCAACCAAACCTACCCCTACCAAACCACCTTCGTATTTTTAGTCCATTTTTGAAGAATAAATTATAATGTCTGGCTGACTCGACCTACCTGCACTTCTTAGCGGCGAAAATACATGTCGGATTATCTACCCTTCTTGGTCAGACAGGTAAAGAAGGATGGTTAGTGCCTAAACTACACCCGCCGATCAAGATGAGGAAAACAAATATTATATAATGTGATGTCATCCATGGTTCACGGAAATGACAACAATCAAGCAGCTTAAAATATTCTGTTTTAGTTTATTTATATATTTTTCCAATTATATTCACACAATTTCAAGAGCACATCACTTTATATTCTACTATTTTGATAAAATGTAAATTTAAATTATAAAAAAAAATCCTATCGCTTTTTTTTCTATAAATAGTTAGTAAAAATCACCTCTTCTACTAATACTGAACAAAACAAGAATTTTTGCCAATTCTCCAATCCACTTCCTGTTTTAATCTGCTTGTTTTTTGTTTTTATATGCGAAGTGCTCCCACTCGCTCTTGAATTAGCCAAGGTTTATGTGATCAATTACGTCGTCAGTGCTAGTGACATCTAGCCTATTTTCAGTTTAAAAGTTCTGTAGGTTTCTACATATTGCGATTTGAACACGATATCGGTTTCTTTAATACTAGACTCTTTTCTAAACTAAAGCGACTTCATACAAGACAGTGGCGACAATAGGATAATCTATTCTTGATTGGCTAGTTAAATTTTAGCTTTTGTGTTTTTTAATTCTGTATTTAGTGTTGTGACTTTAGACTATTGAAATACTTGTATTTAAGACTATACATAATGTTTAATCGAACTTGTGAAATGAATACTTTTACATTTAATTTAAATTTTAGCAATGGATATTCATTGTATAGTACAGGCTCAAGGCTGACATAAAAAACTTTAAGCTTTAGATAGGTGACGAACCGTACACTACTGAACTGTTAGAAAGAGCAAATATAGAAGAAGCTAAACCTATATAGTTCACAGTGCAACTTCCATCTAAACCTGACAGTGCTCCACCCACCCCTACACCTAGGACAACCCATTCCGATGATACCGATCAAGTATTTTTGAAGAAAACCCTACAAACAGTGAAGGAGCGATAGTTAAGATGAAAGCTGAATTAAAATCTGAAAAAAATCCCCACTCCTACCTTGAGAAATATTGGAAGTATTACACCAAAAACTGGTTAGGTCTTCTTACCCCCGAATAAAACGACTTACAGAATTTCAACTTCTCACATATGTCTCTAAAAATTGGTCATTGTGACTTTTCGATAGCCTTATGAATGGATAATAGTATATTTGCTAATTTGCATTTTTTGTATATTTGAGGAACAAAACGAATAGAATAAAACAGATCACGGTTAAGTTGTTTTTTAACACGTGGAGTTCGGGTTTTATATGCGTTATAGCATAAGCCCCTTTTTACCCGATCTGTTCTATTTATTCGTTCCTTCCCTAATGTTTTTTCTAGTTCCTTATCCCTTTTTTCTCTTTCCGCAGCTCTGCAGCCGGCAAGTTATAGGCAAATTTAAGGCAACTTTTAGCAAGTTCCTGTTCCCGTGCACGAGGTACACCGCCTGTTGAAGCCATCGCCGCCATCGTCACCATCGTCGCCAGAGCTGCCCAACATCCCAGCCCTCTAAGATAAGTTCCTTCGTCTTATCTTTAGCGTGTGTAAGATTTGAAGTTGGCGTGTTATATTACACTTTGGTATCCTCTTCGTTTGGTTTTTTGAGTATTCAATTTATACAAATTTTTGGATAAACCAATAAATATTTAATATCTTCAATTTTTGTATTGATTATTCAATATTTATTAAATTGGATACACGTGCTCGGGAATAAGTAGTTTCATTTTGTAATATTTTCTTCAGTCACTTAACGTTAATTTTTAGGAGGCGTTTCCAGCTTTCCACCTTTTGTTTCCGGTTTTTTATTGCATTCGTTCGATTAAAAAGCTGGTGGCGTCCAATTTAATATTAATTGTACACCCCATCCCAGTGATAGCGAATAAAATAGTTTAATTGGTGCCGAATTCCACTCCCTGAGGTGGAGTGCTCTAGCCTGGGACTTTTAAGTTACAACATCAACAAATATTTTGAGTTAAAAACAGTTCTTTTGGATTGTTCTGTCTTTAACGAGTCCCATACTTCGGAAAATTTAGCAAAACAGTTAGAAGATGTTGTCAATGAGTGGGGAATCTCTGGCAAAGTTTCAGTCGTTGTCTCCGATAACGCTGCCAATATCACTTCGTCCATTACCAAATGTCTCAAGTGGAGTCACTTTGGATGCTATGCACATAAAATAAATCTGATTGTTCATAGCGCCCTTAGTATTGATGACATTCAGTGCATCATAAAAAAGGTTAAAGTAATTGTTTCCTACTTTAAAAAAAGTAATGTAGCTGTTCAAAACCTGATAAAGTACCACGAGCAAAATCCTGTAAAAGAGCCTAAAAAATTTTACAAGATGTTGTTACGAGGTGGAACTCGACTTTCTTTATGTTGAAAAGTGTGGTATTGCTCGAAATGGCGGTAATACATTCTCTGGCCTAATCTAATACCGAACACGAGCCTTTGACCGCATATGAGTGGAAAGTGTGTAGAAAACTAAATGACTTGCTGGAGCCATGTGCTGAAATCACGACAGAGATGAGTGGTGAAAATTATATGACAGCAAGCAAAGTTATACCAATAACCCGGGGACTAAAATCGTCAATTAAGAGAATTGCAAACTCTTCTGAAGAAAATGTGGTCAAATCTGCTGCAAAAACTTTAATAAATGGCATAGAACAGATGTCACCAGACTTAGAAAAAAGCCGAAAATTTTCTTTGTGTACATTTTTGGACCCCAAATTTAAACCATGTGTTTGAGAGCAAAGAAACTGTTGAAAGTACGAAGAAATTTGCTACACAGTTGGTGAATGGTTTATTAAATCAAAAGCAACCACGAAACTTGGATGAAGAATTGAGCAAGAGTGAAGTGGAGAGTTCAACAGAATTGCCCCAAAAGAAACAAAAAATATCAATTTGGTACGATTATTACATAACAATTAACAAAGTAAAACCATCCTGAAACACATACTCCATGGCCGTATTAGAAGTCCAGACATATATGGATGACGCTCCTCTGGACAACAAGGAAAATTCATTAGAGTGGTGGAAGAATCATGAACAAGTGTATCCGAATCTGGCAGAATTAGTCAGAAAAAAATGTAACTTTGTTGCAACGTCAGTGCCATGTGAACGAGTTTTCTCAAAAACTGGCAATATTTTCTCATAACGAAGAACCCGGCTGACAACAAACAAACTTAAACAAATAACGTTTTTAAACATGAATTTAAAATAAATTATTTGTATTTCATTTTTTGTCTTACGTTAAATAGATTTTTGAAAACCAGTTTCAGTATTTTATTAATTTTTCAAAGAGATAGAAATGGATTTTTAAAAATATTATTCCAAAAAGTACGTCTTAGTTTTTAAAATTCACAAATTTAATATATTTTTTTGCTTAGCTAATAATTACAGATACTTATATTGGGTACCTACTAATAAAGGTTGTCCATTCAGTCTTCTCATTGTTCAGAAAACGGTTACTTGTAACCGATACTTTATAGTCTGTTTATCGGTTGTAACGGATATTCATTAGTATTACTTAAGCACACCTCTAGCAGGAAGTACTGCATGAGAAATACCTTTTTAATAAAATTCCTAATACTGTGAACTTCCTAAAGATCGTATCTCACCAATTAAAAGTGAGCACGGAAGTGTCGTATTATTAATAGAAAAAAAGATTATTTTAGAAATCGATGTTTTTGGAAAATTATTTTTTTAATACCAAATGTACAATACGTCACAAAGGCTTTCTTACAAAAATAATACATACATTTAGTTAGCATGTGTAAAATTATTATTTGGCACTGGTTCGCCAACCAATCAGTCAGGTATTTTTATTTTTAAGTTCTACCTTAAATATTTGTTATTTTACAAAGTATCTATTTGATACAGTTATTATGTGTTAGATTTCTGTTCAACTGGTTTTCTGTTTTTTCAATCTCATTTAAGCCCACTGTCAGAACATATTTTGTTTATACAGAGTGAGTTTCAAAGTATGGAACGCCTCGATCATATCGGAAACGGATCGCACGATATCTATAGATGTTGGTGTGCAAGGATCTTATAATATGGCCGATATTATAGTAGTATTTACATTGTTCCTTTTTCCGGAATTATAATGAACTTTGTTATTTCAAACGGATTATCCTGTATATTTTTTGCCTTTTGAAATCCCCAAGAAAAACTAATTATCTTTCATGTAGAGTTCCCTATACCTAAATGCTATAATTTCGGAGCTATCGCTACATTTACATTAGGTATCTTCGCCGAAGTTGAAATAATACAATTAGATGGCTATGCTTGAATGAACTCGTTCAATTTGAATAATCTTCAATAATTTATATGCTGATAGAAATATCAAAGCAAGGTCTATTGTCAGTAAATTGGTAAAAAGTTACACGAAATTGATGCTGTAAAAGATTTATTCATAGAAAAGCTTCAGCAACAGAAAACAAATCTTCAAATACTTGTTTCATGTTAGAGGTATGTCCACATTTGAGTAGTAGAAGAATTTGAGAATTTTCAGTGAAGACGATTACAGCAGAAGCTCAAAATGTTCGTTCACTTCAAAACAGCAAGCCATGCGATTAAAACTTTGCAATACATTTTGCAACATTCCCGACTGCTCAATTCTTCTTATCTCTGAGGTAATCCCATCTTTTAATTCCTGGATATTGGCAGGTTTTGTCTTATAAACGATGGTTTTTAAGTAATCACACAGGAAATAGTCTAAAGGATTCGTGTCGGGTAATCGCGGTTTTCATTCCATAAAACCACGTCTTCCAATCCATCTTCTGGGAAGCACATAATTCAGGCATTGCCTCACCACACTCTCATAGTGAGGTAGAGCACTTTCTTGTTGCACCCAAATATTGCCGTTTGGGATATTGTTATTTTCTGAAAGTTTTGAATAATGGAATTAATACATTAAAATGAAATTAAAAATACATACTTGGATTTGGAAATAACCGGGATAACCCAAATATAATACTATTTTCCAATAAATCTAATATACGCCAGACCATTTGAGTTCCCCACACTAAAAGAGGGACCAATTATTCTGTCGCCTATTATTCCAGCCAAACATTCAATTTTCAAGGATATTGGGTGTGGGATTCACGCATCCAACGAGGATTGTTGCTTGACCAGTATCTACAATTCACGTTTCCATCAATAAAAAACATAATACCTATCACTTAAGAGATTTGGATCGTTTTGATTTTAACATTTTTCCATCACTATGTCTGCAAACTCTTCACGTTTATCGAAATCATCATGACAACACTTGAACTAATTTTATTTTGTATGAATGAAATTTATTTTCACGTAAAATTTTCATTACGGATGTTTGTGAAAAAATATCAAGTGGTCCGGATATTTTCTAGGACTCAGAAGTGGATCGTCTTCTAACAGGACACAAACGTCTAAATATTTGTATTCAGTGCATGCAGGTTTTCTGCGCCCTGATTTGGATAAATATTTTACTGAACCAGTTTCGTTAACTAATTTTCTGACAGTATAAATATAAGTCATTGAAGATATTAACACGTTTCTTGTTGACCATATCCTAATATCATTAAAATCTCAATTCATCCTTTTTCAGAAATACGATCCATTGTGACTTTCAATAAACACCAACAATAGTAATATATTGAAACATCAAAGTTGTTATTAAAGGAGTAAAGTTCTTCCAAAGTTAATGTGATGACCCATATTTTTAATCCCTTTGAAGGAAAAAGCTAAATGGCGTGCATATAAATTTTTTACAAATTCGAATATTGTGAAATAATGTTAATCTACTATATCAATTTGAATGAAAAAAATTAACCTGCATACAAAATTCATAAAATTTGTAATACAATAATAAAGCGCTTTCCTCTAGAACACGGAGTATCTAAAGAACAGTTTTTGTATCGTCAACCCAACCATATTATAAAGGTGGGTGTATATTCTCATACAGTTTTAATTATAATATAATTACCATTACTACTATTTTCTTACATATTAAGTTAAAATGTATTTTATTTTATATATTCATTCATGTAATAAAACCGTAAGGATTGTTTGAATAACAAATAAATGAATAATCACTTGACAACATCATGTGTATCAATCCAAGTTTCGTCTAAATAAATTATAGTTCTATTTGAATCACGGTACCCTTTTGTTTTGCGCAAATACTCCTGTCTAAGTTCAGCGATACACCGAGACTCCATTATTACCATTCGATTATCTAACTTCTTATATTTAAATCCACAATTCAATAATCCCGCGCATCATCTTGGACTGTTGTTTCAAATGGTCTCCAAAATGCCATTCTAATTAATTATATTATAAAACTTACCCTAACGTCTACGAACAAATGAGTATTATATTAATATCAATTCACTGACGCGACCTAACCACTACACACCATCAAAAAGGTATTATATTAATGATACCTTTCTACACTATATCACCTACACTTTCCTATAAATACCTATAACAATTCACTAAACTCACTCAACCAAGAAATAGATATTATATTAAATATTTCTTTAAAACAAAATTCACACCCGTCACTGAATGATACTAATGGATTATAAGCCGAACCACAACACAACCCCCCCGAACACCCTCAGGACCGTAGAATTTTTTCTGCCAAAAACGTCAAACGGAGTATACTTCGGTTATTTCGTTATATTGCAATTAATACTGCAGTTGATGATTGGTTGTTTCGAAGTCTTGACTGCACGTGCAATACGTTGCCAACTCTTCAAAATGTTCTTAAATATAGTAACATATAAAAAGTGGTTTTAATTAATTTGTCTTTTTTCAGTAATTTCAAGCGACTTATTTTAATGTTTACTAATAAATTTACATTATGTATTTTTTTAAAAATATTTCCAAACTAGCTTTCTTATAACATCACGAACTAACAGTTTACTGAAGTAAAAGGAACATTTGTGTAGCGAGCCTAACAATTTTAGAAAATATATCTGACAACATTGCTTTATTTTATGGTCATCACACTGACTTTAGTTAGAGTAAAAATGTATTATTTCAACTTTGGCGTAGATATGTGATTTATATTTTATATTATTTATGTAAAAGGGGACACTATTTGGAAAATATTCAGTACTCTTAAAGGATTCCAAAAAGGCAAAACATATTCAAGGTGATCAATTTTAAATAACAAAGTTCATCATTATTCCGACAAAAGAAGGGATTTGACAACAATGTAAATACACTATAATACCGACCATATCACCTTGCTCACCAAAATCGTTCCAAAATCTATAAAAATCGTGCGATCCGTTTCCGAGATTAATAATTGAGGCGTTTCATACTTAAAACTAACTTTGTGAACAGAGTAGTGGTAATCTAATAAAAATTGTTACAGAAAAGTATATCTTTCAAAAATATTTGATTTTCAATAATTTACTGCATGTTTACGTAGTCAAGGTGAACTAATATGTATCTACATTTTATTAGTTGATTCAAAAATGTGGTTTTCAAATTGAGATCACATTTGAAACGAGGTTAGGTTAGGTAGGTATTGGCATTTAAGATCGCCCAATTTCAATCATACAAAATCGTATTCAGCTGTGAAAAAAAAATAGAGAGTACATGATATTCTAAATGATCTCAGAATTTTTTCAAGAGCTAAACAGTATTTACAGAAATAATTGGGTTTATGTCTTACAACAAATGATTGTCATGTAAAACTTGTGTTATGAAATTCAATAATTTACCTGTAGTTTGAAATTTCTTTAAAAAATAAAATAGAGTGGACCAAAAAATGAAATTGGGTTTTCTCGAAAACGGTGGTTAATCGCGAATTCAAGTAGGAGCACATTTATTTTCAAAAATAGGTACCTTTTAGTTTATGAATTTATATAAAATTTGTCAAAAAACTGTTGCTCCTTCCACGTTGAACACTTGTGATGGCAATAAAAAACGTGGGTTTGTTTATCATTGCAGGGTTTGAAGTTTTTAGGAAGCTGTTTTTTTAGTTATGTGTTTAAAAAGCTAACTCCACAGCATCATCTTCCAATGGCGCCAGCTCCCTCAGGAGGAACTTTTAGAAGAAGGTAAATTAGGTTTGATGAACATAAAATTAGATCTAGTATATATAGTTTGAGTTTGGCAGCAGGGTATTTTTTGGTTACACTGTATCATATTATTGCTTCAGACCGCTAATTATTCTTGAGATTGTTGCGGATAAGTGAATAAAAAAAGATACAAATGAGTTGTTCTCGGCCAAGTATGCGCAAGGAATGTTCAATGTTGTGCTAGTGACTTCTGGGCACATATATTACTGTCTAACCATTTTTGTGTTATTTTGTGAGTCACTGTCAAAAATGTCTTAAACAGCTGGCAGGATTAGAAAAAATGTGATGCAATTATATATTATTTACTTTTTCTTTATTCACGAATCGGCATGAAGAATTATCAGCGGTCTGGAGCAATAATATGATACAGTGTGACCAAAACCCTGCTGCGAAACTCAAACTATATATTCGAAACGTGCTCAAGGTTCAAGGCGAACTTCGCGAATTTGTATTTGTGTACGAGATTAAAATTCATTTATAAATATGTACGGATATTAAAGTTGAAAATCGTTTGATAGTGTTGATGAACAAATTAATTTTATAGTGGCTATAAAAGCAGTTATAATTTATCTCTTCTTTATATTCAATAATAATGGTGACCTATGGTTTTAAATATTTTATTCAACAATTCAATATAATGAAAATAGATAACAAAATGCTACAATATAAACTTTGAGAGTGTATGTGGAAAACTCGGAAACTGTCGTTAACTTCTAATCAGACAAAAAGTCCTTGAATAATAAAACACGTGTAGCTTGTTGCCGTTGCCAAAATTATAAAATTACGACCTTCAAAAAATAAACGAGGAGCTCTCCAATTAAAGTGCAACAAACCCAATTATTCCAAAGTTAGGATAGAGATAGCGCCAGAGCCTCTGTGGGATATTCCGTAGAGACAGGAATGGAGTTATCCGTCAGACCACTAACTCCCGTAGCTCATGCGAGGTAAGAGGATTGGAGTGCTGCTAACAAAGTAATAACTCAGCGTAAATTGAACTGGGCAACATAAAGTTCCTGGATCAGATAGTATAATCCAAGCGCATCTTCAGCAGTGGCAAATACATCTATCTCCAGTACTTTGTTATCTCTTCAGAGCATCACTGGTAATTGGATACATTCGAACTGCTTGGAAAAGAGCCCCAATCTTTTTTTTCCCAAACAAGGATTACTTCCATGTAAAGTCATTCAGGACAATTACCCTGCCTTCTTTGATGTTTAAGATAATGGAGTAACTGTAACTGTAAGCTTTCTCATTGAAAGTCCACTACATTACAACCAACACGCCCATCAATCAGATAATTACCGTGAAACAGCCTTACATCTGCTGGTGTCGAAAATTGAGGCTGTCCTAGGAAATCAAGAAATAGCTGTCGGAGCGTTTCTTGATATAGAAGGAGCGCTAGCCCACACCTCCTTCGATTCTATAATAGCTGCTGTTGCAAGGCGTGGAGCAGACGTCACCACATGTCGGTGTATGAAAAACATGCTTTTCAACAGGACACTAACGATAATATTATTTGGAGGTTCCATGGAGGTATCGAAAATGAAAAGATGCCCACATGGAGGAGTCTTATCACTTTTGCGGTAGGACCTCGTCATAAACGTTCTAAAACTGACATAGGAACAGGAGCAATGTCCACGCATCGTTGGGGAAGCTTACATTCCTATTCCAGGCAGAAATCTACTCTATCGATACGTGTTTGCCAATGAACATCGAAAGGGGGTATAGATACCAAAAGATCCTTATACTCTCAAGCCAGGCAGCAGTGAAATCTTTAGCATGTCACCAGATCAGATCTAGACTGGTCTGGGACTGCCTACAAAAACTCTTAATCATGGAAGATGAACGTTGAGCGAACGTTGTCTGTCTAACTGAAAATAACGTTCGATCTACTGGCGCCGAAGAAAAATTTGGCGATGACTAGGTAAAACCTACGTTCAACAGTAGGATTTTTGAGTGGCTACTGTCAACTAAGGAAACACCTCCATACTATGGGGCTAGTGACCAAGTTTAGTGACAAAAACTCGTTAATACAAAATTTCTATAACCTTCTCCTCATATTATAATCTCTCGGATAACTCACTGGTATGTGACTGAGAAACCATCGCGTTAAGATCATTATGTACATCTATAGGGAAAACTCAGAAATTGATGAACCTACTATGAAAAACCAAAATCCAAGAAGCACGAATCGGGAGAAATGCAGGAAATACCTTGACCACCTGCTAGGTAATGACAAAAGTGGACAAAAAACGTTAACGACATAGAGCTTGCTTCCGAACAACTTGGCGAGGCTATCGAACTATCACTCTACAAAACAACTGAAATAACCTGTTCCTCCAGGAATAAACTAGCATGTTGGACCAGGGAGCTAACCAAATTGAAATGAAGAGCTCGGAAACTGTTTAACAGTGTGGTAAAGCTGGAGAGGGAGAATAATATTAGTCTACTATTCACAGATCAGGAACGCAAAAAGAGGTTCCTGGAGAAAATTCACTGGAGCGGTAGAAACTGGCAGAGAGTCCCTTGAGGTTATACTAGAGAAATATCTTCTGAATTCTGTAGAGCCATATTTATATCAATTTCTATAATTTGCTCCTTTTATTTAATAATAATATAAAAAATAGGTAATGAATTCCACAAAAAAAATAAGTCTCGATACATGAATATGATCATTTAAATAACTTCGAAGTAAAAGACGAAGGAAATCAAACAGACTTGAGAAGGATGTCAAAATTTTACAGGACAGTAAATCAAATATCCAGGATGATGATTTTTTAAATAAAACGTTGTCAATCAATAATGCATTTCATATAGTTTCATCCAGGGTAAGGTGCAATGCTTGAGCCATGAGTAAAAAATATAAGCCCGTATTTATACAGAAAAAGTTGAAGTTGGTTAAGTAAGAAAGAAACGTTGAGAACAAATTTTTCATGCTTACTATTAATTTTTTCCCATTTAATCTATTTTATAATTCTAATGGTTTGCGAGATACCAATAACGAACGTTGAAATAATGACTTGATTGTTTTCATGAACCTTAATGTTTTCTATCGCTGGTATATCTCAAATATCAGAGTCGGCCTTATACATCTAGGCGCCCCAGGCGAGTTACGCGTTTGGTGCCCTTTTATAACTCAGGTACTTAAAAAACGTGAAAGTGTGTGAGGATGTATGCATGCAAAAACTACTGAACCGATTTTGGAGATTGTACTTTTTGATGAAGTTTAATGTTTGTTTCGATAGCTGCATGCTGTCTTCGAGATAGTGTTGGAGACCTCAAATTTGATCGCATAAAAAATGATATATTTTTATGTTAAATAGGAAATTCCATCTTGTATCTGTTGAAATCTCTCCTTCGAAGATATAAGCACGGTGTCCAAAGATGCAGTGCAAAACTTCAGTGAATGAAAGATGCGAATGATTATTAAATAATATGCTGGATGTGAATACTTGTGGGAGAGGGTACGGGATAGTTTCAGAAAATCACTACACCAAATTGTTTTTTCTTCACATCAGTATAGATAAATATTAAAATAAAGCGGTGAAGTTAGGCCGGCGTGCATGACGCCCTTCGGTTTCCGCGTCCTGGACGGTCGCATCCTCCTAAAGGCGGCACTGCCAGTTACTGCATTTTGTAAACAATAAGATTGATTAATTATTCCATTGAAACAATTAGCATTCCATTTGGAAGCTATTTATTTTTACTATTAAACACAATTATTTTAAAGTATGATCACACTTTTGAATATATTTCTTTAATTTAAATGTAGTTTTGAATTATTATTCAAACATTAAAACTTTCAATATATGAGCACCAGATCGTTGTAATGATGAAAACCATTTGAAGTAAGTAATGATGTAGATATTTTTTATTAAATCGATTGTATCGAAGAGTATAAATTAATAGTATTTAGCCTGGGCAGACATCCATGTAAATATAAGGCAAGGCCTAAAATGTGGGCAAGGTATATTTCGCGAGGCCCTCTGATAGTACAAGAAGAAATAATAGTTATTTATGTACCAAGGGTATAAATAGATGTTTATGCCCTGAGGGCGACGTCTTACGAACCCGAGGGCCTCTGGCCCGAGGGTAAACACATCTGTTTATGCCCACGGTACATACAAACTTTTATGTCATACTAGTTCGTTATTGCAATCCAATCACAATACAAATCAGTATTTAAAAAAATCCGGTTTGAATTAATAACATTGCCATTTTATCATAGTAGACACTATCGTTGCTAGGTGAATGTTGACAAACGTAAATGTAATAATATCACAGTAATTTTTATATATGTCAAAATTAGAAGTCAAAATGAACGAAGATTTTGGAATACCTGACGAAATTATTGAAAAAGCAAAGAAAGCAACTAAAAATCTGTTGCCAAAAAAGTCTAAAGAAGCTTACGACGTGGAATACGTAAAAATCATGAAATTGGATGCAAGAAAACTACGTAAAAGATGTTAATGAAACTGTGTTGCTTGGATACTTCGGCGATCTCGCTAAAACATTTTCTCCGAGTTCCTTGTGGTCCAAATATTCCATGGTAAAGAAGACTTTAAAAATATTAACATTGCTAATTACCATAAGTTAATGGAATATTTGAAGCAAACTTCAAAAGGTTACAAACCAAAGAAGTGTAAAATTTTGTCTAGAGAAGATGTTTTAAAATTTATTCATAAGGCACCGAACGAGACGTTTTTAATGAAGAAAGTTGCATTAATATTTGGAATATTTGGTGGATGTCGACGGCAAGAACTTGTGAACATGTTAATTACTCATGTAGAAGATTGAAAATCGGTTTTTGTGGTAAATGTACCAGAGACAAGGATCGATAAAAAACGCATTTTTACCATTATAGATGAGGGTAAAATGAACAGTTTAAAGCTAATAAGAGATTATATGGCACTACGGCCACGTGGTTGCTCAGAAAAAAGGCTTTTTCTGACCTATAGAAAAGGCGATGTACTGTACAGCCAGTAGGAAAAAACACGTTTGGAAAAATTCCGTCCATTATAGCGAAATATCTGGGTTTAAGAGATCCTGAGAAATATACAGGTCATTGTATGCGTCGAACGTCAGCAACTCTTCTTTCAGAGGCTGGAGCCAGTATGACCACGTTGAAACGCCATGATGGGAGGAAGAGTACGTCGGTTGCTGAAGGATATTTAGAGGATTTGTCTTCAAAAAATGGATCAAATTTACTGTGGTGTTCTGTAAATAGTGTGATTACGGTAACCTGTAAATTGAGTGGTTGCGGTAGTATATTTACTTTACTTTACAAAAACTAGAAAAAAATGTACATTCTGGAGATGAAACATCCGAAAAGAGGCCTTATTCTCACCCGTGGTTATTTAGAACTTTATATTTATTATTCGTTAAAAATATCAAGCGTGTATGTAGTGGTTTTGATTGGAATTTTAATAAAATAAATAAACACTTTATGAACGCAGTTCCTACTACAATAGCTATTTATAGGACAAAGGCATTTTATAATAACTATTGAAAGATTTCTCTTACGTCAATTACTATTTTTAAGTTTGTTTTGGAAAGGTAAATCTTAGATATAATTGCAAATATATAAATTTACAGGGTCCGGTAAACCTCAGCTCTATGACTTGCAGATTCATTTGAAATGTATTTTTTATTAATAGCGAACATTTTGAAACCATTTTCATATATACAGGGTAGTCCATTAGTAAGAGGATTCAAGTCCTCGGCTCCTCATCCTTTAAACATTTTGTACTCTTGGTTGTACGTGAAGAGTAAAACGTATTTTTGCCGATAACATTTCACTTATAACTATATTATATACTATATTATAATATTTCTTAAAATTTATCTTTTGTATTCGAACTAAAAATCAATAATACAAACTTCCGGTTTTTAACTTTACCGCGAAATTTAAGATAGTCAAATTTGATATAAATATGGGTAGAGAAGTTTCCGGCTTTCTGTTCAACATTGCCTTCTCGAAGTGAAAATATAATATAAGGGCTTTTTAGCCAAAAATTTGCAGTCTTCTTGCTTGCCTACGAGACCCTTGTGCCCCTAAACACTCAAGTTTCACTCTATTTTGGTTTTCCAGGGCTAGACATTTTGGGGGCAATCCCAGACCAGTCTGGATCTGATCTGGAGGTATACTGGAGATTTCAGTGCTGCCTGAGTAGTAAACAAGTTATTACTGCAGGGTTATACAATGTACCAAGTTTGAAGTTAGGTAGCGGTTTTTTTAAATTTGGTTAAAAAACTCATCAGCGTCATCTTCAAAGTGCGCTAGCTCTCTTAGGATGAACTTTTGGATAAAGGTAAATTGATTTGTATGTATATTGAGATGATATTTACAGGGTGCCTAAAAGATCTACTTAGTTATTAAGAAAAGTCTCAGCGACTAGTGGTTCAGTAGTAGATCGATGTTGTATTCGACTAGTTTGACCAGGTAGTCCCATACAATTTTATGCAAAAAATTACTGGAAAATTAGGTTAGGTGGACATAAAATTACTTCTAGTAACTGTAGTTTAAGTTTATCAGTAGAGTATTGTTAACTACTGTGGAATATATTTATTCAACTAGTTAATTACAAAAGAATATATTAAATAAGAAAGATACAAAAATTAGTGACAACTCTATCAAAATTAAATTGACAATCCTTTCTGCCAACTATGTGACCATAATCGTATATCCTAGGTAGTAGTAGTATACAACATCTTCCCCTTTTAAGTGGTTATTCTATTTTCCTAGGTAAGGTCGTAATCTTCAAGTCTTTTAGGCAGTTTTTTACTACGTGTAGGTCTACTGAAATTTGGATGACTTCCACCTTGAAGAGAATTAATTTCATCTGGATGTGAACCAATATCATCTTCAGATGGTACAGGACCATTAGGTTTGGAAGAGTGAACAAGACTGAACGTATCTAGCAGTATATGAAGTGGTAAATTTGTTTCAAGTCTGTTTTCCTCTTCGTTATCGACTTTGTATCTTGGTTTCAATTGGTTGGTATGAACTCTAATCAACTTGTGTGGTTGAAGTAATACATTGTACATTACTTTGCCAATGTTTTCGATAACCTTTCCTTCTATCCAATCGTGTGAGTGGCTCATTTTTACATAGACCGCTTCTCCTGGTTGAAAACGACGAATTCTCGCACCGTTTTTTTTGTTAAACTGTTCTTCCATTTTAGTGTTTGTTTTAATTCTTCTATGATTGTCCGATGGAAGTAGTAGGTCTAATAAAATTCTTGGTTTCCTACCAAACATCGCTTCAAATGGAGAATTTTCTCCAGGGACATTTCTGTTTGGGTTAGTCCGGTATGTTTGTAAAAATGTGGTAATAATTTCTTCTGTCGTCTGTCCTCGCATTTTCTTCAATGCTCTTTTGAATGAATCAACAAAACGTTCCGCTTGGCCATTAGATTGTGGATGGTATGGAGGAGATCGTATATGTTCAATTCCATTATTTTGACAAAAGTCACTGAATGTACTGCTGGTGAATTGCGTTCCATTATCAGACACTACAGTTTTTGGTATGCCAAAAGTTGCAAATAA
Source organism: Lochmaea capreae (assembly GCA_949126875.1). Classification (NCBI taxonomy): domain Eukaryota; kingdom Metazoa; phylum Arthropoda; class Insecta; order Coleoptera; family Chrysomelidae; genus Lochmaea; species Lochmaea capreae. The sequence goes on along the minus strand of OX421404.1, from coordinate 392,491 downwards.
AGAATTTAATTCTTTAATTGTAGAATACGACGTGATGGTATTCATTTTGATAACTTCAGGCCATTTAGTAAAAGCGTCTACAACTATTAAAAAGTTTTGTCCTTCAACAGGTCCTGCGAAGTCTATATGAATTCTTTCCCAAGGCATTTCCGGAATAGGCCAGGATGCAAGCAGCATTTTGGTCGGGAATTTTGAAGCTTGTAAACAATTTACGCATTTGTGTACATATTCTTCGATTTCTTTATCTATTCCAGGCCAGTATACGTAATTTCTTGCAAGAGCCTTCATTCTTTCTTTGCCTGGATGTCCTTTGTGTAGTTGTTTGAGAATTCTAACCTGGTATTTTTTTGGAATGACTATGCGATGACCAAAAAATATACAGCCTTCAACTATAGAAAGCGAATTCATTCGATTTGAGAATTGTTGAAGCTGTAAATCTGTTACCTCATTAGGCCAGTTAGTAGAGACGTAGTGTAAAACTTGTTTTAGAGTGACATCTCTCAAAGATTCTGAAGCTATCATTTTGGCTGTGACTGGTAAATGTTCCAAAGCATCGTTCAAAATTTGGTTTACGCTGGTTTCTAAATGTACTGCTGCTATAACAAACTCTTCGTCTGGTTGAGATTTTCGGTCCATCAATCTTGACAGGAAATCTGCGTGACCAAAAGCTGTGGTAGATGTATACTGGATTTCAAAATCGTATGATAAAAGCATTAAGCCCCATCTTTGAATACGATTTGCTGTATAAACAGGTAACCCTTTTCTTGATCCAAAAATAGCCAAGAGTGGTTTATGATCAGTTTGCAATGTGAACCTTCTACCAAAAATGAATTTATGGAACTTGGTAACAGCGAATACTAACGCTAGCGCCTCCTTCTCAATTTGACTGTATGCTTGTTCTGCTGAAGTGAGTGAACGAGAAGCATGGTAAATAGCTTTTTCAGAACCATCAGGAAATTTATGAAGAATACATGCACCCAGACCATAGGAACTTGAGTCGGCAGCTACAATGATAGGTAAATCTGGTTTGTAGTGCGTCAATAGTAAGTCTGAAGAGAGAGTTTTCTTAATGTTGTCAAAGGATTTTTGGCATTCAGCTGTCCAACTGAAATTCGTGTTCTTCTTCAACATATTATCTAAGGGACATCGTAAATTCTTCAGATTTTTGACAAATTTGCCGTAATAATTTACTGCTCCTAAGAATGATCTTAGAGTTGTAATATCAGAAGGTGGTTTCATTTTCTGAATTACTTCAATGCGTGAATTATCTGGTTTTATTCCTTCTCTGCTTAAAATGTTACCTAAATATTTGATTTGTTGCATAGAAATTTTGCATTTATCGGATTTAAGTCTAAAACCATATTCTTGAATTCGTTCAAGTACAGAATAAAGATTTGCATTGTGTTCTTCCACTGTTCTTCCTGATATGATAATATCATCAAGATATGCAACAACCATATCCATGCCGGCGAGCATTGTATCCATGAGTTGTTGGAATGCTCCAGGTGCCGTTTTGACTCCAAATGACAGACGATTAAAATTATACAACCCCTTGTGAGTATTGATAGTTAAAAGTTTCTTGGATTCATCATCTACTTCCACTTGAAGGTAGGCATCAGATAAATCTAAGTTACTAAAGATTATACCGTGTGCTATTTTGGAAAATATCTCTTCAGGAACAGGTAACGGATAACAGTGTGATTCTAGAGATTCGTTCAAACCAGTGGAGTAGTCAGCGCATATTCGTAGTTTTCCCGTAGGCTTCTTAACTACAACAATTGGTGCAGCCCAATTAGAAAAATCGGTAGGTGTGATTGCTCCTTGTTCTTCCAATCGGCATAACTCCTCCTCAACTGCTTGTCTGATGTTGAACGCTACAGGACGTTTTGGACGAAACACTGGCTTAGAATCTGGCTTAAGGTAGAGTTTAACTTTATGTTTCGTGCAATGACCCAGTCCTTCTTTAAAAACTTCATTAAAATCACTTTTAAGCTTATCTATTGTAATAAAAGTTCCAATTTTTGAACAAAGTTTGTTAATGGGTACTTCGTCTAACTTAAATTGATATATCCAATCCAAACCAAGTATATTTAAATTTCTGATTGAAGTGACGTAACAATTTACAGTTTGAATAATTGAATCTTTATCCATCCCGACTTGACATTCAATTTCACCGATGAGATCTACTGTTTTTCCACAAGCGTTAAATGCAACATTTGACGTATTTGAAATAATCGGTTCCCCAATTTTTTTCCATATTTCGGTGTCTATGATGGTAATGTCTGAGGCAGTATCAAACTGAAGAGATACTTGTTGACCATTCACAGATACTGTTATGTACTTACGAGGAGTATTGATTTGGTTTACGGAAATTGTCTTTAACTGCTTTTTTCTAAACTTGTTTTTGTTTTTGTTCTGAGAGGACGTCGTTCTTTCATTATCTGTAGATTCTCTGGTTTTGACTGATTTCTTTTCAAAACATGAACAGTAACCTTCTTTATGCCCGATTTTGGAACATACCTTGCATGTGTGTTGCGAATATTGGCAAAATTTCTTGAAATGCATGCCTCCACATTGCCAACAAGGTGTTCTTGGCTTCTCTTGATCTGTATGCTTTTTATCTGAAATCTTGTGAACCGTTGGATTGCTTTTGTTTTCAACGAGGGCTGTATCACTTTTGAGATTAAGTATTCTTTGACATTCATCCACTAGTGTTTGTAAAGATAAGTCATCTTTTTCTTCATTAATTTTGGAAAGTAACCTTGTAGTAATATCGGTATAACGTGATGATTTTAAACCTATTATGAATATGAGGCATTTAAACTGATTCTCGCTCAGTCTTTTCAAATCAAAAGCTTCGCAATGCTTGTTTACGTATCCTGCGTAAGTCAAAAAATCATGGGCGATATTTTTCTCCGTCTGTAAGCATTTATAGCGCATGCTAAAAATAGATACTGGTTTTCCAAAAATTTTTTTCAAAATGTTTATGGTAGTTTCAAAATTGTTATCTCGTGGATGTTTTGGAAGAATAAAATTTGTGTACCTTTCGTGTGCTTGTATATTCAATTTTCGAATAATGAGTCTGACCTTAGCTGCATCATCTAGTCTTGAAGCGTCTTTAAGAAATAAGTCTTCGTATCTGTTGTACCAAGATTCGAATGTTATTATGTTATCGGGGTCTGGTACGAATTCAGTAATATTTCTTCCCAACGATTCAATGAGTAATTCGGTGTTGTTTGTGTCCGAATCACGATATGCACCCGAGCTAGATGAGTTTGCGGCTAGCATTTCCAGAATTTTCATCTGCTGTTCCAGCATTCTTTGCAATAGTTCCGGTTCCATGATCCTCGTCGCCAACTGTTAACTACTGTGGAATATATTTATTCAACTAGTTAATTACAAAAGAATATATTAAATAAGAAAGATACAAAAATTAGTGACAACTCTATCAAAATTAAATTGACAATCCTTTCTGCCAACTATGTGACCATAATCGTATATCCTAGGTAGTAGTAGTATACAACAAGTATTTAGTCACCTTGTATAAATACTACAAGTTTAATTCAAACAGTTATTTATTAATACATTCTCTGCCCGCCTACCCCTAGTGTTCCTCCCACAAAAAAATCCTGGATTCGCACTTGACAATTATAAGAGTCTGATTTTTTTTATTTTTTATTTGGTTATTTAACGTCGGTCTATTTCTGCAACTGAGTCTAATCACCGACGCCTTGAGCACTCTACCCTTAACCGGAAATTTTGCCGAACCCACTGGTGTTCCAGCCAGTAGTAGGGTCCTCCCAGTGGGTCACCCATCCAGGAAATTTTGCCGAACCCACTGGTGTTCCAACCAGTAGTAGGGTCCTCCCAGTGGGTCACCCATCCAAGTACTAACCGTGCTCGACACTGCTTCACTGTAATCATCATCAGAGGCGTTCCACTACGGTGCTGGGCCGACGCCCATAAGTGTCTGATATCTAAGATCATAAAATATCTTTATCCACGACTGTGTTATAATGTACCCATTATACGTTTGTTTCCTCGATTTTAATAATACCTACCTATTAATCACCGGTGTCAGATGCGTCCTTGATTTAACTATAATATTATATAGTTTAGCTACATACAATCGATTTTTAAAATTTTATCGAGGTGTATGTATCCGTGACAGAAGGCTACATAGACGGCTTCTTCAAAAATAAAACCGATACGGCCAACAAAATATAATCTTCAATTCAACCAAAAGTAAACCAAACGAATCAATATACATATAATTCAAATGTTTCGGCAAGTCACCAGAGCATTATTTTTGATGTTAATTCTATCCCTGCGATTAACTTGACCAATGGGGTGTTAAACCGATATCCGGCTTTTGGTATTTTATTAAAGTATGTTGGTACTACTTTGCAAAAATTAATTTACAAATTTTTTAAACCGAATATTTTAGGAGAAAACTGGAAATTAAGCATTCCTAAATGTTTGCAGCTTTCACTACAGATACGTCACTTCACTAAATATTTCTGATTTAGATGTTTTATGAACTAATAACCAGTTACAAAAAGGCCATTCGAATTTGAAGTTTGAAGAACTGTCAAAGTCTATAATATATTTGAGTGTTTTGGTTTTGTTTACATTTTATTCAAGCTTGACGTTTCAGTATTATAAAAAAATTGTGTCAATACTTTTTTGGTTGAGTTTAGTTAGTTTTTCTCCACAATTTTTTATGTTGGAATAATGTCAATATCGTATAAATCTTGTTTTGTATCATACTGCACGAGCACAACAGTTACAACGCCTGATAAAAAGTTTGTAACTGTGCCTGCAGTAACAGTTTAAAGAAAACCTTGTGAGAATAAAAATATTAAAAATAATCGATTCCCATTATGATTTTGTCCACCACTAACTATTAACATAGAGAGAACATCATATTTTTGTTAAGTTTAACACCCCATTGTTAAAATATTACAATTATTTTGACAAATTGTTCAAATATTACAATTTTCAATAACTATGAGTAAATACCATCATCTTGTAAGATTAGATACGTTATATTTGTTAAGCTAAATACATAGAGTGTACATAAATGAACAATAATATATTGTATGAAATATTTGTTAGAATGAAATAATAGTGTTCCTAATGATGCAACAAAATTTTCCAACAAATAAACTACAACAAAAATATTTAGTAGTCTTGGATAAAGTGAAGTATTCTACTCGCGTATAATGAGTTATTATTCCCTACATTATACGCCCGTTGAATAATATACTATTTTATGGCATATTATCCTAGGTTACATATGAAAATGAGGTGTTTCCGTTACATCTTAATTTATATCAATTTCTATGATTCAATCCAGGCAACTCAAATGTAATTTGTAAAGCTGGTCGAGTAATATGGTTGATTGATTGATTGGTTCGGCACCATTAGCCAGAGGCTTGGAGTCCTCGGCACCTCAGCCTTTAGGCTTTTTGTGCTCTTGGTTGTGCCGTTTATGTGAAGAGACCAGTGGCCCTTATCAGGCTTAACAGTTTTTTCACTAGGTAATTCTTGGAGAAATCCTCCTTTGGATGCTCTAGTCCTAGAAGTCTATATCCCCAATAAAATAATGCTTCACAATCGAAGATAATGGTAGAGGCGGTTTCGTCCTCTTCCATGCCGATTGTATGCATGTGCTTCCTTAGGGTACAGTGACCGCTGAGTAATCCCGTCACTCTCCTTATCTGGCCCCTGCTCAGGTTTAATATATCATTAGTCAGCGTCTCCGAGGGTTTTTTGACCAAGAGTTTGTTGTTTGTTTGTTTCGGCATATAGTTGAACGTTAATTGTTTTTTTTTAATCTACCGTATCAACCTCCAGGGTTATGAGCGGGGACAAAGTATGACTACATGAAAAAACATAAGACAATAGGTACTTATATTATAAAATAGAAATTGGAGTTTTTCAAAAATTTGAGCACTTTTTCACAGTTTTCAACTTATGGGCGGTTCATATTAGGGAGAATGTTGTTAACTGTTCTTCTAACACTTAAACTTGCACAGTCCAGCAGAATGTTTTATTGTTAGAGGCACATCACATGTTGAATACTGCTTTGGGGGTTCTTCATTAAACATATAATGCTGGTGTGTGAGGGCTGAATTTTCTGTTCTTAATCTGTTTAAAACAACCTGTACTGGGACTATGAATACTATAGAATTCTACTATCGAATAAAAGAAGAGTTGTCGACAGTATGCAGATGGTATACAGAGTAAGACTTTCGACTGCTGTCGACTGGAATAATAGTAGTAAGTAATAATACTGTAGAGAACGATAATGTGCAGAATCCCAGGCCAGGTTTAAAACAAAATTGAGTGATTTTTGAGTTTGGTAGCTTATTTTCTTGAAGGCTTAGCTGCTTAGCATTAAGAGTGACAATTCATTGATTAAGAGTTTAATGTTAGGTATGTGGATGAAGAAGCCGTTTAGGTTCCACTGAAGAATACAATTTAAGTTAGCCATTATTTTGTCTTGAAAACCGGAATATGAAGAGATATCGCTTTCTTCGTCTGTTGATGTTATGTATGTCAGCATCTTCCGTCAATTTTTTATTGAGTCTTGTTGTATTATTTTGTACAGGTGTATTTTTCATATTTTTATGAACAAATGTTAGTAAATTTTTCAAATTAGATAAGTCGGTGTAATTTTGCTTAGACCCAAATGCGTTAATCATTAAATCGCATAATTCAGTGAAGTTCATAAAATTTGGTGGTTTGAATGTAATTAGGAGGTCTTTTATAGGTTCTAAAAGGTAAAAGATTTCAGACTAAAGCAAATCTAAACAATTCTTCATTTGATTTTTGGTTTTCTAAATCAGGTGAGGTAGAAATTTGACGTTTACAGAAAGCGTCTCAGTTTGCTTTGATTGATTCGGAATGTCAAGTGATACATTTGATTGCCTTGCGATTGTTCTGGTGGCTTTGGAATTTCAAGTGATGTGTGTGATGGTTCATCAACTGTATAGAAAACTGGCTCCAGATCTGAATTTGGTATACTTATACGGTTGGTATAGCATTGTATTACATTAGCATCCATCAGGTTCTATTTGACTAGAAATACAACTTGATGGTGCAAGGGTAGGGATATTTGTTGGTTTAACTTTATTTCTAGATACCCGAGATCGGGGTGTTGAGTGGATCAATACCATATTTGAAAGTATTTTAAAGTGAGAATAATTATTTGCTGTATCACCAGGCTGTTCACAAGTGAAGTAGATGTTATCTAAAGAGAAAATATTCGGTAAGATGTGCTATTATAATTGATGTCTAAAAATTCAGGTATTATAGTTTGACCAGGAGGAGAGATGTAGGTATTTATTTTGGGTCTGCCTAATGTTGTAACACCCTATAAGTATATCAAGTAATTCGCAAGTGATTGAACATTCAAAGATATGTTGGTCAAGGACCAATATAGAGTCAGCATTTAGACATATAACAATATTTAATATAAATATTAAATCTTGTGTTAAAAGCGTTAAATAAACAAATATATAGAAGTTTTGGTTAGGTCAAATAAGTGGGCTACGATCATTATTAAAGACATCTTGTAACTGATTAATTTTGATTGTGACAATAATAAATGACCTATTTGCTGAAACGAGAGTGATTCTTGAGATTGGAACTGGATGGTAACAAATTAAACTGGTAAATTATTATCAAAAATATTGCACTGGATGGAGTAAATAAAGATTGTAAGCATTAAAATGGGGAAGTCCTACTCGTCTCTACCAATGAAGCTATAGAAGAAACTGGAGTTGTAAATTCCAATTTCATTGTGCAAGAAAGCCAAATCCAATTGTCTGGAGATACTCGTGTGCTGATATATGTGTACTGCGGCTGTACTGATAAAGTTGGCGATTTCCATATGAGCGATGTACAGACGGAATATGAAAAGGAACATCAGGAGGAATTTGACGCAGTCCAGAACCAGTGTAGTGTAAATGTGGTAAGATTATATATTTTCCCAACCGATTCACATATTTTTCCGTTGCTGAATATTTTTACATATATTTGTTTTGTGATATTTATTACTGCATATATTTTGATGGGTTTATTTGTTTATACCGTATATTATGTACAGTGATGAGACTGCTTATTCTAAAACCGATTACACCAGATGTCTGTGGTCTCGGAAAAGTTAGAAAGAACATTAAATAAATTAGCTAAAGAAACTAAAAATCAATCAAAAAGAGTTTTGAAAACAGTGGCTATGCTTTGTCACTTTGGCTATGCCTTACGCTACTTTTCCCACAACCTTTGTTGCTATGAGAAATTGTTAATTTTGCGTATTATAACTAATGGGCAAAATAGTGTTTTGGATGTAGGTCGTAGGAAAAAAAATATAAAATGCAGTAGTTAATACTTTGCGTGTGTTAAAGTGAAAACGTGCGGAAAAGGAGAACTCTCTGAACTACTTTTCCGCACGCTCGTAAAATAATAATACACGTCTTAAATATTTTTGATATAAATAGTAAGACAAGTTCTTCTTTAATTGGAATATTTTCATGAAACTGTGTAACGTACAAAAATAATTGATGGCAATTAAAATGTACCTAGCTCACTTCAGTAACGTTTAGTGACTTTTCACCAATGACCTAAAACAATTAATAATTTTTAGAATTTCGAAACCATGAGTCGTAGAACGAAGTTAGAAGACGCCCACGGTGCTACCGAAGTTTACACTGTGTGGCATCGCGATGTGTGCCAGTTTTAACAACGATCTCGTGAAAAAGTGACGAAGACTATTCAGGTTAGTATTTCTAAATACTTTTTTTTTGCTAAATCGTACCATGTGAAAAAGTTTTCTTAAAATATAATAATATTAATTTGATAATTGAAAAAATGTTTTAAAATATAATATTGCATTTTATCTTATATAATGTACCTATGTTGGTACTCTATACATATAAGTATTCTTATTTGTACGCTGTTTATAAACACTATTTTTTCCATTCATACAAATATAGCAGTGAAAATTGACTTACGTCAATATTATTATTATTTTTTTAAAGTTTCATTTGATTCAATAGTTTTCATACTATTTGCTTAATTTAAAAAAAAACAAGAAAATTATCTACATATGTTTCGAAAATAACGCAACACTATTCCAAAATAATATTATTTTTAAATTGCTACATTCCCCAAATTTTGAAACGAAAATTTGGTTGAAAAATGCCAGAAACATGAGTAGCCTACGTGTAGTGAAAATTAGTTATCCATGGAAATGTTATTTTTAAACAGGTAAGCGCATAGGCGCACTTCGAGCAAAAATGATAAAGGACGTGATTAAATCATTATTTTAATAACCTATCAGATTTCGATACAAGTGAATGTGATTTTTTTTAAACCAAATTAAAAAATATAAATCAACCTGATAATATATTCGAGTTAATTTTGTAGATGCTTTTCTATTATTAGTTTTGGGATAATTACATTCACCTAAGTAATATTTTCAAAAGCATGAAGTGATATTTTTTAAAAATTTTAAGATTCATACGAAAATCGAAAAATTTATTTGGTATAAAAGTAACATACGATTTGTTATTATTTTCAAAATTGTCCTTACAATTACATCGAAACTTCAAGTAAACACCCTATTAACATTGAATCTGGGATACAATGCCAAGTTTTCAAACAACACTCCCTAAATAAATCTTAGTCAAATTATTCGAAACAAACTGAGAAACACATCAAAATTTTATTAATGCTAAAACTTTTTAAATGCCAATTATGCAAACTTACTCATAAAAGTATAACTCAAACGTTGCAAGGGATGACACCAATTTAAAATATTATTGTAGTAGATAAAAATATTAAACGTAATTTGATATCGATAATTATTATTCACCAACAATTATATGTATCTTTTTATGTTTCTGGGATGCTACAAAATAATACAATTGGTTTTAGGTTTTAACAGATATTAGGTTATCTATTATACAGTAGGGTTCAACTGATTTAGTGAACCGGTAACTTTAGAGGAGAATCCTGAATGAGGCTTCGTTATCTATGTGAGCGTGATAAAGTCACCAATAAAATTTTCAAATAGAAAAGTGTTTCTCGCCAGGCAACATTTGAAAGGTGTTTTAAATATCTATAGTGGAGTTCAATTTAACGTCAGTGTGGCAAACAAGAAGTGGTTAATGTCTACCAACCAAAACATAAGATATTTGCAGGTTTTTTATCACTGCAAACATCTATTTTGCTTTATTAAAACAATGAATACACACCCGATGAGAAAATCTTAAAATTCAAAACGACATTTTAGCTGAATACTCAACGCATCGGTGGCCAATAATTCTAGCAACGTTTGGCAAGTCACCATTCATTTCTGTCATTATGTCACTAGTTATGTCAGTGGAAAAAGAAAAATAAAGAGATACAACTAACTAGAACTACTACAAAAGTATAATCGAAAATAAATAAAATTTAACGAATATCAACAGAAACAAATAAAATTGACATAACTAGTGACAGAATAACAAATGAAATGGTGACATGCCAAAAGATTATTGGCTATCGATGTGTTAATTATTTAACAAACATCATTTTAAATTTGAAGATTCAATGGTGTATTCATTGTGTTAATAAAGCAATATAGATGTTCGTTCTGATAAGAAACCTGCAAAAATCTTATGTTTTGAATGATATACATTAACTGTCATTCTTGTCAGAAGAACCCCTTTTTGTTGGACACACTCAGCTGATCTCCTCTATTCAACCATATCAATATGTCCTAGTTTTTGATTTGTTTATATTGTTAAAGGTAGTATAAATGACATTCAAACAGATTTCTCATCCCCAATTTATTAAGTATTGTTATGATATATTTATTGATACCCAACAATAAATCTTTGTCCTTCGCGGACAATGAAAATATATCTAAACTTCATTTTACCTTTAAGAAAACAGTTATTTCATCAACATGTTTAAATCAACTTTCAAAATAATTGTTATTGTCAAGTGGTTGATGAAATTGTAATAGTCCAAATCAAAAACTTTTTGATTATTTCATCAACATCAAATGTTACTGAAACGGAAAAAATTGAAACTCTAATATTAATTGATTGTGGAGATAAAACACATGAGCAAAAAGAAGTACGATATTTAACAATAAATATCCCAACCAAGAACCAATTAAACAGTACACACTAAGCAAACTTGAAAAAATTTAGAGAAACGGGTAACGTGAAAGACCTCACTGAAGGTAGTGGAGAAGCAATATCCGAAAACAAGAAACTAGATGTTCTGTTAGCATTTGAAGATAATTCCAGTTCACGGAAAGTAGCGTTATACAATGGGGTTGGCCATTAAATAGTTCTTAGAGCGCTGATGAAAAGTAGAAGTGGCTTCCCTATAAATTAAATTTAGTGCAAGAATTAATGGAAGAAGTTTTTGATAGATGAGTTGAATTTTGTGAAATTCAAATGGACAAAATTAACAGAGACCCGACGTCTAAAAGAAACGTTTTTTTTTTCTGATGATGCTACATTTCTCCTCAACGGTAATGTGAATATCGTCAGACTTTCCGGTATTGGGATACAGAAAATCCACACTGGATACAGGAGCACCGTTCTTAGAAAGAGACCTAGAGAGAGTAAATGGGTGCCAATAATATATAATAGCATTACAGAACCATACTTTTTAGAAGAAACCTTAACCGGTCCTATATGCTTATAAATTCTGCAGAACTTTTTGCTCCCAAAATTGAACTGCTGTCTTAGAGAGATACTATTTGGACAACGTCTTTCCAAATCGGTGAATAGGTCGAAGATGAGCAATGGAGTCGCCACCAAGCATCCTGATTCAACTTCTCTTGATTCCTTTTTATGGAGGTACTTGAAGAGTAAAGTGAACATAAATAGACCACAAACTACATATAATTGAGCTCTAAGAATGGATACGTATTGAGATTGCAAAAATAAGTTCGAGAAGAGTTCGCAGTTCGTCTTTCGAGTTCTTAGACGGTAGGTAAACAATTTCAGCTCTTGCTTCAAATTTGGTTGTACTTAATAGTTACATTAAACATTTGATCAGTAATGCTTTTGGAAAGAATTATCCTCGTTTTACTGCGATGAGGTTAATAGTTTGAAAAATGTCGGGTAGGTTCTTGAGTAATTTAGTTTCATTAGTTCATTTTGTTTCGAGATCAAAAATAACATGATTAAACCGTCAGGTAACAGTGACTAGCTCAGATATTTCTAGTAATATTTCTACTAACACACATTTAAAATGTGGCAAACAGCTGGCAGCTAATTAAAATAATTTTGAAAATTGTTATTTTTTATTTAGGGATGAGTGAGCCAAATAATTGTCATGATTCATAAAATTGAAATAAATTCTAAATGTGAACTCCAAACTGTGCAGATATGAACTTGATCTAGGATTCAATTATTAATACAGTCACTCCAACTAAAAATTGGGATCCACCTCGGAATTAAACGACATACGCTGAATTTTTAAATAAACCTTCATTTTGAATTTATTAAAAGTCTCATAAGGTCACGTGTGGCGTCATTAGATATTCAAGGTCAAGTGTCCAGAAATTTAGTTTTCCAAAAAAAGGCTTCTTTGTCTCAAATCGTATTTACATCCATTATAAAAGCTGCGGAAAAAATTTTTTCTTCAATGATTTTTCATGCATTTAACCGTTTTTGAGATAGAGCGCAAAGAGAGAAGTGTCTACAGCCATATATGCCATAGCGCAAGGTCCATCGCGAATCTCAATGCATGAGAAAATTTTTCAACTTGATTGAATGATTCCTTAAATATTAATTAATTGACTAATCAATACTTCATATCAATAATTATTATTACTTGGAAATCAAATAGTTATTTATTATTAAACACCTTTTTCTTATGAATAATGAAGTAATTTCAAATATAATATTCTTACTTCACTAGAATATCTCCAAATCCAAAAATAACAGTATTTACGTAACTTAACCCCACTCAGTCTACTCCGGATAATATACTTAGAGCAGTACATTCATTACCAGATTTTTTAAAACCATTATAGTATTGATTTATCAATAACATTCTCCGCTTGCACTTCTAGTGTCCCTCATTGGACCAAAAACTCTGAATACCAGCTTCACTTGCTACAAAAAATAAGAAACTACCACTTGTCTCCTTCAACAAGCTTTCCAAAAAGTATTACAACCGCTTATACCGATACTTCCAAAGATGAGAGAGTTGGCTGTGCTGTTTACACTTCAAACTCAACCATAGCAGCATTTCGACTTCCTAGAATTTGTAGCATCTGCACAGCAGGATTATGTGGAATACTCGAGGCAGTTCAAAGTTAACTACCTAAGTCTTATATATTCTCTAAAAATCTACTGTTTCTAGCCATTCATAACAACTGCCACAAATTAAACTCAAATGGTATTTCAGTTACCTTTCCGTCGCGACCTATGATCAGGAATATCTCAGGACGCTCACACGTTACAACTTTTGAGACCACATATAAATTGCTCAAATTAAAGTTTTATATGGAAACTCAGTTTATTTGTTTTTATTCCGAGGTTAACCCTAAAGTAACTGGACTATACAGATATAAAGTTATAATTCCTCACCTTCTCGATTTGCGAAACATTCAAGAGATGTGTTGGAACATCAGCTTCGCTATATGTATAAATACTTACTCAGTTTTAGCAACTGAAACATAGATTTTTATCATTATAACGATTGAAATTCTTAATTAAGTTAGCAATTTGTGTCTTTCCTTACTTCTTAATGTCAGATTAAGATTTCAAAGCCATTTCACAATCTGTAGCTGAAATTTCGTCAATTCCTGTGGTGTAATTAGGTTCCAAATATAGGTATTATTCCAGTTCTTCATTTAGGAAAGCTAATTTTTATGTGTAAAAATTTACATATTAATTTCCAAAGAAATAAAATAAATGGGTACTCACATCAATTTAATTGATAGGAGTATATTTTCGTTCCCGTTGTAACGAGGTTAATTTTCTTGATTGAGATATTTTTTATGTCTAATTTCGCTGACAGTCTGTTTGATTTTGTCAACTAATATGTCGAAGTAGTTTTCATAACAATTGTATTGTTAATTGCCACAAAATAGTTGCAAGTAACTGATTCTGGATAAAATGGGTCTGTAATTGAACGGTCCCTTTTTTTATCCACAGACGTTATTGGATAAACATATTTAAATCTTTTCTCAAATACTCCTCCAAACTATATGGTGAAGTGAGAAGCAGCAGAATCATAAAGCCGTACAATCCGAATTATGCCTAATGTCCAGTAGTTTTGATCCACTATTAAAACTGAATCACTCCTACTACTTTTCTCGTATAGCGATCTGTCGTCAGTCCCGGCTACTCTCGCTATCGTTTTCCACTCTATCCAATCTTTACACGTAACTCTTCACTTCGTTATTTATTTTGCCCTGCGTATTTCTTTATAGCGTTTTCCATAGTTTTCTCGCTCTTTCTCTCTTTCTAGACCATATTAGAATCCAATATGTTATATTTCTGATCATTTCTGTCTGTCTTCGTATAATAATAAGCCCAGTCTGCTGAATCTTCTTAAGCATCATTTTATAACAGAATCAAGAGAAACTGATATTAATTCTCCATTTAAATAGATCGAGTGAATCTTTGGCCACACCGCTCTCCGGTTATGGCAGCTTCGGATTTCCTTCTCTGGGTTCACCTAAAAACTCCAGCTAATGATAAAAATGAATGAATTGATTATGTATCCATCCATTCACAACTCCAAAATTATTGCAGTAGCATGAACAAAAGTATATTTTGACAGGGTATAAATATAGTGACGTGATGTCATGTGTCGCCCTGATGAATCTGATGATAAACAAGCATTCTAAGCACAACACGAGGTTCTTAATAGCTATTTTGATCGTGTTTGAGTTCGTTTAATTTTCATTTGGAGCCTTTTTCGACATTGTTTCAAATGCTTTGGTATTTTAAAAACTATATCAGACTATTTATAATCAAAATCATCATTAAATCAATACATAACAACCAAATTTCAAATTCAAAATCTATTCAAGTAATTATTTCTTCTCTGGTCTATGTAAATCAGCTTAAACATTTATTATGGTCTTAGTAACGTTTTAGTTAGTTGTCTACAAGTGTACTTTAACAAAATAAAGAAAATATTTTTTGTAATAGATATTTCAAACTGTATACATCTGTTCACTAATTGACTCATGTTTATATTTCAAATCAGAAACACGTCACATGTGTTCCAGTTACGTTTGTTTTCGAAAGACGCTTAAAAACGTAATGATATATAGATCTGTCAATTTAAAATATTATATTTACCTTAGAGCATTATAACTGGATATCCAGATGGCGGATTTCAAAAAAATTGACCACTTTAGGCAATGATATGTTATGGAATAAATGTATGGTAACTCTTTATAGCACTCGCATACTATTAAAGAATTTATGTAAATGAAAATTATATACATTGGGGTGACATTAACTTAAATCCAAAATATCTATTTTTCTACTCAGATCCTAAGGTGAGTCTCATTGACCAGTAGTGTCTTTAGTTTTATTTCCTTGAGAAATTTCGGAATATTCGCAAGCTCCAGCTTAGAGAAGTGTTCATTTTCCATCCTGGAGTCTCCCAAGTGATGTGCTATGGAGTTATGTAGTACTATGAATTCAGCAACTATGTGGATTGAGGTTTCTTCTCCGATTCCACATAATATATATAATATATGCTCTACAGGCCTTGTAGACCCAGGGCAGTTATTTTTCTCCACTCCTCTCTATTCTTAGCTTTCTGTTTCCAGTTTCGTATTTTCAGTTTATTTATATCAGACATCACACTTTCAAACCATCTTTTTCTAGGCCGCCCTCTTCTTCTTTTGCCAATAAGAGTCCTGTAAAGAGCCATTTTTGTCATTCTTTCTTTGTTTAATCTTTGTTTAATCCACATAATATACTTACCTTATTAATGCTCCACTAGTCTGAGATTTTTGAAATGTCGTTTCTGGCGGCAGAGTCCTGTTAGAATACCTGTCACAACTTTTAACGCTGTCTTACTCTGGCTTAGTCAATCTTTTGATCTTACCTAATTGAGGTTTTCTAGAGTATTTTCATTTTTTCACCCTTATAGATTTTCCCAATTATCCGATCTACCTACTCTTTTTTGTAATAACTATCTCTTCCAATATTACATTGGAAAGGATACCGCAAAAAGGTTCTGGTCAAAAAATGTTCTTCCTGTACTGCTTGATGGCGCTGCGCTTATTCTTGTGCACAAGTTGGTATATTGTTGACTGTCCGTGTCCAGTCGAACACATTTCAACTCCAAATGTTCAGTTTTTGTGGCAAACAGCGTTGAACACTTTGAAAATAACAATATTCCTATTTTTAGATAGCGGTATTGTAAGCAACAAATTCTGTAACACTGGTCGTTTTTAATAATGACCTTTTTCAAAAACTACCGATTCCAAAATTTGGAAACACTAAAGCAAATATAGGTAAACTTCATATGCCTCTACCTACCCGATCCTGTGAATCCTTGTAATAATCATTGGACTAATAGATATCCTCCTTATTTAAAGAGCTTGGAATGGGGTTAAACTAAAAGCTTCTACGCCTATGGAACCACTGGATTTCACAGTTCAATATTAATTTACTACTCTCTCATATTAGAAAGATATCGCAAGTTAATTTTTGGATTTCGGTTATTTTGACATAATATAAGCATGTGCACTTTCATCTATTTATGTTAATAACGCTTAGCGAGTCACGGTATTAGAGAGTTAGAGAGATATTGCCAATTGCTATACCGCATACGGTGCGGTATTTATGTAGCGCTATTTTAATAACGGTCTACCTAAAATTTATTTGGAAATAAGAGCTATTGCCATCACTATAATTTAATAACGTAGCGCTGCGTTATATAGAAAGTGACATAACCTGTATTTTTCTGTGTAGGTATACTTATAATTTAGAAAAAAATCAAAAACCAAACAACCTTACTATTTGCATATTTAAAAAAAATAAAAGTAATGAAATATGGATGAAGCTCTCGAAGCGGCGATCTTAGCTGGAGCTAATGAAAATGATATTGGAGTGGAGCAAAGCCAAAATAGAAGATCGCTAAGGCTCTATTATTGAATTCGATCTGGTAAATATGCAGAAATCCGATGCGATTTGTTCTATTTTGTCAACTGCGCAGGACAATTATGTGCCGTATTTACAATAACACTCAACGGTACGTAACCGTAAATTACACGAAGCGCTAACGTTATTAGCGTTAGAGACGTATAAAAGTGAATCGCGCATTAAATAAACGTCAAAATACCGCAAACGTAATTACCGCAGACCATTTTTTAACAAGCAATATCTCTCTATATTGAAAACCCGAATTTACTGCCTTGCAGTAATTGTGATGACCTTAAATATACAGTGCTCGACCTTAAAACAAACTAAACATTTGAAGTTATTGAAACTATAACGATATTATATTATAAGGTAGGAACATTGTTTTTAAAATGCATTGTCATCGTTGTAAGTATAAATCTTAAGGCGGGTTTATACAACATTTAGATAATCATAATTATAATCACAGTTAGAATTATAAACTCTATCATAATCGTAATTCTTAAAGGCGTTTATGTAATTTTAATAGACACAGTTATAAGATTGAAATTCATATAAATGAAGTAAGCCTACAGCCAAACAAACGTCAACGCCAAACCTCTCGAAAGTTCCTATGAAAACTCTTCGAAATTCATTTTGATGATTCAAAATAAGTAAAATGCAGACTGTTCAACACAAAAATTCACAAAGTATGCTTCAAATATTGAATCACAAAGCACAGCAATACCTCCAAAAACCGAGCAATAAACTTCATACCCAAGAGAAAGTGTTTCGTCATAATCATAAACATAGAAGTTAAAAGTTAGGAACTTCAAGATCAGTTTAATATTATGCTTATGTTTATGATGGTGACAGTTGTATAAGCGGACCTATTTATATAAGAAATAATTCTCTTATGATTGTGAATGTGATTATGATTATGAGCCGTACAAATATCGACATGCACTAACCTTAATAATGTTTCCCTTATTCAAAACATCGAATGCGCTTATAAGGGCAGCAATTTTACTACTTAACCTTATAAAAGTTCCAATAACTCTCTATAAATTGATAGTTTCAACCCTTACACTGTGAAATTCATACATATCATACTTATTATTTTATTTCACAATATTTTTTATAGGTCTTACAAAAACTTAGATCCGACCGGTTTCGATGTTTATACATACCCCTTGAAAATGATGTATAAACATCGAAACCGGTCAGGTCTAAGTTTTTTGTGAAACTTATAAAAAATATTGTGAAATAAAAATAATGAGTATTTTTAAACATTAATAACTCTCTATTTATTTAGGGCAAAATAAAAGCACTAAACAAGCTGGACGATATTGTGGTTTTTTGTATGGAACACATAAATTAAACACGTTAAATTAATTATATATAAAAGAAGACATTATATGCTGAATAAACAAGCTAAGAAAAACTGGACTAATATAACCCATTCTATAGATATTCTCGTCTTCGTAGCTTATATGTACCTAGTCTAGTAGATTTTTCAAAGTATTTATTATTATGAGTAGATTTTTAATAAATCAGTTTGCTTAAATGTTTCATTGTCAGCGCCGGCAGTTTAATGTGGTGGCATGTAATAAAAGTCAAAAGTCAAAATCTCACCAACGTTAAATTTTAAAAAAGGGGAATGTAATGTAACAATTTTTGTTATGCGGTAACTCTAGTTTTCATTGCAAAGTTCAGTACCGTCTGTACGTTTCACGGTAATACCGGCTGCGCTTGCTATATCTCTCTATTAGTAAACAGGATATAACCTATATTTTTAAGCGATGGTATAACTAATACTGCCGTTGACTTTGTTTTCAATCTATACTAGTTTTAAATTATTTTAAAAATCACCGAAAAGTTTTTTCAGATTTATAACAAAATAGAACAGAATGCAACATTATCTGTTTGGCAAATTCCATCCCTATATAATCACACCTCAATGTAGTAGGTACAATTTGTTTAATGCTTGATAAATCTTTCAACGTTAATTTTAGACCTGTATTATTTTCTAGTTTCTCCACAAATCTTTTTCAATTGACATCCAACATAAATATTTGACTCTTTTTTATTTTTATAAAGCAATTTTCTCTGTTAAAAAATAAAAAAAGGTCTTTACTTGACTTATGATGGTCGTTACTTAATCTCTCAACTTCAAGGAATTTTTCTTTTTGTGAAACTACAAAGGCAGGGGATGGAATTTCTTTTAAAAATCTTTTTGTCTTTTTCAAGTTATTTTTATGTATCCGGAAACGTCATGTCTTAATTTTTTTTTATTCTTCTTACTTTAATCGATCGTGCATCCCTTTTCCAGTTATTGGTAAATGTTTTTTAACTTACATGTTTGTTATAGGTAAGATGCCATTTTTAAAATTGTTTCACGCTTAAAACATTCACACTTGCATACATCAACAAAACAAGTTGGAAGTACAGGGCGTCTCAAATATCAAGTTTAAGTGAGACACCCAGTTTGTTTTTTTCTTGGTTCACTTTTCCCCTTCCACCTGAAATGACAAATTATATAAATATTTCGTATAATTTCTATTACAGGATGACATAAAGCTATATCAATAAAGAATTTTTCTTAAATTGAGTTAGTGGCATATTCTGCCCCCCCCCCCAAATATGAAAAAACTATACAACATGTCTACAACATTCGCTATTTGAGTAGGTTATAGAAATTTCTGTTTATTATAAAATTCACTCTTATAAATATTTGTTTTTAAATCCCCGAATGAAAAAAAAATCTATTTAATTTTTCAACAGACTATAAGTAGTAGAAATTATAAGAAATGGACATATCAGGAAAAAGGGCATTAAAAGTTTATATCATATCTCCCAACCTGAACTACCTAAAAATACATTGCCCACTGCACTGAACTCTCCTTCGGTTATTCCATCCAAAGTTATTTCGCACTTTTTTCACATCAAATTAGATTTAAAAAAATGATTAGGATAATAGTTTGAGTCAATTTTATAAAATCCCCCCATATATCGCGAATAAAACAACCTATCTGGTAGAACTCTGGGTGACAATTCTGTAACATGTAAAGTGTTAGTGCACGACTACTCTCTCACTCATCGCTCACATGGTCCTTGAAAACCCTATTCACGACTATCTTTTACTTATTATTGGTTCTAATGTACTGTTAGTAGGTTTGCAGAATATAAACATAACCACAATCTGAAAAGAAATGTTTTTCGACTGGATGTGATGTGAGATTGAAATAATGCTCATCCAAAAGAGCTGTTATAGTGTCTTGATTTAGTCGAAAATGCTCAATAAAATTAAAATCAGATAAGAGCAAGAAAGAATCTTGGCGTTATAATTTCAGGCGAGGTATATTATTAGCATCCTGTTCTTCGGTATCTTCAACATTATCTATTAGCATTTGCATCACTAAATCGTCATAATCCATTTTAAAAACAATGAATACAGAATTAAACTCCAGAAACTACGAAAACTGAACATACATTTAATATTTAATCATAGAGACTATAGGTACACATGACATATGTAGTGTTACGATCTTCAATTTTCATTTTTTTGGCAATTATTTGACTAAAGTCCATTCTCCCAAAATCTAGCAATCTTGGTTTTACCCAGTAGAGTACACGTATAGGAGTATATGAGCATTCTCTCACCTTTCCTGAATAAGAATTTGATAGTTTCAGGAGAGTGAAATGCACAGTCGAGCTAAATTGTAACAGAGAGCTCCTACACGACCACTCACACAAGTTAGATATTTATCAGTTTGATCCAAAATTAAAACTGTTTTGAAATCGACCTAATCGGAATTTTCATCATGACTGGATCTAGAAAATAGAGTTAACTATGAATTTATTTAACGCTGAATATCCCATCCGATAATTCATTTCTCAACCAAACAATAGGTTAAATTGGGGAAAAGTTTCCTGACACGCTTCATGTTCAATATCTTCCCTGAAGTAGTGTTGTCAAAAAACTAGATGTTTTACTTGCATTTCAAGAAAATCCTCAGCTCGGAGCAAGTAATGTACACAAATCTACTGTAATTAGATTGCTAAAAAAGTGGTATTCGTACGAAGTGCATCTGATCCAGGATGTGTTCGAAGATGACTTTGATAGAAGAATTGAATCATGCGAAAACTTAGCTAGTCCGCGATATCTTGAAATTCTTCAGGGTTACCTATTGCCACAGTTAAATCGGATATTTCTAAACAGAAATAATGTTTGGATCCAATAGGATAGGGCATTCCCCTCACTACGCCGTTGATGTACGAATCTACTTGAATAGCGTTTGCCAGGTAGAGCAAAGTTTTTCAATTCAACCAAATAAAGTGGAACAGTAGAAAAAGCGGATCAGATCTAGGATAGCCCAAATAACCCCTGAAGTTCTTGGAAACGTTAGAGAGGAATTAACTAACTGGCTTTTCCATTATAGATCATTTCTGAAAGTCGTCAGTTTCAACATTTATTTTAATTTCAATGTATTTCTTTAAAATTTTATTTTAATAAACAAACAGTTTTGGCTAACCTTATAGATATAAGTATTCAAATCATTACATTCCTGCCAGAGACCTTTAAAATGGGGATCATGATTCCTGTTTGCCAACACTAATGACGTAATGTCGATTACATGCTTCTAATATATGGCAAAATTTATTATCCCAGTCCTTCTGGGACATCAGGTATTCTGCAGAATATTTAAAATTAATCGCAGGTGGCCTCGAGCTACAATTTCAGATGACTATTTGGCTCTGCCCCAACAAATTCAAGTGAACTTTCTCATCGATTTGTCACTGTAGGTGAAGTTTGAATGTATCATCTAGAAATAAAAACGCAATCAAAACAATGAAATTTTTCCCATCTTTAATATATTAGAAAGATGGAAACAGTAGTTCCGATTTTTCACCTTATAACAAATTTGTCCTTTCAATCGTTGCCCAAATGATGGGCAATTTTTCTTAGGATTGTTAATATTTAACCCTCTTTCAATTTTCATTTGGAAAACATTTTGATTTAATTTTTTTTAATTTGTGCTTCATTGTATATATTCGATGCACACCTCAGTATGTTCAAATCGAACTTTCAAACGAACGCGCTTTTTAAAGTTACCATAGCAACATCAACAACTCGAGAAACGTGAAGTCTAAGTAACATTTTATTTTCAACTATGCTAGCTGTGATTATTAACGTCATTGATGGTTAGAAAATGTCATATTACACACCTCTACTTCCCGCCCTCTAAAATATTGTGATCGCTAATATTTTTCTCATCTATTCTAGATGAATATTTTTTATATATAACACATTGACAAATATTATAATACCTATTTAATGGCAAACAATAAAAACCAACAATGAACTAAAATACAACAAACTACTTATTTAGTCTAGGAGGAATCGGCGCATGAGTACCGAAAACTATTTGACCTCAATTTTTTTATGCAATCCTCTTCAAATTGCCCTCCTTATGATATAAATGCATGTTGCCATGGCGCAACCCGGTGCCATATTGTTTAAACCGAAATTGTTTAAACAATTGCAAGGAATTGTTATTTTTCAACCGGACAAATTTTTTTTATATTCTTTATTGAAATACCAATAAAAAAGGTCCTATGACTTTTAACGATAAAGTTAATATTTTTAAAGATATGAATTTTTAAAGGTTCGAAAAATCTCAAATTTAGGTACTTTCGACCCATGAAAAATATATTTAAAAAAAACATAATGTCTAAGTGATATTTTTTTTTAAATTCTCTATACAATTGTTAATAATATTGTTAAGAGATTTAAAAAAATTTCATTGTTTATATCTTTTTTTTAATTGTTAATTCCGCGCGCTCACAAGTATGCGTCGCTTACCTTTAAGTATCGCTGTCTCTCTCTGACTCATGCGTTGCATCGGCCTCTCTGTCTAGAATCATAATTTATCATTTATCTTTAGTATATATATAGTATAGTATATTATCATTAGTATTATTAGTATATATATATAGTAATTTTTGCCTTTATATCAACAATAATAATAATAACAAAAAAGTAATATAAACCTCGATATAAACTGATAAAAAAGTAATTTTAATTACATGTTTCGATTTATGCTTAAATAACTTTTGAAAAATTGATTTCAGAAAAAAATGTATTAAAAACAAATTGTAGACAATTTAATTATTAATAACATTGCTCTCTTTAACAATCTTGATAAAGTTGATAGTTTTCAAGATAAATGATAAATAATGATTCAAGACACAGAGAGGCCGATGCAACGCATGAGTCAGAGAGAGACAGCGATACTTAAAGGTAAGCGACGCATACTTGTGAGCGCGCGGAATTAACAATTAAAAAAAAGATATAAACAATGAAATTTTTTTAAATCTCTTTTAACAATATTATTAACAATTGTATAGAGAATTTAAAAAAAAATATTACTTAGACATTATGTTTTTTTTTAATATATTTTTCATGGGTCGAAAGTACCTAAATTTGAGATTTTTCGAACCTTTAAAAATTCATATCTTTAAAAATATTAACTTTATCGTTAAAAGTCATAGGACCTTTTTTATTGGTATTTCAATAAAGAATATAAAAAAAATTTGTCCGGTTGAAAAATAACAATTCCTTGCAATTGTTTAAACAATTTCGGTTTAAACAATATGGCACCGGGTTGCGCCATGGCAACATGCATTTATATCATAAGGAGGGCAATTTGAAGAGGATTGCATAAAAAAATTGAGGTCAAATAGTTTTCGGTACTCATGCGCCGATTCCTCCTAGACTAATTGAAATTAATGGGTAAATTTGAATTATTATAAGCGTTTATAGAAATATTTAGGCCAGTACGCTGGCGTCTCCAGCAGTTATCTCTTTGGTCGACAAATTACTTTGCTGTTGAATGACTAAGGTTTGTGAACTACTTGCAACAGTTTCAGTGACATGGCACGTTGGTGGGACAGCATATTAGCAGTTTTGGTAAGCTATCCATATAACCTTCTGCCACAGTACTAGATTTCCATCGTCCCAGCCTTTTTAATTGGAGTACATTTGCACCACTGTTGGCAGTTGGCAGTGTTCTTCTTAGAGCGTGGCCTGTAAAGCCTTTAGAGTCCTCTAAAATCGAAAAAGTAGCAATTTTTTGGGACCCAATTGGCTGATTTCTTACTATTTCTCCTCTAAGCTAAACAAAAAATCTGTCGATTTCTATGTTTTTTCTCAAATTCATGTAATCTCGAATGATCTTCACCCATACTGGATCAGTAATCAGATATGTATGTGTTTTGGAATCTGGAAGTTCAACCGAGATTTTTTCTTAAAAAAAGCAACAACAAAAATTTTCATTTTTACTAATTTGTCCGTCCGACAAGCTCCAGATACGCCTATTATTAATACGACCTAAAACAATAAGAAAAATATAATACCATAATAACTGTGCACTTGTGTAACACGACTTTTTTCAAATACTTATTCAAAGATCACAAATATATTACCTTTATCGGTAGAAATTAATTTGGAGCTTTGTTTAAAAAATCCTCTATATTTTTCCTGGAAAATACGTTCAATTTCTTGGGCCTGAACCTGAAACCCACATTTTGTCGTTTTAGGAAGGCCAACAGTTTCCAATGTTTCGAAAAATCAGTTTTTTATTCAATTTGTAGCATCGTTCGTATCATACTGTACATTGCCCACAATGTGGATGGCTTCTTTTGTCTGGTTTGTTCTCCAAAATATGCTAAGAGTACACTTCATTCTTCCTTCGCACCACTTCCTATATAATTTAATAGCTTTTAGGTAGCGATGCTTACTTTTTTCTGGCACCAACCAAAATGCCTGGTAATTTTTTGTTAAATGTAATATTTTAGGTGTGTTCAGAACGAAACAAAGATTTATTTATTTTGATCGAAATATGATGGTTGTGAATAAAATAGTTTACAAACCTCGGTAGGAAGTTTCATTCCTGTATCGAGATCATAGCTAACCTCTCGACAGTAATGAAATTCTTCCCACCTCGGTGTGTAATATACTATTTCTCCTTCCTATATTGTAAACAACGCGTTTTGACACTGTTTTGAAGGCCGTAAGTAACAATTACCAAAAAGGTATCGATTGCCCTTGGCGACGGGCTGTAAGTCAACTCATCACCCTTGGGCGGTAATAATTAATGCCACATAAACCGTGTATCTTATTTATTTATATGATTATTAATGGTGCGATTATTAAAATTATGAACATTATTTACAAAATTAGGATAAATGTTTTCTCGTTTTTTCTCAATTTGTATGAAATGTTTTGACTCAATCTCTAACCAATTTTTTATGTTACACTTGAAGTACTGCAGGAGACTTCTGGCTTCGTTGTATTGTATAAAATTTTATTTGCAGCTTCCTTTTTATTGTTGACGTTCCACGTTGACGTTACAGATTTCCATCCGCTTGAGAGCTAAGATATCAACTACAGTATTCGCTAATAAAGTGGCCGACTTTCTTCTAAGGGAATGTCCAGTATACTCCTTAAAGTTCTCAAAGTCCAGAAATTTAGCAATTTTACTTGAAATTGAGGAAACTGAGTCTTCCCCGACAGGCTGGCTTAAGCACTTTCCATTTTGATATCGCATGAAGAAGCGAGGATTAAAATTTGTCATGTGGGATCTTATAACAATGTAATTTCAGACTATTTTAAAATAATAAACCTTCTCATTGTAACTTTTAGTCACTATAAATTCACGTGCCATTCCTTCTTTGGAAACCATTATGACTTCATACCTTAATTCAACATTGTCCATTTTCATTGCACAGAGTTCACTAGAACGGCACGCTCCAGCAATTCCCATTATCATTACAACCTTCATCATTAAATAAATATCATCGGAAGCTCCAAACAAGAATTTATTTACATCTTCTTTGTCAAACACATCATATTATATCCGTAAATTCTTCTTTTCAAAAATGCTTTAAGTTTAAGATACTTACTAATCGTTTTCGACTGGTAATTGTTTGGATTATTGATCTGACAGAAGTGTCATAACGACAAATAAAAGGCCAAACCCTCATTTTTTATTTAACAATTCCAATTATATAGAGGAAGATGGAAAGCACATTTCAAATAGGAGAAAATGGTTTTAAAATTAACGGCATACGACTGAAGACATTAGGTAACCGTCTGTTAGTTAAATGTGGTTAATTCGAAATGTTCTAGTACTAGTTACTTGTCTCCTAATTAAAATTAGAGGGTCGGATTTCGTATAGATGTTGTAACACTGTTCTCTTCTCAAGAGACAAATCCCGGCTAGAGACTCTCTCAAGGGTGGATCGACTCCATGTTAGTGTTACACTAGGTATGCCAGAGGGTTGACAGACTATAAGAACTTAGGACGCCACTACCTTTTTAGACATCGACGAAAAAATGAATTTAAATTGAAGAAAAGAAACTAAGGTGAGAAAGGTAGAATCACCTTGTAGAATTTAATTAAAAGTTAAAAATAAAAAAGTTACAAAATTATATGAACCCAGATACGATCCCCTACAGCTCTTACAGCCGGGTAGATGAAGAAATTGAAAAAGTAAATTCAAAATATTAACTTTATTCTGCCATTGAGAGGAGAATAAATCAGAAAGAGTGAGAAACCTGTACTTTATAAAGGTACTTAGCTTAGACGAAGAGGTGTGGTAGAAACAGAAGAAGCGAAAGATGTCTTGAAGCTGAAGTAAAGATGTCTTGAAAGTGAAATTAGATGCCTAGGGGTATCCTAGTGGTGCAACGGAATCCTCCTATTAGTGTATCTTGGCAGCTATAATCTGGCAGGGTATTTTGGCAGGGTATCTTGGCAGCTGTAACCTGGCAGGGTATTTTAGCAGCGTTTACCTGGCAGGGTATCTTGGCAGCTGTGCTTACCTAGAAGTTCAGGTGGATTAGGGATATGTAGGAACTTTAATGTAATGGGGCACATAATGTAGGTTTAGCTTTTCAGGTAAAAAAGGAAGGCAGTTGTTTGAAATAATGAAATTTAAATTTACTGAAAGCTTTCGAACATATATGTCCCATATTAAATAGTAAAAATTATCAGCCAAATTAAAAAAGTACTAATGACCTGAAAGAAATAATTATAGCAAAAAGTTATGAATAAATGTGAAGCCGGCACTGGTCTTCAACACAGAATCTAGCAAATGTTTGCATTAAAAAAAGGTGATTTATGATAAAAGATTTAGTTTAAAAGTAAGGTACAAGTATAAAAGAAATATAGGTGACCACGTGGTATATGTATATTCGTCTATCTCTGTAAAAAAATAAGAAATGCACAAAAAAATTTATCTCAGCTACTACTTTAGAAAAAGCTTAATAAATATAAATTATAATTTTGGACTTACCACAGCAATTTAAGGTAAAACTTAAGGTAAAATTGGAGAGACGATACTGTAAGACTGTCGGTAACGGAAAGAAAGGGCGATCGTCTTCAAAATGGAATCGGCCGTTGACATAATTTATCAATTGTCTTAACGGTCAACGAGAGTAGGAGAAATTTAGATCACAGAACTATGATTGTTGGAAGTGGCTACTATGACGGCGAGCGGTAATTAGGGAACTTATTTGGTAAAATCGTTTTGCGTTTTGCGCCAAAAATTTTGACAGGGTTCTTTGATTAACTTTCTTAATCCAAGTTTGATATATAAGCTAAATATTTTGGAAATTGAAAAAGCGGAACCACCGGGACTCGAACCCGGGACCCCTTAGTTACAAGCCCTTACGCTAAGCCCTGCGCTACGGCGGTTCATACCTATCAATGTTCTGTTCGGTATTATAAGCTACCATTCAACCGCGTCTGTGTCTTACATTCGGCCATCCTGCTCCGCTCCTCGTCCTCGAGGTACCTAGAGTGCTGGACCTGACGTTTTTGGGCGTACACCTATCTCACCTACTCGTTCGTGAGCCTGATGCCTTGCCGCCTGCCTACGCCTATCTCACTCTCCTGGCGAGCCTGACGCCTGCACGCCAATTCCTGTCACCCTCTCTCACTATCACATCACATTATGGCCTCATGTGGACATTTCGTATATCTAATCCCACTTCTGATATATAAGCTAAATATTCTGAAAATTGAAAAAGCGAAACCACCGGGACTCGAACCCGGGACCCCTCGGTTACAAGCCCTTACGCTAAGCCCTGCGCTACATCGGTTCCTACTTATCAATGTTCTGTTCGGTGTTTTAAGCTACCATTCAACCGCGTCTGCGTCTTACAGATATAACATGCGGTTTTTGCAATATTTCCAAGAATGCTTTCTTGATAAGTATGCTAGGCGGCACATGCTTATTAAATTTGGCAAAAGGGTTATTAAATAGAGAAAGTTGTTCAGTATAAAGAGAGACATGGGGTTGAGGAAAGAAGTAGAGCGACATATTGTATGCTTCATTGAGGGAAAGTGTTGGTAGGAAGAGGCTGAAACATTGAGGTAGACAGACAGACAGACAGAGTATCATAAATCACAATATTTTCATCTACAGTCGTTGAATGTGATTTATTGTCATGCCACTATTTACCATAATGGTAGCGGAAGTACGTGAAAAAACGTGTCCCCTTTATTTCTCAGAATCATCCAGCTTCTTTATTTTCACTCTGAGTTTAAATGAATATTAAGGATTAACAAAGCATTTCGAGTATTATGATAGGTATGTAGTGGTTTAAAGTAGATCAATGTCTGGACAGCCTTTGAATTTTAATAGTAAAGGATTTATAATAGACATGTTTATATACACATCTCTATAATACGCCAAGAAATCATTTGACCTCATAATTCATATAAACCTTGCATTGAAAGACTTTACTCACGTGCAACTATTTTCTCAACAACAAACTCTTCAAAATATGCCAACAAATTGATGATTAATATTCGATATGTTTTTTTTTTAGCTTCATTGTCAAAATTGTATCACTTTCTGCTTTGAGTGATAATAACAAAAATTTCACATCATTTTAAGCATAGTAATCGTGGTTTATTTGTTTGCGACTGCTGAAATTGTATTTTTGGTAATGTTACAGAAATTACTTACTAAACTTATAATGATAATTTGAAGATAAGAAGACGAAGTTGGATTTGGCAACGATTTATGCTTGAAATATTACGCAGACTTTGCAAACAAGTATACTATTTTTAACTGGTAACCTTAGTTGAATTATATTTTTAGAAGTTATAACTAATGCTCGGACTCCAATTTTATCACACGTTTATTTTTTGATCTTTGATATAATCTGGAGAAAGATAGGATATAACAGATTTTTTTATAAAGAAAATAAACGAATGCTGAGTTTGTTGAGACGGATAAATTTCTACTAGTTATGCATCAATCGGGAGCGTACGTGGAAATTTTGGTAAAGGTAATAAATAATTTTCAAGCAAAACGAATAAATCGATTCGTCTGGAATAACATTATATTTGAGAGTGTTAAATTTGAAGAGGAAATTGAAACACAAAGTTATTCTTATTTCGAACGTTTCGATTTTGCTCCAGATGACCTTATCAATAATTGTTTTCTCTAATTTATCTTTATCTAACACTTTATTCAACAACTAGACAGTCAACGAAAATATACTTAGGCTGAGGTAGGGTAGCTCCTGTATTGGGATAATTCTCAGCTCACCCGGATATGTACCAAAATATCTCCAGAGTTTAATCCTAAAATATTTAAAAATTGAAATATTCCCATGTACACGCTCGTGAAACTTTTGGATTATTATTGGGTCGTTTAAAGTCTATATTGAGTTCTTTCATACATTGACCCAACAAAGACTCCTGTTGAGGATTTTAAATAAAAGTGTTCAAATAAATATTTTTCATCATCGACACTTATTAATAAGCAAGTGGAACATTGGCAACATTTTGTTATTACCTGACATGACTTGCTGCAACCAGCCGAAGTGACGTAGACTCCGTTTCTCATAAGAAGAAGCCACGTGAAGTTTGCCAACTGTCTTGCGCAGAAATCAAAATCGGTCTTGTGTACCTATGTCGCCTCGTAGCCATTCAGGTTACAAACGAACATCACCAATCATTAATTGAAAGTATAAAACACAGAGTACACCATCTAACAAGAAAAAAAAGCTTTGTCGGTTCCTTTGAAGTCGGACTTACACGATATTGAGCGGAAATACGTCGAGGCATTGAAATATAAACTACCTGATTCACTGAGAAAAGTAAGGCGAGTATTGATTCGGAGTAAAACCATACCTACACTAAGAAAAATAGTATAGTGTTGATGAGCATCCCTCCCAGTTAGGACTATAGAATATTTTTTTAACTACTAACATGAAAACACCTTATTATTCATCTCATATCTGAAAATAAGAAGTAGATCATTTTTAACCTAGATAAATAAAGAAATTCTTTATTTTTTCAAAGAAATTACCTAGAAACTTATTCATTTTATGAAATGAATGTCAAAAATGAACTCTAGAAAATGTTCTTGGATAATAGGTATATAGAAATGATCAAAATATATGAAAATCGTTTAAAATAATGTAGAAATGATGTTTATTGAATTCCATCAGTTAGATGGTGTACTCTGTCGGAAGTGACGACTTGACATTGACAGATAAACTAATTAATTCACGCATGTGCACACAAATTTGCGATCACGAAAACTACTTTCTTTCGCCTCTTGTTAGATGGTGTACTCTGTGGTATAAAACGTGTAAATACTTTAACGATATTGTATGCGAAACTATCTCGAAAAGCATCAAATAATTCCCATTTATGTTTTATTTAAACTATCCATACCATAACTACATTATTATATTTGTTATTTTGTGTTAACCTACAAAATGTGAAAACATAACGCTACTGATTTGAAGTCGAATGTCAATTTTACAATATGGTGCTAGTTTTGACAACAAGTTCGCGCATACGACTGCAACTTCAAGTTGCTTGTTATCACGTGAAACGGAGTCTACAGTTTCCCCGATTGTATTTTAAATTTTTTTGTTTCGGGCGTCACATTACTCAGAATCCATTTTTAAACCTGAATAAACACACTTAAGGTACGGACACATTATTAACAGGTGTTATATAGTATATTGTGAAAATGAGCTTTAGTAACCCTTGACTATTAGATGCAAGAGCGAGCGTAGCGAAGCGGGGGCAGGTGATAGTTAATGTAGTCTGCAAGTATGATACAAATCTGTTTTTCGCCTATCGAATACACCAAAAAATTGAGAAATATAACAAAAACATTTGACATACTTTAACGTTTACTTAAAAAAATTCACGTGAAACGTCAAAGTAACCAAGAGACAGATGGTGAAAATCTTCAAAAATCGTGGTGTTATGAATTTTCCGCAAAAAAATATTTCAAATAGACCCGCACTATTGTGATGTGTCGACAGAAGCCCATAACACGCCTAAACACGTCAGAACGCTTGTTACCATTATCTGGAGGTCCCAGACTTTCGTCAGAGTGTTGATGGAGTGGAACTATAAAAATTGAAGAAAATTTAATAGACGTACGAAAGTATAATTTTTTGTACTATGTTGGCAATAAAGATTTTAGTGATAAAAAAGACAAGAGGCTTGAGATCTAGCTCTTAATAATAATATCACTAGGTAAAGTGCTGTGAGAATGTTGTGTTTTAAAAAAAAAAGGTGTATGTTGTAACAATTATTAGTTTCAATTAATATTCAGAGCACTTTCGGTCTGGGCCATCATCCGTGCATCCTACGAAAGGAGAGATTAACCCTAATAATTTTTTATTAATAATTGGGTCATCCATTTATGGAAAATTAATTTACAAATACATACCTCCAAGTAAACTTTCCATAAAATTATGATCACATAAATTAGGTACGACTGGACAACATGAACACGAAAACATAAGCATAAAGTACGTGTATGGCATCATAGCAATGTGTCCGCATATCGATTGTGTCCTGTTAACACGTGTTAATAATGTGTCCCAAGCTTTACTTTGACAACAACCAAACGAACAGCTGACGCGAACACAACTTTGTTGAAATGGTTGTTAAATATTTATATCTAGTTGGATACAGGTTTGCGAAATCAAACTTGGCAGAAATGAACATCACAACATGACGAATTGGTTCTAGCGATCTGCAAAAAAAGGGACCCGACGATGGACTCAATAATAAAACTGAACAACTACTGTCAAACAGTTAAAGATACAAAACAATTTTCTAAGCCGTTATAAGCAAAACTATAATTGCAGTGCTTATCATCTCTTTTCAATTGATACTGTCCAACTCAAAACACTGTTTTTGTTTAATATATCTATGTTTTTACTGTGTTTTCCATGCGAAATGAATATTCAACTTATTTCTAATAGGTGTCATGTCGATTATAATAATAAAAATCGCGCAAGTGCTGCATTTCTCTCGCGTTCCAACTGATTATAGTATTGTTCTTGGAACGGTACAAAAGCTGTACCTTCTTGAAGGGGTGATAAAGTTGATGTATCCATCCCTAATTCGAGTTTGCGCACTATACAGAACTCGATACGATTCCAGATCGGTTCCTTAATGCCAGAACGAACAAACCTTTAATATATGTTTTGGTGATATAAGTGATTTGTATAGTTCAAGAAATACAGGTCCGCATATAAAAAAAGTAAGCTAATGATGAATGTGGGAATCCGAAATGTCAGATAGATACCTAGATGACATGATGTTGAAGTCAAACTCAAAAATGATCATGAAAAAGTTTTTTAATATCTTTTTAAATCTTGTTTTCAGTTATCTCTGAAGCAAACATAAAATATTTGTAATCTGATCGATTTTAATTAAGGTTGCGCAGCTTTGACACAATTCAACCGTTTATCTATATCTTACCGTTATCGTGATCACAACGATACGCCTCGAATTTACAATACAATAACCGAAAAAAATGAATTTATACCAAATTATTTTTATACCTAGTATCATTAAAATTTGCAAAAACAGGTCTAAAGTAATAAGGACCAACAATAATATTCTGCTGTAGTTCTGAAAATTTCTCTATTAAAGTGAGGGCATAACGTTTAAGGCAACTGTGAATCAAACAAATGGGTGCTGGTAATTTGGCTCCCGCCAGGTAGAAGATTATTGATAATACCTATGTAATTTGGTTCCCAGCCCCAAAAAGGTAATTGGTAATTAGGTTCCCGGGCATTGCTGTATTAGAGGCACGACCTGTTGATTGATTGATTGGATCAGCACACCAGTCAAAGGATTGATGTCCTCGGCACCTCAGCCTTAAGGCTTTTTGTGCTCTTGGTTGTGCCGTTTATGTGAAGAGACCAGTAGCCCTTATCAGGCTCAGCAGACTTTTCACTAGGTTATTCTTGGAGAAATCCTCCCTTGGAAATTCTAGTCCTAGGAGTCTATATCTCCAGTGAGATAGTGCTTCACAATCAAAGATAATAGTAGAGGCTGTTTCCTCCTCTTCCATGCACAACCGACAGATAGGTTCCTCCCTGCATATGCCGATTGTATGCATGTGCTTCCTTAGAGTACAGTGACCGGTGAGTAAACCCGTCACTATCCTTATTTGGGCCCTGATAAGGTTTAGTATATCATTGTTCAGCTTCTCCGAGGGTTTTTTAACCAGGAGTTTGCTGTGTTCCTGTTTTGGCACGTGTTTCCAGTACAACTGGTGTTTAGTTTGAGTCCACCGAGATATACAACCACGTGCAGCAGTTTTGGATATCCCAAATACTGGTTCAGGACCAGTGAATGCTGTCTCAGACCCCAGCTTTGCTAGGATGAGGCTGTTGAGATCCATATATCTTTCTTTCTGTGTTTTAGTTAATATTTTTTGTAAAAACTTCTTGTTTGTCTTTGTCTAGAATAAGCAATTATAGCTGCACGGGAACGAAATTGCTAATAGAGACCAGGTAAACTGAAAATGTCGGGAACCAAATTACACTTGAAAATTATGTATACCTAAATAATTGGGCACCAAATTACTCATTTTTTCGGACCCCTCTTAATATTGAAACCAAATTACATGTATACCTAAACAAATAGTATTATAAATTGTTTTTCCAGGTAAACGAAAAACGACTGACTTTGAAAAATGGCGAGACTAGTGAATAAACAGTTCAATTCCCCAATTGGCTTATATTCTCAACAAAATATACAAGATGTGATCCATAGGGAATCCCAAATGTTGTCAAATGGAGCAGTGGGGTGAGTTATCAAACATCTATGAATTTACACAATGTACAGAAAAGTAGTCAAATTATGATATTCTGCAATTATTTTTATATTTAATATTAATTGTTAATACTTATACAGGGTGAGTACTCTTACCTCATATTCATGGATCAAAATATTTATTGAAAACAGTCTGTTCCCATTGTTTACCAATATACATTTAGTAGGTGTTGGGTGCTCCCAAACAACACTCTTGGTTGGTTTCAATAGCTTTTTATTATTGTAAATACAATTCTTAACAAAACCCGATAAAATTTTGATAATGTCGGTCAGCTCTTGCCATCCAGCTACTTTCCCATTCTAAATGCAGACTCTACGATGTTTTGTTTTCAATTTCAATGTCTCCTTGAATACCCTCATCAATAAGGTCATACAGTTTCTTCCTTCATTCTCTTTTATTCCATAAAACGCAATATTACGAATTTTATTACACTTTCAAATGGTTATTTTATAATAACAGGAGCTTCAATACGAGGAACGAGTATGTATAGTTCCTCATTCCTCACCCTGTATAAATGTAATCTAAAAT
This sequence comes from Lochmaea capreae, assembly GCA_949126875.1. Classification (NCBI taxonomy): domain Eukaryota; kingdom Metazoa; phylum Arthropoda; class Insecta; order Coleoptera; family Chrysomelidae; genus Lochmaea; species Lochmaea capreae. Next base: position 357,650 of record OX421404.1, on the reverse strand, counting down.
ATAATATGGTATCAACCTAGAATATTGAGAATTATTTTTCCATTTCAGTATCGACTTTAACAATCCGGATGCTGGTAAGCCTACCAATTTAAAAAATTCGGCTGTTTTAAGAATGTTAGAGGAAGAAGAACGACATGGATCTAGAACGGGTGAGTATTGAAATATAACTATGAAAATGAGTTAGAGAGATTATTTATATGAAGAGCATAATGCTTATTTTCACACTAATCAGTAGTTATTTAGAAAAATATACGGGGTGGTCCTTAAGTAATTGAACATATAAGTAGAGTACAATCCTCACTTATAAAAATTGCGATTTGAATCAACTAGTTTTAAAAAAATGTTAATATTAATAGAGATACAAGATGTTAAACATGAAATTTTTGATTTTTTTTCTAACAATAACACATACCTTTAATATTGTCTAAAGTAAAATGTTCGATATGTCCACCATTTTCTTTGATGCAATTATCCAAAGATCGTCTCTTCCTAAATAACGTCTTTGGATCGAATGACAATGCTGCTTTATTTACTTCTTGCCAAAGTTCGTCGCGGGTATTCATGCCATTTTTATAAACAAGTTGTCCATTGTTCTCCATACACCGAATACGACAGGATTAAATTCTGGGCTACGTGCTGGCCAAGGGAAGTGGCTACCGCGACCAATCCAGCGTTCAGGAAAGTTTGTATTTAAATATCTTCTCTCGTATAACATGGCGGTTCATATTGCATAATTAACATATTTTGTCTCAAATTCAGTGGCAATTTTCCCAATAAACCGATAAAGCCATTTTACAAGATATGTAAGTAATTATCACCATTCAAATCATGGACTAACTCGTATGGCCCTAATAAATAGTTACCAATGATCCCACACCATACATTTATTTTAAATTCATGTTGGAAATGCCTTCCTATTTTAACATTGGGATTTTCAACTGGCCAGACATGATAGTTTCTTGAATTACAAACACTACGTCGTATGAAGGTGACTTCGTCGGTAAATAATATTCTATCAACAAAGGTGTGGTCCAGATTTTGCCTGTTTCGGATATTAAGTAGTTACAAATTGGTATCTTAGGTAATTGTAGATCTGCTGGCAATAAATTATGCACAAGAGTGAAATAGTGAGGGTGATACTTCTCCAGGAACAGTCTTCTTATAATAAACGTCGTGTACTAATCTGAGGATCATCCTCAACTTCGACATCAGGCGTAATCATTATTGGTCGGCCTAAGTTGTCATATTTAGGACGAAATGAACCACTTTCGCCTAAATTCCAAAGTGAATTCTCAAATATTCTCGTTTCGCAGCACAACCGTTGAAATTTTGCTGACAGTAAAATAGCACTCATATATCTCATTTCTGTATTAGTGTAATTACTATGTCTGAACATTTTATTTTTTTCTGTATTGCACCAAAATAAATACAAGCCAAGTATTATAAAACCCAAAACAATTATGTTCTGTCAAATTCATGTGTGAGACGTCCATATATTATGTTATATTTATCAGACTCGTTACGTTAACATTTTTCGAAATTAATAATTAAATTAGGATCATGCAACTAATCACTAAAATGTGATTATCTCTAAAACGGTCAAGATTTGGGGATATTAACAAATATACCTTTTTGTTAAAGTGATGGGGCTTTAATATTTTTTACAAAAGTAGCGCTAATTTGAACAGCAAAAAAGTTTAGTGGATATTTAAGCCGCATACGTGGCTTTTGTGGCGCCCTCTACAAAATACTTCGAAATAGGTACAAAATTATGATTTTTCATATCCAAAACCCCCACCGTCAAATTTTTGAGCATACACGTCAAAAAGCGTTAAGGTTATTGTAAAAAACAAAAATATTTCTCTTTTAATATCAACATTTCATTAAAGCTAGTTGGTTTAAATCACAATATTTTAAAGTGAAGATTGTTCTGAACTTCCATGTACGATTACTTAAGGACCACCCAGTATATTCATATAAAACATATTTGTCGTTATTTACAAAGAAATCATCATCATTTCTCGGAAATCCAAGAGTAGAGACGATGGTTTTGAAGGCGGGTCTTCACTATAGTCTGGGCTAGGCCGGCGGTACAAGCGGCCTTGCCACCGGCATATTATTCAGCTTCGCCTATGAAATTGATTTGACCAAACTGGCTTGTTCAGTTCGTTGCTGACTGGTTTTTACCATCATCGGTAACGGAAAGCATAAAAGCGCAGTTACTGAGCACAGCCTAGCTTCAAGAGAATATTTTACTGTGGAAGTGAACTCTTACATGGATTAAAAATGCATGATTATGGTCTGGAGTCTGTCTTTACTATCCACTGGGTCCAAAAACAAAAATATCAAACGTAGAATGTACTATACACAACGAACTATTCGCAAATGTTGAGTAAAAAAATACATGGCTCGGTTTTTTGCAAATATTATATCAAAAGCTATTTGACTAAAGTATCCAAAATTTAAATAATATCCTTTGAAAGTAGACAATTCCCGTTCCTTTTCTTTTCTTTCCTTTCCTTTAATTTTCTTTCCATTCCTTTCCTAAAAAAAGTTTTAATCATATACCTATCAACCAGCCTCTCCAGTGTTTTTAGCACAAAGGATGTTAGACTGATAGGCATAAAGGACTTAGCCACGGTGTACATAGTACGACCGGGCTTGGGTATAAAGACAACTCTTACCTGTCTCCACTGCTCAGGAACATATCTGCTTGCCAAACAGGCCCGAAAGATATGAACTAAGATTGAACCAATAGCTTCCCAGCCCTGCTGAAGCAGAGCCGGAAAGATTTGGTCCTTCCCCGGAGATTTTTAGTGGTTAAACGTACGTATAGCCGTACTCCGATCGCAGGTAACTATTTCTTTAGCTAGAATATAGTCCCTCTCACGTGGTCGTTTTGTTTCCACAAGCCCAATGTCAGGACCCTCCTGCCCGACTGCCTTACAACCGGGGAAGTGAGTCTCTATTAGGTGATGCAAGGTATCCCCCTGAAATTCCGTGAAAACACCCGGTGCGATTTTCAGGCAGCCTAGAGAACTGTCAGGAGACTCCGTTAAGATTCGACGTAGCCTTGAAATTTGAGGTACCGAAACGATATCCTCGCAGAATGCCCGCCAAGCTTCTCTCCGAGTCAGCCTAACAGCGCTCTTATATTCATTTCGTTTCTGGCGGTATATTTTCCAGTCCAGATCCGACTCTGTCTTCCTAGCCCTATTAAATAGGCGCCGGGTTTGTTTCCGCAGCGAGTCCAGAGAGTTGTTCCACCACTTGTGGCACTTACCCCCTTTCCTCGTATTTCCCGCGCAGTTCTTTTCATAAGACGAGACTCATCTTAATTACTGAGACTCTTAGGGAATCCATCGAGCCTCCTCTTGAGAAACAGTTTATATCGTTCCCAGTTGGTAGTCCTAGGGTCCCTATACTTTACTGATTCTTCTTAATCATCAGCATTGTATCTGAAACATTTATAGCTGTGATCCGACAATGTCGGATCATCATTAACCATAGTCCTTTACCACACTAACCACGGTACTTGACGCAAGCGTCACATCCAAGACGTCAGTCCGAATCCTATTCCGAAATGTCGGCGTCGTCCCTCGGTTGAGTAGCTGAAGATCAGTGGTGCCCAGGTATTCCGTTCTGCTATTGACGCCCGTGCTGCCCCACATAGTGTGGTGCGCATTAGCATCACAGCCGATAAGGAGAGGCAACTTCCTAGCCGTGCAGTAGTCCACCGCGAAGCTCTTCAGTAGGCAGTAATTCTGGTGAGTCGTAGGGCAGGTAAGCAGAGCATACGACTTAACTACGCCTCGTACTGTTCCCGCCCGAGAAGTCCACCCTTACCGCAACTATTGCCGTATATTTTTTTATTCCTCAATTGTTTGTGTTTTGCAATTTTTGCGGGCCCAATTACCCAGTAAATATTGTTTCAGAAGCCATTTCGAATCAAATGCGCCCTAAATCGTAATTTTTTTGGTGATCCGGGTAAAGTTTGGAGTGAAATGGCACTTGTGAACCAGTCTATATATCTTGGCTCATGTCATTAACATTCGCGACTAATTATTACATGAATAACCATTGAATGCTATTAATATCAGATCTAAAATTAATTTTAATGAATAATTCGTTTATTTACCTCGCTCTCTACGCATAAGATCATCAAATATTGAGTTTATGTATATTTAGACTAGATCAGCTTTAGCCGTCAGTTCAAAATTTTTGTGACATTTTTAATTTCAAATCAAAGTTAGATGAAATCTGCTTATATTAGTAAAGTCGACTTTATAAACAGCAGGCTTTTAGGTTAAATGTCCTTTCCAACTGCGGTAAAGTAAGATTAGTGTTATAAAGATTTTTAAAGTTGTGTTGATTTAAAGTTTTCTTTATTATTTTATTGTATGGTACCCCTGGAACTTGAGGAATTTCTTTTTCTGCTCTTATTCTTACTAGATGTGTTAAATGTCACAGTGACCTTAACTAGTTTGGTTTGGAGCATAGAAAGCATTTTGTAAAATATCGTGTGAACCTGTGGAAATAAGGAAAAAGGGCGATATTGGATGCAGAGAATCTAAGGGGTAACAATTCCTGCTCCGTTGGCTGTATGGCTCCATCCCTACAATATTTATCACCTTTTAATTAACGCGTGAATAACTTTAAAAATACACACCTATTTGTCCAAGCCAGACGATGTCTCCTCGTTTTATTATCAGAGGAGTTACTTGAGTCCCATAGTAGATTCATTTCGATATAATTTTGTTTAGATTGTGACAATTCAATTTGTTTTGTTGCACATTGTTATAAAGTAGATTTTACGACCATAACGACCAGAATTCAACACTTTCAGGTTTAAATCGAATTTCCGCTAGTTTGACCGTTATGAAACCCAATTATGACTTAAAGGATGGTTTTCGGTTCAAAGTCTTCTTTAAAAATAATTATGAAACCGTCCCTCATAGTGATGTGACTAAAACGGATAAGTCAAGGCCACAAATAAACAATATTATAATGCTTATGGCCTGATTTTTTTAGTTTAGTAGCCATGTAATCCTCAAGGATTCTTCAATTCTAAATTGGTTGCACTATCTATAATCAAATAGTCCTTTGTTAAGTTCCCGTAAAAGTTGACTAGATTGCTGAATGATAGGGAGTTTCTCATTTAAAGTCTTAAATTGGTGTTTTGTGGGGTCAAAATGCAAAAATGACAAATCAAACTAATATTTTGGAGAATTGTCGATATTTTATGGTCCCTTTATGAGTTTGTGGTGTTTTAAATCCCAACCATCACTAGATTGGAACAAAATAGATATTGGCACTGAAGGAGTAGATAAGAAAAAAAAGAAAAACCGGACTAATTTTACCACAAGAAAAAATAGTTAATTTGGTTTCCATTTTGTATTTTGTCGTCAAATAAATCAAATTTTTAATACAGAGACTGCAAAATTAATAAAAAACATTATAATGTCCGGAAAACATTGACATGTATTTTAATAAACTATTAAAAAATGGTGTCACTGACAGGTCGGCCATATTGGTTTGGGTCCTCATGTCATATTCTATTTAGTTTTCATTGTTTACTGGTAAACAACGGATAATGGTTAAACTTCAATTTACATTTAGTTCATAAAATTATCTAAAATGCCATCGTATTTTAGTGTTGTAAAGTCTGGAATGCGGTAGCAAGAAATAAGGTATCTTTTTTTCCATGTCCGGCTGTCCTAACCAAGCGAGGTAAAGATTTAATAAATTGATCTCTCTGTTGCTCATGAATCACATAACTCCTCTGTTGATTGCTTTTTTCGTCGTCTGTCATTTCAATTATTATTAATTTCAATTCAGAGACAGTTTACTGACTGCGCCAAGTGTTATTTGTGAAATTTTTATTATTTTAGTAAATAAATATATTACATTGACATTATTCTGCAAAGTCTGCCTGACAACCAACTGACTTATACCACATTTCAAAACACACAAACTGCAACCCCAACTGATCGGTGGACCCAGCACAATATGGCCGACCTTTCAAAGTCAGGTGTTCTGGAATGGTCTATATATATGTCGATGCATGTTTCACATCACGGAAAAAAATTAACTCACGTTGGTGAGGCGAGTTTAAGTTGTGAAAAGGGGTTAGTTTATTTGTAAGAAATTCACTCAACGATTTGTGAAAATGTCCACATAATGGGCGTGCGATAAAAATTTTATAATGTGCTTAATTGGTTTGTGAAAAATCCCTTCTATTATAAGCGTAGGCACAATAAATATTTTGAATGTGAATGTAACTCTAGTATGCATACAAATACTGTACAATTAATTCAATTGTAAAAAATTTTATAGCATGTGCGTACTATAGAGTTTTTATCAGAGATTGATTTATTTGTCAAAATTTCCGTTTGCCGTGGGTATACAATATTTTTAAAGGGGGAGGAATTTATTTGACTTCCCACTCCTCCTGGCAGTAGCGATGATTCATTTTTTGTATATATTTATTAATACATTATTTATATAAATTGAGCATAATACTCCCTCTTTTTTTTAATCTTCTCCCAATCAATTAACATTATTTAAATTTATGATCTACACATACATTTGAAATATGAAATTTTGCGACTCTAAGCTTCAAATTCAAATCTTTTACCCGCGATTAGCAGAAATTTATCAAACCATATCATCCAAATATATCTTATTGCAGAATGGCTTTTGTACTGTTTATAACTTGAATATTTGAAATAATTTCATGATCTTTATTATCATTGGCATTATAACGAATATTCAACCATAGTTCATTTATTGTATATGTTACCGTAAATACCCGAAATCCGTTTATACGCGTAATAACTAGTGAGAACACGAAATAACTAGGAATGTCGGTAATTTCGCGTCCTTACTAGTAAGAACGCGTAATTACTACGACGTCTAGGAAAATACCGAATTAAAACTTTTATTCGGCTATTTACTGAAATTTTCAGTTAGAACGCGTTCTTTCTAAGCACACAACAGTAAATAACCGAATTTTAAAATTTATGAATGCCTAAAATTAATATTGTAGGTAAGTATCTGTTAGAGAATAAAGTGCGGTTGGTTTCAGTTAATTTATTGCACAAAAAAAATTTACAGAACAAATGAGACATAGAACAAACGACGATACTGTAGGGTAGTTTTCTTTTCTGTCAGTTTAGCTTCTTCAATTTCTTGAAGTAGATTTTCGTAAGTTTCTTTATTCATAATAGTATATTTCGATAATTTGGGATCTTTACTGCACGTACTTAATAAATCATTCGTAAATTTTTCTTTCCAAGCAATCAGCAAAGAATTCATTTTTCGAACAACCACGTTTATCAAAGTAACAAACGGCGTGGTACAGACAGTAACAACTTCAGATAAAATAACGTATTATGGAGCCGCGCAAGGTGCGGGGGAACCTTCCCCTGTCTTTCGGGACATCGTGAGATGAAATGTAGCCAATCCCTGCAAAGATCGAGTAACACTCAGTGGTTACTAACTTACGCTTAGAAAGAACGCGTTCTAACTGAAAATTTCAGTAAATAGCCGAATAAAAGTTTTAATTCGGTATTTTCCTAAACCTCGTAATAATTACGCGTTCTTACTAGTAAGAGCGCGAATTTACCAATACTCCTAGTTATTTCGGGTTCTCACTAGTTATTACGCGTATTAACGGATTTCGGGTATTTACGGTAACATATACACTCAATAAATAAACCTAATATGCTATAGGTAATGATCAAAACTTAAATCCTCTTCGGGTGTGGCCGCCGCCAGATTATGATCAGACAAATCGACAGAGGTCATCTTTTAAAGACGTCGTAATTCCAGGTAAAGGGTTGAAACGAAATGTTATGCATGCTTAAAATAAGCTGTCCAGCTATATGAGTAAAGCAACCAATAGTTCTCTCTGTTTTATGTTCTAGGTATGTTTTTTTTTGTGCGGAATGTTTTTTATTGCAGTGTTGTATCAAATTTTTTGTTTTGTTTTTTGTGATTAAAATATCATCATCAAAAACACTGTAATGAATATACAAGACATTTTTCATCAATTTTTAATGCCATTTCATCCTTAGAAGCATTTACGTTGACACGATAAACCAGCCTTGTGAGGAAATTTATCACGACCTTTTTAAATTTTTAATTTTTTAATTTTATTCATTTCCTCTTAAGATTGAAAGTTGATAGATGTTCAGAAATGTTCACATCTGACATTGATTGCATTACATTTATGTCAGATACTGATTTTTGTAATGTTAACAGACATACAGCTCAAGTCGAACGAAAAATGTTGATTTGCACCCAGGAATTTCTTAAGCAAGCGAATTGTAGATAAATTGACTTGAATAAAATTACTTTTTTCCAAACTAACTATGTCTGAAGTTTGGCCTGTTCTTCACCAAACATCTTGTATATAATAAAGGGGTTGGTCAATGTTAGAAAAGAGTGTGTGAAGTATTCACAAAATAATTTTTCCATTGGATTTAGGCCCATTTGGAATAAGGTATAAGATCGTTCAAATGTCCGGATCCGAGTGGTTAATATTTAGTTATTTAAGCGCCAGCCTTGGCTATGTAACTATTGGGGTCCTTTTCTAAAGGATCCGTGGCTCATCCAGCGCATGAAATATTCGAAAATAGGACAACAGAACTCAATTATTATTTCACAGTAGTTGTTCAATATGTCCGCCTTTCATCTACATATATTTATTAATACGTTTAATAAAAGATCGCCTAATATTGAATAATGTCATTTGTGTTGAGAATTCTTTGCTTTCTCTATTTCTTGCTAAAGCTGGGCTACACTATTTATAGAATATTTATAAATTATCAGGTATTGTTATTGTGTCCCATATGCTGAAATCCAAGTGCCTCGTCCAGCGTAAGCAGCATATTATTGTCTGAAATTTAGCATATCAATAATTTCATTTCGCGAGAAACGTTAATAATTTTCACCAATATTCTATTCTAAGTCGGCTGCGTATAGGACGTCTAGCATTGAAATGTTAGCAGTAGGGGAACTTATTCACTTGCCTGGGCCATTCAATATTCACGTGACTTTACTTCGTGCGGTTTTTCATGAGAACGGACCAACATATGAAGTGTAAGCATACGTATTATCCTATACCAGGGTAGAAGCCTTTAAAAATAATGGAAAGTGAAAGAAAATAATAGTAGGATGAAACCCATTGAAAAAGATGGAGAATATTATAAAAGTGAAATGAAAAATAATTTACGGGCGATCTGAGGTCAGGAAGGGGTGGGGGCGAGTTTTTAATGGTAAATTTATCTCGATTTCCGGCCAAACTAGTCCTATGGAAACAAGTCAAATGGCAAAGTTGTAGGTAATAAAAAGATCTACACCCTTTGGAATTTACACCTTTTCCACATAACCCCTAAATTTTTGTTGAGAATTCAAAAAACCAAGTCTTTGGTTTTTTATTTTTATCTTCTACAAAAATTTTTTTCACGAAATTTGGTGAAAACTCACCTTTTTATATCCCAAATACACAGTAATTTATTTGATTTGAAATATATATTTTTTCACCTTATTTTGACTTACTATCGAAAAAGCACCATAAATTTCAATCGAAAATTCACCCGTCAAAATATCAGCTTTTTTCAAAAAGCTGGTGTGCTTTCTGTTCGTTAAAATCTCTACTTTCCGATGGTGTGAAAAAATATATTAGTATAGTAAATCTTCTCAGTAAATGCAAAAAAATTGTAATGAATAACGTAAACAGAATAAAGTATCTAAATTCAATAGTACGATTTATATTTATTTTCATATATTATGAGATTTTATATGACATAAATGTAATTAGAATTTAATAAATCATATATTAATTGAAAAAATTGCAGCAGTCACATTTTTTATATGAAATTGTATGAAAATGGCATTAAAAAAAATTCCGACATCGAGATTTTTTCGATTTTTTCCATAGGACCTGTATTTTTGCCGGAAATCGAGATAGACCGTTTTTTGTCCTTGAAAACCCACCCACTTCCCCTTCCCAACCTCAGATCGCCCGTAAATTATTTTTCCCTTCATTTTTATAATATTCTCCTCCTTTTCCAAGGGGTATCATCCTACTATAATTTTTTTTGGTTTCACAAATTATCGACCCTGACCCTGACAAAGTCAAAGTTTATTTATTTATTTTGAGTGATTCCACAGATGTTGACATGTCGTATTAAAAATAATAAGTGATTGTTGTATGTATAAAACAGGAGTATTTCATTGTTACGGTTTTGAAATTTCTTGAAAGTGAAGAGTAGGGATTTGAAACAAAAGACAAAAAGGAATATGGTCGCGATCAACGCAAAAATGATACAAAATATGTACAGGCAGCTGAAACAAGAAAATAATGGGTCAAAGCATGGAGCTGCTGAGGAAAACATAAATTGACAAAAGTTACAAAAAGATTATTCATCGGAAAAAGAGTGTACAGGAATCGCTAGTGCGTGTGGATCCTGCAATAATGGAAAATCTGCTTCTGCTTACAGATTTCTTTATCTTGCCGACAAATTGTGAAACGGTGTAAACTAATTTTACTCAGAACTATACTAAGAAACCATTTTCTGTAAAACCAGATGCGGAACCAATACGTCCAATAATCAAACGGCGACCTTCCCCACAAAGACTTTGAATGCCGGTTGACCATCCATCCATAAACGCTTGTTTACAACTTTCAATATTAGAATCCTGCCACCACATCTTAAAAGGGGCACGTCCTTTGTTAACCCAAGTTTTATCAAGATGAAAAATTAGTTTTCTTCTTCGTCTTGCTGCTATTAATTCGGGAAGATAATCTTCCCGCCACAAGATGATTTTACGTTTTTCAGTAAGACAACTGTTCCTACTCCGTTGCTTATATTTAAAACCTATTTTATGTATATAGCGCCACAACGTTGTTCCACTTTTATGCGACAAATCCGCAACAGTCAAGTTTCTTCACTTTTCGTCCTGGTTTTTCCTGAGGCTCGCTTGAAACCTGATTTATTTTGTTTACGTATTACTTTGTAATTAGGCGATTACTCCACTCCAGTGATCTGTGCACATTTCTCTAGTGCTATCAACACTCTTTTGCAAATAGTAGGTAAGCTCTAAAAGGTGTGTTTAACGACATGAGATTTTCTCTCTGTAGATACCGAAGTCTATTTAAAATCATCGTTTTTTCGTAATGACGGAACTGTACATTAATATTTCTCAAAATACGTAAACAGGTTTTTGCTTTTCCACCAGAATTGGAGAAAATAATCTTCCTGCGTTTATTCATACATGTCAAATCGATAGGTAAAGTTTGTTTACAACGAGTAAGGAAGCTATAATATTTCATAGTACACAATTCTATTTGAACAAGTTTTCGTTCATACATCGTGGCACTTAAAATTATTTATTTTTTAATAGTACCTACCTAAAGTTGCTATTAAATTATTGTAATATATTTCGATAATTTTGAGTACAACTCTGTAATATCCGATGAACACATGTTAGTTAGGGAGTTATTGTTTCCCAATACTCTATGTACTCGTTGAAATGAGATTTATACGTTAATAAACTGCCCCACTAAAGTATTATTCACCAATGTTTTGTATCTACGATATTGAATGTTACTTGCATATACCTACTCAAAGGATTCCTGATGTAGAAATAAATATTTAATATTTTATTTTCCATAGCACAGTATCTATAATAGTGCCTATAGTAGGATTTGTTTTGTCACTGTTGTTGTTTTTGTCTCTGCTAATGTGATTTCGGAAGTAATGTTTATTGGTTTGTTTTGTTAATGTTGACTCTCATCGAATAAATTTAACATGTCTGTTTGTCCAAATTTGGTAGATGCTCAATATTTATAATAACAATAATATAGTTCCGAGAAGGTTAAAAATTGATAAAATGGTGGAAAATTAACAATTAACTCATGGAGGCCGAAGAAAGTTTAGATTTTGTTATCTTAGTACCTAGACATTGCCGCGATACTTCATTTGTTAATAAGTTTCCAAATTTGATGTAATAGTATATTACATACCTAGCGGGAAAGTAGATCATTACAGCCTGTGCTTTGTTAGAGCATCGGGTCGCTAAAAGCCGTGGATGGAATTATTCTTCCCGCATGGTATGTATACTATTTTATCCACAATCGCTTAGTTACAAGCCTCTAAAAACGCTAATTTTAAGAAAATTTGTTAACAAATTCAATATTTTTTTCGACAAAGAACTTCATGAATCTGTTGCTAGGCAATATTACTAATTTATTGGTTTTGACAATTATGTCATAAATTATTCTTTCTGTCACGAAATTTTAATTTTTTGCTCAAACAAGTACATAATGTCTTATTTTGAATTAACCTGTACTCCTCCGGAAGTCCAAGAAGCTGCGGTTGAGGGAACAATTCGTAGAAAAGCAAAGAAAGGTATTAACTTTTTTTCAACTCAGCTTAACACAATATTGTCATACTTCAGAAAAGTGACACATGCTTCTAGCCAGGAAAGTACTTTTCCGGCTATAGCGTGGAAGTGAAAGTAAGTAATGAGTCACTTCCCTACCGTTTTAAAGGTAAGAAATGACTATATTACTCACCGATTGTGAATAAAAGCTATAATTACGAACAATTGACTTTATGCTTGTTACTTTTCGTAGAGTGAAACATTTCTACTGTAATGATAACTACAGATTGGCTCCAACTCCTAATGCTAATTAATTGTAAATAATTTTATTGAGCGTTCTCGAACAATTAACTTAAGTATGCCATTAAGTATTAATAATCAACTCATTATTTCCATGTCTTTTTTTTCATTGTGGTATACAATTTGATGCGCTAATAGTGAGTAAATAAAATCAATCTACGAAAAATAATAAACGCGAGTGTTGAGCTGCAATAGCTTCCTAATACCTGTAAGTTATGTTTACTTAGGTTGTCATGGAATTTATTTGACGTTTATAAGTTAAATTATCAAATTGGTCAGACCATAAAGCTAAAATTTATATTACGTAACGAGCTCTGAACACATAGGTATATCTAAGTATTTTTAGGAATGCGCTCTGTGAAGAGAGGCAAATTGCTGTTAATTACATTTTCATTATACATCGAAAATGTGTGCCACTTATTTTTCAGCTTTTCCTCACTATAAAATTGATAAGAAAATTAATGGCATCCATTGGTTTATTGTACTCAATATAAATATAAAATTTTAATCTTTTAACCGTGGCAACCACTAATTTAAACCTAAAAAAAAACATCCACCATTGAATATTTGAGGAGTATTCCATAATGTCTATTTAGTGCGGCATTATTTGAAATGCGATTCAAATATGTGAGTGGAAAAAGTATTTATTTTAATATTTTTTCATAGCTTACTATACTTAAGTGAATGTGAATTTGATTGTTTTACCAATTACGCATTTGTTTGAGAAACCTGCAAGAGTCGGATATAATGTATGAGTATTATTGAAAAGGGAATTGAATGAGGTTTCCAAATATGGAATAATATACAGGGTGTCACATTTAAACTTTTTGAAAAAATCTACTTTGAAAACTGGAAACTTTGGCAGTAAATTTCGGATACCCATGATTGAAATCAAATATACTTCTATTTTTCTGGTGATTACGTGAGCTCATGTTCGAAATTATATCCTAATTACTTAACAGATGTCTTTTGTAAGTCGGTTTAAGTAAGATTATGTAAAATGATAAATTTTTATAATTTCGTAATAGCTTGGTAATGTTCAATGGGGTGGTTAAAAAAAATTGACCAGTGATGTAAACTTCAATGGTAATGTAGAAAGTGCTATCAGAGAATAATGCCGCCCTAAATGGACACACAAAATCAAACGGCATCCATAAGTTATTTGTTCTGAATTCTAACTTTTACATTATATTTGGAAACTTACCAAATGAAGTATCACCGCAAAACGTATGCTACTAAATTTTTAACATCTACTAAGGTTATACAATCCAACTTATCTTCGGCATTTTAAAGTTAATTGTGTTTTTTTCACCTTTTTATCAATTCTTCACCCTCACTTATCAATCCTTAGTATCACTAGGATTTTGGATGAAAAGTAGTACTCAAGTACACGGCATCCCAGTTAATTGTTCTAGTTTCGTGAAAATTCTAAGATTTTCAATGTTCAATCTACGATTATCCATGTTGGCTCCTGGTGAGTACACTTATTTTACAGTTTTACTTGTTTTTCACATGAAACTCGATGGTGAAAACGGCTTCTATTTTAAATAACGAAGCTTACCTCCATGTGTCATGGGCTACCACTTTATCAATTTTGTAATTTAATTATTCGTCTTTTGGGCGTAGCTTTAAATACCTATGCTAATTCGGTTACACGAGTGAAAATTGCCATTCGATTCGTGAATAATGGACATCATGAAACTTCTACCAAATCCAAATAGGTGAGGACTCTACTATTTCAGTCAATACTATGACTATGATACTGCCTCGGACGTTATATTTCCAAAATGGTCGTTACAATTTAGAAACTCGTAACTCGAGATTTTAATTTTGTTTTGTTTCCTTGGTTACTGATTCCGTCAATAATTAAGTGTAATTTTTCAAGCATTATCTGTAAAACCGAAGAAAAAACAAAATAACGCAGCCTACACTTCGTGAAACAGGAGTGAATCAATCTTCCCTTTTCCTTTATAGCCATTGAACTTGCAAATATCCTATTGTGTTTTAAATTGTACTATACAGTGAAGACGTTTAGGTTGGAATAAATTCAATATTTTTCTGACTAAAGCTATTGTAACAAAATGCTTGCACACGTCAATTTTTAATACCTTCAAAAATTGAATTAAATGTTTAGAGTGCATGCAGTTTTCTACCTGGCAAAGGCCAATACGATTTCTAAAAATACTACAAATTGTGGATCACTATTACATCGGTCCATCATCACTTCACAAATTTTCATCCTTCGAACAAAACCATTATCGTTGAGTTCATAAAACTAGATTAACTTTGTAGAAGTGGAATTTTTTTTTCAAACTTTTTATATCTTTAGATTTACCCGATGAGTTTTCCGTCGCGATTTGTCTACTGGACATGTGTGGATTTTCGTGAACAGTTGTGAGCAAATACAACTGCTCGTCACCACCAATTGCAGAACTACCTTTATAATTACCTCTCACATTACCAAATTATCTTTTCTATTTTGGATACAGTGGATGGACGAATCGCACAATCTGGATACTTATCATTCAACACTTCACAAACTTCTCGCTGGGTTCGGGACTTGTCACCTTACATTATTGTTTCAATTCTTTCTTTTTCGCTTAAACGCACCATTATTGAGAAATTTAACAACTAGGTAATTGACAATGCAGTACTTATTGTTTGACATTAGCTTGGTAAATAAAAACACAACATATAAAAAAAAGCCATCAACCTCATAAGTCCAGTCATTTCAATGTAATTTGATAATTAAAAATTTCTGATACTTACATTAATTTGTCTCTAATTCACAAACCAATGCTTTGGACTATAAGTATTATACATTTATGTTATCGTCTATTGTTGTGGAATTCAAAAATGTAGAAAAGAATATGCTGTTCTATTCAAAAAAATACCAATTATGTTATGTTCGCAAGTAGTGACGTAATTGGTACATCCAATTATAGAGTACGAAGCACTATTGAAAGTAAAAATTGACATATGCAAGGGTTGTGTTATAATGGCTTTAGACAGAAAAATATTGAATTTATTCCAACCTAAACGTCCTCACTATATAACAGGCAATGCGATTTACACAGCCTAACTACAAATAATGTTACAAACGCATGTCAACCGTCCCTGCTTGTCCCGAAATGGCAGGGCAACGCACGAAAAATCTAATTTCTCTCGATTTCATTACTATTGGTAACCAGTTCACCTTCAGTCTTTGAAGATGATACCTTGGTTATCGAAACAAGCGTCAGATGGTGTGACGTGTGTAGGGTCAGTGCTGGTTTAATGAATGTCTAGCTTGTTTTCGGTATTTTTAATGTCATGACTAGCGCTTCTGCCGGTGATTTGTAAAATGACTAGATGGTTGCATATGGGCTTGTTACCAACATTATAAGTAGCGTACAGACAGACTTTCCAACGCTGATTGATTGATTGGATCAGCACACCAGTCAAAGGATTGATGTCCTCGGCACCTCAGCCTTAAGGCTTTTTGTGCTCTTGGTTATGCCGTTTATGTGAAGAGACCAGCAGCCCTTATCAGGCTCAGCAGACTTTTCACTAGGTTCTTCTTGGAGAAATCCTCCCTTGGAAATTCTAGTCCTAGGAGTCTATATCTCCAGTGAGATAGTGCTTCACAATCGAAGATAATGTGAGAGGCTGTTTCCTCCTCTTCCATGCACAACCGACAAATAGGTTCCTCCCTATATATGCCGATTGTATGCATGTGCTTCCTTAGAGTGCAGTGTCCAGTGAGTAAACCCGTCACTATCCTTATTTGGGCCCTGCTAAGGTTTAGTATATCATTGGTCAGCTTCTCCGAGGGTTTTTTAACCAGGAGTTTGCTGTGTTCCTGTTTTGGCACGTGTCTCCAGTACGACTGGTGTTTAGTTTGAGTCCACCGAGATATACAACCACGTGCAGCAGTTTTGGATATCCCAAATACTGGTTCAGGACCAGTGAATGCTGTCTCGGACCCCAGCTTTGCTAGGTTGTCCGCCTTTTCATTTCCTACAATGCCCTTATGCCCTGGGACCCACTTAAGAGTAACTCTATTATGGTTAGCCAGGGTTTTAAGTTTCTGTAGACAATCCCAGACCAGTCTAGATCTGATCTGAGGACATGCTAAAGCTTTTAGTGCTGCCTGACTATCAGAGAGTATTAGGATCTTTTGACCCCTGTAACCCCTTTCAATATTCAGTTGCAAACACATATCGATAGCATAGATTTCTGCCTGGAATACAGAAGCAAGATTCCCCAGCGGTGCATGAAAATTGCACCTGGGTCTAGCACCATGAACTCCAGCACCTGTTCCAATGTCAGTCTTTGATCCGTCAGTGTACCACATCAACGTTCCTTCCTGACTGCTTTCTTCCAACCCGTCCCAGTTTAGCTGGATTTGGTATGGTTGGGTGTCGTTGCATCTTGCCAGCATGTTGTCACTTCTCATTTTAAGGAGTGAGTTTGTGATAACTTCTGTGATTCTGGAGTGGCAGGGGGTGTTGGTTCTTTCATGCCAGTTCCCATTACATTCCAGTCTGTATGCAGCCATCCTCGCTTCCGCCTTAACATGCAGAGCAAGAGGCGGAAGATTAAGAATTGCTTCCATTGCCGCAGTCGGGCTGCTTCTCATGGAACCCGTTATGCACAGACAGGCAAGCCTCTGAAGTTTTGACAGCTCCAATTCAGCTTTCTTCTGATCTGTTTTTGGCCACCAAACTAAGGCGCCATAGGTAACCATGGGTCTTACCACTGTTGTGTACAGCCAGTGTACAATCCGTGGATTTAGTCCCCAAGTGTTCCCTATCGCCCGTTTGGCAGCCATTAGGGCCATTTTCCCTTTATTAGTTTTATCATGAAGGTGTGAATTCCAGGTTAGTTTTGCATCCAGAATTAAACCCAGATACTTAACCTCCTGACTTAGACACAGCTGCACGTTAAAGAGGCTTGGCAGTTTTAGTCCCTCAAGCTTCCTTTTTCTAGTGAAGGGAATAAGCGCGGTTTTTGAGGGGTTCACCCTTAGGCATTCCCTCCTACACCATATCTCCACCATTCCCAGAGCCTGTTGCATCAGCCCTGATATGACATTAGGGTATTTCCCCAGTACAAGTATTGTCAGATCATCCGCATACCCCTGGGTGTATATCCCTTTCCTGTTCAGTTCCACCAGGAGATCGTCTATGACGAGGTCCCACAGTAAAGGGGATAGAACTCCTCCCTGTGGGCATCCCTTCATTATCCGCACCTCCATGGAGTCTCCAAATAAAGTTGTTATTGCAGTTCTGTTGAAAAGCATGTTTTTCATCCACCGACATGTGGTGTCGTCTGCTCCACGCCTAGCAACAGCAGCTATCATAGAATTAAAGGATGTGTTGTCGAACGCTCCTTCTATGTCAAGAAATGCTCCGAGAGCAATTTGTTGATTTCCTAGTGCAGCCTCAATTTTCGACATAAGATGGTGTAAGGCTGTTTCGCAGGATTTTCCTGATAGATAGGCATGTTGGTTATAATGAAGAGGCCTTTCGATGAGAAAGTTTTCCCGAACATGCCTGTCAATGAGTTTCTCCATTGTCTTCAGCAAGAAAGACGACAGAGTTATTGGCCTGAATGACTTTGCCTGGGAATAATCCTTACCTGGTTTGGGAATAAAGACAATTCGGGCTCTTTTCCAAGCAGCTGGAATGTATCCGGTTGCCAGTGATGCTCTGAAGAGTTTACAAAGTACTGGAGATAGATGTGGTTGCCCTTGCTGCAGATGCGCAGGGATTATGCCATCTGGTCCAGGAGCTTTGTATGGCTCATCCGAGTTGATGGCCCAGTTCAATTTGCTCGTCGTCGCCTACAACAGAGCCCCGCATGTTGTAGGAAGGCTGCATGCAAGAGGGTTTCGCCCGGTTCCCTCAGGTTAGTCGCTAGAGATCGGGAAATGCCAGGACTAGCTTCACCATCCCACAGATCAACAACTCGACGGTTTAGGCCGTCACGACGTTGACCCGAGGGCTGGTGAACACTACCCTCCATTGTACCCCCCGACCTTTCATCCTTTAGGCGCGCACTATACCGTAGGATTGGGTAGTTTTTATAGTGGTTGTCACCACGTGGTCCAGGCTGTTAAGCCAAGACCCCCGTGCTCCTTCGTACCGCATACCCTCCATCAATGGAGGGGTCGTTGCAGTACCAAGCAGTTTACGGTTTGCGCCGCAAGCTGGTCGGCGACAGATTATTTCACAGGGTTCTCGGAAGTTTTACGTTCCTTACCCCGTTTTATTCATCTGCTAACCATTTCTTCCACTCTGAGGAAGGTTTTCAGTCTCAGTCAACCAATCCCCCTCCTCAAAGTCCAGAGTCCATGGCCGTTCCTCTATCCGCCACCTGAGGACGCCCCACATAGGTAGCTCAACCGTGTGGTTCCAACGCTTCAAACGGCACATGCAAAATATTTTGGAATACGTTGGTTTTGGTGTGTACGATGTTGGCGAATCGAAGCCATAAGTTTTTCGCTAGTTGCCAAGGTACCTGTTGAAGCATTTAAACGGGGGTGATAGTATAGGAGCGTTAAAATCACTATTTGTTTATAAATATTAATCTTTTCATTATACTATTATAGGTGTGACAAAAAAATGTAATAATAAGTACAGTAAATATTTTAATATAAAAGCGACAGCAAAATGAAACTCGGAAACTCGTTTAGGAATTAATTAACAAGCCCCGTTGGGAGGAAAACATCTCTTCACAAAATTTTAAGACGAACAAAATCGTTGCTACCTTGGTCGTAGTCGCTAGCGACTGGCGAATGTGGAGGAAAACGTACCATTAGTTATCGTTGCCATTGGCGTTAGTATACGTTGGAAAGTCGGCCTTTTTTTCATGAAAATTTGTACTTAAAAAAAATCTATAAAAATAAAAATCTAGATATTTCCGACCGAGTGAATAAAATCATAGAAATAATTGTTCGATTTAAATTCCCAGAATGTAGATACTTAAGATAAGTATCTTATAAATTCAATTCCTTAACTAGTTAATAAGGTAACATTACAATAATGAATTGTTTGTGAATTTAAATGTTCAATTATTATAATCGACAGTTCAATTATGGACCTAGAACTTCCTGTATCGATCAGTAGTTTTAATTTAGGTTCACTAATTTAAATATATGTAACAAGGTATTGTGAGGATCGAGATTTATTTCAATTACCTTCTCTTGTTGGATGTGCTTCATATACAGGGTATGTCACCATTGACTCAACGGACCACTGGTGGCAAATGCTGCCAAAATAACAAATAAAAAAATACTGACAAAGGTCGATCGCATAAGGACATTTTTCCGATCAATTTTTGGTTTTTCTTATATATTTTGAGTCTCTTTACCACCTATGTTGTACCCGAAAAGTTTGGAGGTCTTTTTAATTTGGGGTATTTTACATCTCTGTTTCTTTGTGGTATATTGTATATTACTGATTTATATTCGTCTACCTTTATCCGTTTGTGCCACTCTGATCTGATTTTATTATCGCAAATATCTTCGAGAGAAGTTATTATACTTCATATAGCCTACCTTTAGTGTAGTATTCGTTTTCATCTGTGCGTGGGCCGAGTCCTATCTATTTAGCTAAAAACTCTAATTTTCTTTTTGTCATATAAGTACATTATTGTGTTTTTATACCTTAGATCGACATAATTATTTGGTTGTATTTACATAAAATGGGTTATTCTGGAAGATTCCGCTGATAGCTAAATTTCCTAACTCTTGAATCATTGTCTAGGTCTTTAGTTTTTGTACGGAAATGCGAGATCCAGATGGTACGCCTGCCAACATAGTGGAAACCTCATTTTTTGAGGATATGCTATCTTCTAAATATTTTTCAGCAACTGTGGTACTCTTCCATGCACCATGGCGTTTCAGCATAGTCATATTTGCTTCAGCTTCTGTTAAAAGAGTTGCCGACATTCGATGTAAACAATGGCTAGTGTACTTTTCGGGGTTGTTACAACCCAAATATTTTGCAATAATACAGATAATTTTTCAACTTGTACAGTACAGCGGCCGTGTCTGTAGCTTAAATTTTTTTTTCTGAACAACTATGTGGCCGCGAAGAAATATAAATTATTATAATTTTAAAACTCATTGCGCCTTCATCAACAATCAGTTTTGGTTTTTGACACCGTTACAACAAAGACTGATTTTCTATCTTCTACATGTGTGACTAACAAGAAATAACGTTTTCTCTTGATACCTCACAGGTCTTTTTTGGTTGGTACCTTTTTGACCTTTGCTTTAAATAATTTGTGAAAATTACAAACATTAATATTCCTTATCATCGTATATCCAGCTCTCAGAGAGCTAGGGGAAAATTTTTCGGATAGATCATCAACAGCACAATTTCGTTAAATTGTAATGTGTAATGTAATGAGGATACTGGGTGTAGTAGGATAGTAGAAGGGCCTCTGACTAGGTGGTGCTGCTGGTTACTTGGTGGGTCATCCCCCAGGAATAAAACAACTACCTGTTTCACTGGGACATGTTCTATTTAATATTTACTATACATTAACCACTAACACTAATTGACTACTCTTAGCTTACTACTTAGAATGAAAGATACTGACTGTAATCATCCTTTAATGAATGACCATAACAATGACTTAATAATAATAATGAATCAATAATGAATTAATAATGAATTAATAATGAATTAATAATGAATACTTAAAATACTATTGTTACCTATATATACAAAGAGTCAAGTTCACTATAAGTAAACATACATGATACTAGATAATGTTTATTTGCTTTGACATTGACTCGTACGTGTAACCTTTATATTTATTATTTATAAAACAATTCGTGGTTTATTGGAATTAGCTGAAGGGAATTTATTCGATAATATTTTAAATAATTAATGACTTAATGTTTAGGCCAAAAGGCATCACACCTTCCCCTTTTACAAAAAGAATAAATTCCGTTGAGCTTCCTTTCCCCCTAATGAAATGAATTTACAATTATCCTAAAAATAAATGGTAGATGGTTATTAAATAATGTCACTAACCTACGATTACATAATATATTCATAAATAAATGAATGTTCATTGCCTTTAAAAATTGTTTACGATCACTTAGTTGTTTATTTATTTTCACTTCAATGTTTTGAATGTTTGTTATAACACTTTTGTTTATTATTCGGAAATGTTTATAAACTCACTCGCACTTTCAATTTTACAATATTTTAATTCATTTTACAATAAGGATGGATTCTGTTTTTGTGTATTTCTTTTATCACACCTGATTCTAATTTAATTTTACAGTTAACATCGCTCACCTCTGTGACTGTAAATGGACCTATATATTGAGATTCGAATTTGGTTCTATTTTCCCTCTTTACTAACACTGAATCCCCTATTTTAAAATCAACTGGATTAGCTACCTTACTATTTTGACTTTGTCTACTCAGTTTATGTTTGGTTAAATATTTCTCTGCTCTCTGATGAGCTACCTGCAGTTTATATTTTAACTCATTCTGATATTCATCAATATTATAGCATGGCTCAATCTCGTTTGTTAGATTCTCGGGTAAGTTAGCACGTCTACCGAACAATAATTCAAATGGCGTATAACCATGATACGAGCTTGGAGTCGTATTATAACAATAAGCAAATAGTTTACACCATTCATCCCAATCATCCTTACTTTCATTTATAAAGTGTCTCACATACTCATTAAGCGTTCTATGTAATTTCTCACAACCTCCTATAGATTGATGATGATATGCTGTTGAGTAATTATGCCTAATATTTAACATTTTAGTTAAAGCGTTGAATATTTCATTTTTATATTCTGTGCCTAAATCTGTCCTAATTTGTTTCATTAGACCGTAATTTGGTATGAAATTTTCAAAAATTCCACGAGCTATCGTGTTCGCTTCTTTGTTTTTAACTGGAATTATTACTGCATATTTCGTTAATTCACATAACATTGTGATGCAATAACGGTTACCATTTTCACTTTGTGGAAAAGGACCGACCGTATCTATATATGTTATATCCCATGGTTTTTCTGCTGTATCCGTTAATACAAATTCTTCCTTGTGATTATTCTTTGCTTTATTGACCTGACACTTGTGACATTGCTTAATATATTTTCTTACATCTTTTTCCATGTTTTTCCATCTAAAATTCGCTCTTAATTTTTTCAATAGCCTGTTATTTCCTACATGACCTCCAAATAAAGGATCATTATGATAAGTTTCTAAAATCTGTTGCTTTTCTTTTTCTTTTTCCACCATCTTAGGTATATCGCAAATACATATTTGTACGTTTTTTAACGTATTGTTTCCTTTTTCCATAAACTCTTTTATAGTGCACTGTGTGAAAATAATATCATTCATATAAATTTTCATCCTTTTTATACCATTATTTACCGCTAGCTTATCAAGCTGAACTAACGTTTGACCTAAATCAAAGTTAACTATATCGGTATTTAATAAGGCTTGGCTAAATCTCATCCTGTTTTTGATCCGTATGTTCATCCTTAACGAAACACGGTTATTTTCAAATTGCAGAATTGGTAATTTATGCGCCTCTAAATTATTCAGTACTTTATATACTGCTGGCTTGCGAATATCTTCCTTTATTTCTGTGGAAACTATTTTATCTTCTCCTATAGGCTGAGCTTTATTATGACGAGTTTTTGACCTCGTTATTGCTAAGATGTGAGCATTGTCAATGTACAAGTCTTTTAATTCATTTATGGATATCCTTGAAATACTGTCCGCATAATTTGAATTTCCTTTCAAATATTGTATTTCGAAGTTGTATTCTTCTAGGTCTAGTCTAATTCTCGTAAGTTTCGAAGTTGGGTCTGTCATCGAAAAAAGATGTGTTAACGGCTTGTGATCCGTTTTCACAATAAAATGTGTAGAACCATATAAATAACACTTAAAATGATTAATTCCCCAATGGATAGCTAACAGTTCTTTCATGATTATAGGTTTATTTAATTCACTTTTCTTAAAACCTCGCGATGCATAAGCTATAGGTAGATCTATACCTTCGTATTCCTGGCTAAGTATTGCAGAACACGCAATATTTGAAGCATCTGTTGTCAATATAAATTTTTTATTGAAATCTGGATATTTCAAAATAGGCGGCTGAATTAATGCCGATTTTAGTATTTGGAATGATTTTTCGCAGTCTTCCGACCACTCGAATTTCACATTTTTCCTAGATAATTTATTGAGAGGTATGCATATTTCAGCGAAATTTGGAATGAAACGTCTGTAATAGTTACAGAATGCTACGAACCTTTTAGATTCTTCTGAATTTTTGGGCACTGGATACTTCTCAATGACTGAATATTTTGCCTTATCGGGTAGAACCCCTTCGCTGGACAAATTGTGTCCTAAATACGTTACTTCTCGCCTGAAGAATTGACATTTTTGTGGATTTAATTTAAGGTTGAATTTCCGACATGTGTCAAACACCCTTTCGAGATTACTTAAATGATGATCTTCTGACATCCCTATTACGACTATATCATCCATATAAAGAAATGCTTTTTCTGGAGTTAATCCTGAGAATGCTATGGACATCATTCTTGAAAAACTATTTGGACTTATATTTAAACCAAATGGTAATCTTGTATACTGAAAAGAACCTTTTTCTGTACTAAAAGATGTATATTTCCTTGAAGATTGTTCTAAGGGAATTTGATGAAAACCTGACATAAGATCTATGACTGAAAACCATTTCGACCTCCCTAACTGATCTAAGATCGAATCTATTCTGGGTAATGGAAATTTATCTGTGACTATTTTCTTGTTCAATTGCCTGAAATCTATACAAAGTCTCCAAGACTTCTCTCCATTGATTGCCTTTTTGGGAACAAGTAAAACTGGACTGTTATAATCTGAGATTGAAGATTCAATTATACCTTGTTCTAATAACTTTTGGACCTGATTATTAAGTTCTGAAGATTGAGAATGTGGCGTGCGATAATTTTTAATATATACTGGAGTATCATCTTTTACCAATAGCTTTTGCTCATAAAAATTATTATGCGTTAAAATGTCGTTCTTTAAAGCAAAAATATCTGAAAAATTCTCACAAAGATCTATTAGCTTATCCCTCACGTATTCTGGTACCTCTAAATTTAATGTTTTTCTTAATTCTTTCAACCTATTCTTACTTTCATTCTTCACAGCATATACATGAAATAAATTTAAATCCAATATTTTAATATTGTTTGTATTTATCGACTTGCTTTCATAATTTGTGTTTAAAATTCTGACATAAGGATTAGTTTTTGATATAATAGATCTTGCTATAAATATTCCTGGTAATAGTTCTTGTTGCTCAACAACTTTATCTTGTCTTAAGTTTTTGAAACTTTCTACCAACCGATAGACTTCACATCTAGGCGGTATTGCCAAAGTATCATATTCAGGATTGTCAAGAATTTCTAATGTTACTGTATTCCTAGATTTACAATCTATGTATAATTTTAATTCTGAATAATCTAAAATACAATTATAATTTCTTATGAAATCCCTACCTAGAATTCCATTCGTAGGTATAGGAAATTCTTCCTCTACTACATGAAAACAATGTTGAAATGCTATACCCTTAATAAAAAGAAAAGTTTCTATTGTACCCAAAGTTTTAATTTCTCCCTGAGTTATTCCTTTAATATTTAAGATTTGTGTTGTCTTTATTAAGTGATGTGGAAAATTATCTGAAATTTTTAATAACGATATATCTGCACCTGTATCTAATATAAAAGTATCTATATTATCCGATATGTCAGTTTTAATTTGCACAAAGTTTGAAAGAGTTAAATCAAAGTTATAAATGTAATGATTATTATTATGCAAGTTATTTAAAATTTTGGATTTTTCACCTTTCTTTTTCAAAACCCCAATTCTTTCTGTTCATCTTCCACTCTCGTCTCTCCACTCTCACACATTCTTACATTTCTATATTTATTATCATTGTTAAACCTATTGTTAGGCTTGTTTCTATATTCTTCTGGTTTCTCCCTGTAACCAGTAAATCTCCTATTGCCTTGATTGGCGTGAAATTTCCTACTGTTATCGTAGTTATTTTTCCTATGGAAATTATTTTCTCCATTATGATTTACATAAGAGTGTCTTCGCTGAGGAAAATAGGTATTTCGCTGTGGAAAGTAGGTATTTCCTGACACAAACTTATTTCTATCTGCCTTATAATGCAGAACACTTCCTGTTGACTGATTGTTTCCCACATTGATGGAAACCAATTTAGTCATCACCTCTTGCGGTGTCGTAAAATTCCCAGCTGCTATAACGGTTTTTATCCGCTCTGATGCTGAGTTGTCGATCAGTGATTTTACTGCTGCTTCTGTTGTATACTTAGTTGCTAAATGTACTGGCATTCCTTCTGCCAAATACGCGGCTTGTAACTGATCTGTTAATTTCTCCATCTCTGAAGCATACTCAACTATATCCTTATTGTTTTGTCTTAATTTGCTTAATTTAGCTCCTACTAAACTAGCACTATCTCCCTTTAGTCCCTTTTTAAGGGTTCCTATAATTTCTACCAACGATTTTTCGGTGGTGATTAGACTCCTGGCCTTTCCAGTTAGCCTAGTTTTCACAAATAGTACAGCATTCTCCTCATGCTCTGCTGCACCAACCTGTAGCAAACTTATAGCATCTACAAAAGATTGCAATTTGCTTATATCCCCATTAAATTCATTTGGTAATATCTTACCAGCTAAATTGAAAAAGTCATTCATACTTAATGCCATTTTCTCCTTTTTATCTTTGCTCATTGCTTCTAATACTATTAAATTATTAATTAAATTATTACGCGTAATTAATTGAGACGGAACTTCATACTGACAATCTAACACTTGAAATGCTTTCTCTACCTTTTCTCTAATTTTGTTAAAATATAAAATACATGTACTCTGCTGATTCTCCTCTAACTTATACCAATTCTTATTTATTAACTTAGAGAAACTATTAAATGAATCACACAACTTATTTATTATATCTATATGACTATCTGAGCTTTTTGGAACCTCCTTTTTTAACACACGCTTACTATTCCTACGTATATCTTCTAAAATTAAATTCAATCTAATCTCAAATTCATCCCACGTTACTGCATTTCCATCACTCGAGGACATTTAAAATTCATTGTCAATAGAAATAAAAATATGAAATATCAATTATCAAAAAAAAAAAAAAAAATTTTAGCCACAAAACAGAATATACCCTTAAAGTTTACAAAAAAATAATATTCTCACCATCCTACAGATTTAGCGTGCTTTGCTGTAGATTTCTTCTTATCTCCCTCTTCATTTGTCTTCTATGATTCTTATATATAGACCATCCAAATTGTAGTACCAAAACAACCACAATAATGTAGATAAGAATCTTCACCTCCAGATCTGCTTTGAGTTCCTCTTCTTGTACTATAAAATTACTGTTGACCACGCCATTTTCTTGGACCGCTTGTTTCGTTGCTTTACCACCCATTGTTACAGAACTCCAATTGTTTGCAGGATCGCCATGTAATGTGTAATGTAATGAGGATACTGGGTGTAGTAGGATAGTAGAAGGGCCTCTGACTAGGTGGTGCTGCTGGTTACTTGGTGGGTCATCCCCCAGGAATAAAACAACTACCTGTTTCACTGGGACATGTTCTATTTAATATTTACTATACATTAACCACTAACACTAATTGACTACTCTTAGCTTACTACTTAGAATGAAAGATACTGACTGTAATCATCCTTTAATGAATGACCATAACAATGACTTAATAATAATAATGAATCAATAATGAATTAATAATGAATTAATAATGAATTAATAATGAATACTTAAAATACTATTGTTACCTATATATACAAAGAGTCAAGTTCACTATAAGTAAACATACATGATACTAGATAATGTTTATTTGCTTTGACATTGACTCGTACGTGTAACCTTTATATTTATTATTTATAAAACAATTCGTGGTTTATTGGAATTAGCTGAAGGGAATTTATTCGATAATATTTTAAATAATTAATGACTTAATGTTTAGGCCAAAAGGCATCACAAAATAAACACCTACATTACATCACATGGTTTTATGTTCGTAGTTTTAGTTTTAAATTCACTCAGGTTTTTATTTTTGCTGGCATGTGTCCACTTTGAATCATGCTTTATACTACACAAACAATATATTATTTTCTCTTTTGGTTATATTATTAGTGAGAAAATGTTCTTTAATGTATGTTGCTTCGTATAAGAAAATTTGCAACAAACAGTTATCTGCTATCTAATTAAACCAAAATCTTTTTTCATATTTTAACTTCAACGTTTCGGTAGTGGTCTAGCTACCGTTATCAAAAATATTGAAGCATTGAAATGAAAATTGATTGCACCACTGTCAGTATAAGTTACACTAAAATACACCGGATAAACACTCTTTCCGTAGAAGAAAACTGATTCGTACAAAATCAGCCCTATTCTGTAACATCACCAGCACTCTCGAAATAGCATAAAATAAAAAGCTCTAAAAGCGACTAACATTCCAATTTGTCAAGATTTCGGTTACACTCCTCCATCTTCAGTTCATTGACAGAATAGGGCTGAATAGCTGAATATTTGTGCTCAGAATGTAAAACAATGAAGAGCATCGCATATACAACTTTTGACATCAATATCTTTTACAGGTGTCAAACGAGTAGCTTGGCCACCACCGCACGAAACCGACTCAAGCGGTCCACAAATAGAACAAACAGCTCCAACAGAAGTAAGTAGTCATTCGATTATTTTTGGATACAGGTAATATTATTAACTGATAATGATCAGCTAAAATGTTATAGTTTTGGTCAAAAATAAGTATTATACAGGGTGATTCATTAAGAATGGGCATTCTCTGAAATGGAGACACTACACACCAAAATATGGCGATTGAGCTCAATATGTTTTATACAAATGTTGCAGGTTTACGAGATGCAGGGTATTTAAAGTTGGAATGTTAATTTGAAATTTCTTAATAATTTTGTGATTTTAAGCAGCATCGTCTTGAAAATTGGCAACTTTATGTGTTTTGGCATGAAAAATGCGAATTTTATGCTGAATTTAGCACTTTTCATACAGTTACACCCTGTTACTTGAGTTATGACTAGTTATGGCTAGAATTACTAGAAAATCTAAAAGGCAGTTCAATTTTTAATAAAAAAGGTACTCGTGTTTATTTCATGTAACTCTATCAGTTTTTGAGTTATTTGCATTTTAAACATTCAATGAATTTATTCCTTTAAATTAATACTATGCGGGGTAACAACAGTGAAGACAACAAATAACAATCAGTACTAGTAATAAAAGAAAAATTCAAAGTAAATGCTCAAAATGCACGTCTTCCACTTCAATACACTTTGTAAGGCGTCTCCTTAAAGATCTTTGAATATTAAATAACACCCTGTTTTGCCTAGGAGGGTATAAATACCTACGTCTGAACAGTTTGTGATTGGGTCGTCTTCGATTTGGGTATGATTCTAAATACCTTCTGGCTGCACCAAGTCCACTATAATTTGACTGAGCAAAAACACAAATCATATCACGCATTTCACTGTAGGAAAATTCATTATGTCATGTCATTTTCTTATTTTACTACAAATAATACACTCTTACTTAGTGACTGAGGTCATGATAGGGCCAGAACCTTCCTGTGGAATTGCAAAAAACCTCACTAAGGAGAGCATCCACCAATGGATAAGAAATCAGGCGCTGTGCTGGTGGCATGAAACCCCAGGACAAAGGCACGCTAAACTATTCCTTAAAAGCCCTTCGGCCAAACTGTCACGCGACCTACTATGTCAAAGTCGAGAAACGACGAGGATGATGGTGGGAATGCTGACCGGACATTGTAGGCTGAGGAAGCATATGCATGCAATTGGCCTAGCAGATGACAGCCTATGTAGGTTTTGCCAGGAAGAAGATGAAACCGCGTAGCACATACTTTGTGAGTGCGAAGGCCTAGTAAGGGTGCGGTTTCACCTATTCGGAGAAGAAAAACCGAGGGCAGAAAGCTATGCACGGGAGGCGGTATCCAGGCTAATAAATCTAATAAAAAGGATAAAGCTAGATATCGAGCTCTAAGGATAGGGGGGACCACAATAGATCTGCAAAGGTCGCAGTGGGATAGGACAGAGAGCCACTCCATTTCTAATCTAATCTAATCTAGTGACAGTTAAATTGTCAAATATTTCTTTACACGAAAAACTGACAAGTTCTGACACAAGTCTACTTGAAAAAAAAAAGTCTTTACGAGGAATGTTTAAAATGCAAATAACTCAAAAACTGATAGAATTACATGAAATAAACAAGAGTACCTTTTTTATTCAAAATTGAACTCCCTTTTAGATTTTCTAGTCCTTTTAGCCATAACTCATTTGGCAAAAGAGATATGTTGTAATTTACCTAAGTAACAGGGTGTAACTAACGCCCTGTATGAATAGTACTAAATTCAGCATAAAATTCGTTTCATGCGAAAAAACATAAAGTTGCCAATTTTCAAGACGATGCTGCTTGAAATCACAAAATTATTAAGAAATTTCAAAATAAAATTCCAATTTTAAATATCCTGTATCTCGTAAACCTGCAATAATTGTATAAGAAATGTCAAGCTCAATCGCCATATTTTGGTGTGTAGTATCTCCAGTTCAGTGATTGCCCATCCTTAATGAATCACCCTGTATAGATTATAACCGGAAATAAGTATATTTCAAACTTACCTTTAAGTCTGGATTCTTAATATGATCAGTGTTGCCACGGTTAGCGGTACCGGAAATATATCACAAGCAACAGTTGAATTATAGCCGTATTCACGAAACAGTTTATATATAATCAATTATTTTTTGAAGTGCGGAGATACATTCAAGTCTTGTCGATCAATGTAGATTTTGACTAACGTGAAGTTTGGGGCAAAACTTATTGCTTTTCCAAAGTCTTTTAGTGATCAGTATTTCATACGTCAAAACATCATCTTAACAAATCAGACCCTGCAAGAACATATCGGGCCGTGGCAGGCACGAAGTATGTGCTCTGTTGTTCCATCATCTTCCCAACAAAGACAGCTTCTCCTATCTTCCAGCAGTCATACATTATGCAAATTCAGGCCACAGTGGACTGTTGAAAGGCTTGTTAGACAACGAAATGCATTCCTGCTTCAGTTTAATAGTTCTTTGAAGACATCTTTTGAAGGATGTCTTAAAACTCTCGAAAGAACCTCGTGAGTTATGGCAGAGGTATAAAAAAACTCTTCTTGGAGTCCAAGTATTTTATGTTTGTTCGGCAAAATAAGGTCCGAAAAAACCAACTGCTGCACCCTCATCTTCTTCTGATTGCCATCCTTACAGAATGGTTAGGGTTCCAGACCAGAGACAACTCGTTGTCATTCCTATTGAGAAGTCTTTCTTGGCAGTTTGATACAGTTTGTTACACGGTTAACATGAATTAATTGCGTCCGTTCTACTTGAAATCTAGTTGCATATGATCACAACACAAAATATCCAGATACTTTCTAAATTTAGTAAGAACAAACTGAAGACATTAATGGGTCACAGCGGAATACAAAGCAGTTGAGGAATGTGTGTATTCAACAGCATATTGTGCAGAGACCACCGACAATCCGACAGAGAAGTTAAGGTTTGAATATCTATGTTACAAATAGTATTTATTACGAAATATATAATCAAGATATTTCGATAATGACTGCATACTCGATTTTCCAAGTTTTCCTTGATAATTTGAAATATCAGCAAAAGTTTCTTGCACCCCGGTAAAAAACCAAGCATTTGAGATTCAAGATTAACTGGACAATGTCAAATTATGGGTACCAAAAGAACTTGAGAGTATTTTTGCCAATTGAATCACCGACTGTTGTATTCGTAGCCAAGATCAACCGTGAACATTCTGACATTGGATTGTTTTGGGAATATTTGGACCAAAGGGTCTCCAATGTGGATAATGTAATAACTTGCTCACCTACAGCAAAAGACATTCTAATAGAAAGACAGTAGATAACTCTCAAAGTTCCCGGGCGGAGATTGTCTACCTTGTACTAATGAGGCGCACTTACGCCGAAACCGGTCAAATCTTGTAGATCATATCGACCTGTTTAACTTTGGAGTGCAATTCAATGTCTGCCAGGGCATATAACTCAAGGAGTAGTTGTTTCTGCTTAATTGTTTTTTGGAAAATATTCCTCAAAAACTTTGTAAGGCGTTATAATAGTATTAAATCTATTATTCTTCGATATCTATTGGTAACACGCTATACTAAATACGACAATTTTAAGGAAACTGTGATTAAGCATACAGACAGACAGTACTTTGTCGATGCCAAGATGTATTACGTTCTTCGAGCCCACTTGCTTTTTTGTCAGCAAACAAAAATGTACTGGCTGAATAATTCCAAATGCATCACAAAGAAATCTCTGCTCCTACTACGTCTATGTATTTCGAAGGACTTTTTCGAAAAGTGACATCATCTTGATTCCAACGAAAAATTGGAATCAAATCGTTTTTAAATACAAATTGGTGGATGGTTAACAAATTATTTTGATTATGAAAATATATTATATCAATTTTGTCCAACACCAGTCACCTAGAACTTCGTACCCAAGAATAGATCCAAATTAATAAATTGGTGATGTTTTCGATATTTTAGATGAGTACCTATGCAAATATCAGTTTTAAGAAAAAAGATTCATCAACTATCAAATGAAGAATGAATGTGTCCACTTCACTCTTTGTTTCTCCAGATTCTTTTTCCAGTTGAATATGTAGACAATCAACCAGTTTGTAAGATTTTGGAAATTGTAATGACCAAATCATAATATAGTGTCACTAAGTCTTAGATCTAAAAAGAAAAAGAAGAAAATACGTGGAGGTTATGCATCAATTTCAGATACTTAAATAGGAAATTACTATAAAATGGAACAGTTTTTGAATAACGAATTTCATTATATTTTATGAGGTTTTAGAACAAACAAAACTTTTTATAAGTAATGACAGTTATTTTTATATAAATTATTTATGTCTTAGGAGACATACTGTATGTAGGCATACATTATTCTTTGAATTTCATTTGAAAACATTAACACCTTTAGCAATCTATTTTCATTTCAAAAATATTGCGGCTATCTCACAATTATAAATAAAAATTCCTTACTTCACAATTTAATGTTTATGTTAAATAAATCTCAATCTGTCAACAGCAAAGAGGATTGCTTTTAACAAAAGTGTTAATATTTTTACAATAAACGTTTTCATCGAAACTATTTACATTATGATCGCATCATTGAATTTCATTTCAAAACAGTCGTAACAACTCACTTAAAACCATTAAATTGATAAACTGTAGTGAATAGAAACATTTTCGTTTAAATTCTTTAAAAACAATAAAATCTATTTTCGGTAATTAGCGGCGCCGCAAAAAGCTTTTTCGAAATACAAACTGCTAATATTTTCCAAATTATATTCTCATAGTATTACTGTTATGCGGGAGTATAGAAAATCAATTTTTTCTACTATCACTATCGGAAGCAGTCTTTTGTGCCTTGAAAAGCAGCTGTAAAGTTGAATTTTTCCGCGAGCTGTCAAAATTTGACATTATTGGCGCTCTTAAGCAGAAAGTAACTTTGGCGCACGCCTAATTTTATTTATAGATAAAAGAGAGCTATAGTAGTTAATTTTGGTGTGATAGTAGAAAAAATCTTGTGTGTATTTAGAGCAGCAACTTTCTGTCTCGATTACCAAAGTACTACTTTCTGCTCTTGACACACAAATAGCTATTGAAAGAGAAATTTAAAAAACACAGAGTGGTCCTTGAGTAATTGTACATAGAACTACTAGTACAGTACAATCTTCACAGGGTGTTAAACATGAAATTTCAATTTTTGTTTCTTACAATAAATTCAACTGTCTTCTGACTTCTCTCGTATAATGCGGCGATGCACCATCTTGCATAATCAATATATTATTTTGTCTTAAATTCAGTGGCAATAAATAAATGGAGTAATTTTGCAAGAAATGTAAGTAATTATCACCATTCAAATTATGGGGTGACTCGTATGGCCCTCATAAATACTTTCCAATAATCCCACACCATACATTTTTTTTTTAAATTCATGTTGGAAATGGTTTTATCTTTTAACATTGGAATTTTCAACTGCACCGACATGATTTCTTAAATTCAAAACACCACGGCCTGTTAAGGTGGCTTCGCCGGTAAATAATATTTTATCAGCAAAGATGAGGTGCTGATTTTACCTGTTTCTCCAGGTGCAGACTTTCTAAAATTAAAGTTTTACCGATCCCGAAATCGTAAGATAAACGTCGTGTACCAATCTGAGGGTAATCCTCAACACGAACCATTATCTCATCTTCTATATCAGGCGTAATTGTTCTTGGTCGACCTAAGTTGTCATGTTTGGGGCGAAATGGACCACTTTCACCTAAATTTCTGAATACATTATTAAACGTTTGACGGTTAGGTTCCTGCCTGTCTGGATGTTTTATCAAATATTCTCGTTTCTCAGCACGACTGTTGAAATTTTGCTGACAGTAAATAGCAATCATGTATCTCATTTCTGTATTAGAGTAATCACTATGTCTGGACATTTTACTTTTTTTTTCTATATTTCACCAAAATAAATACCTACAAGCCATGTATTATAAAACCCAGAGATTATCGAAACGATAAATAATATTCTGTCAAAATAATTTGTGACGTACACATATTACATTAATATTTCTCAGACGCCCGCCTACTACGTTAACATTTTTCGAAATTAATAATTAAATTAGGATTATGCAACTAATCACTAAAACGGTTAAGATTTGGGGATACTAACAAATATATGTTTGACAAAAGTAGCGCTAATTTGAACAGCAAAAAAGTTTAGTGGACATTTATGCCGCATACGTTGCCTATGTGGCGCCCTCTACAAAATACGTGGAAAGAGGTACAAAATTATGATTTCTCATATCCAAAAACACCCAAACTCAAATTTTTGTGCATGCACATGCAAAGAGCGTGTAAAGTTTTTGTAAAAAATTTCATGTAGAACACCCTGCATCTCTCTTAATATCAACATTTTATTAAAGCTTATTGGTTTAAATCGCTATATTTCAAAATATGACTGTACTGTACTTCTGCAGATTGCAAAGAACCTAAATAAATCATATGATTCACACAAGTACGACAAGGATAATATGAACAACAATACTAGAAAGAGAGAAGAATTGTTATATTTGTGAAACTCACAACTAGATCAGTTTCCTCTACCAAAGCACAACGAATAAAAGTGAGGAGAACAGTGAACATATGCTCACCTGTTTTGGTGAAGAAGACAGCGCACAATTCTTCTCGCTCTTTCAAGTAGTGTTGTTCATATTATCATTGTCGTACTTGTGTAAATCAGGACCACCCTGTATATAGGGTAATCTTTTTAGGAAAGACGAGTTTTTAAATTTTTTATTTAGCCTTGCCTGGATTATTTTTTTGGTGATATGTACTCTGATAAAGTTTCCAGTTAATGGATATTAAGTGTACCAAATTACAAAATAATATTGGGTAATTCGGAAGTTATGAACTCAGAAACAAATAGGCCGAATTGATAAAACACCTACTACGGCTTTGACAGTATCTCGGTTATAAAGTGTAGATCACTCTTAGGTATTACTAAGCGCTACGTTTTATATTAGGGACTTTTTCGACAGTAAGTAATGTAATTTTTTATTCAATAAATACTTCATTAAACTGGAAACAATTGAGTTTCATAGTACATGTTCCTAGTAAAACACAACAAAAAGGATTTTAGAATGCAACTAAATCGATTGATTGATTAGTTCAGCACCACCAGTCAGAGGCTGTGAGACCTCGGCATCTCAACATTTATGCCTGTATGCTGCCATTCTTGCTTACACCTTAACATGTATAGAAAAAGAGGCGGAAGATTGAGAATGCCTTCCATTGCCGCAGTCGGGCTGCTTCTTATCGCACCCGTTACGCATAGACATGCAAACCTCTGAAGTATTTATAGCTCCAGTTTGGCTTTCCTCTGATATGTGTTTAGCTAAGGCTCTATAGGTAACCATGGGTCTCACCACAGTTGTGTACAGTCAGTGTACGATACATACGATGTAACTTAAAAGCGTTTGGTCAGTCAAAGTGATTCTTGATTACTACATTGCAAATTTAACAATGTCACCTTGAATTTATTGGTTAATGCAATAAACAATATACCGATGGATAAACGCAACTCTGGGGGATACGATAATAATATCCACCCTGGGGCAAGTCACCATCAGTGCAAGGACGGAAGGAGGATGTCCATAAGGAGGAGTGCTATCACAATTACTATGGGCAATCCTAGTAGACGACTCTCTCACATAACTGCTCACAGCAGACTTTTACTACTTTGGATGCGCAGACCACTTTGCTATAGTAATAAGGGGCAAATTTGCTGGGGTGATAAATGCAAGCAGTTTTAAATATATTTGATAATTGGTGCATGCAAAAGAGACTGACGTTCAATGCTCAGTAAACACAAATTATGAAAGACGACACTACCAGACCTAATGCCAATAGTGCTAGGAGGAACGGTGATTCCGAATATCAAGGAAACAAAGTACCAAGACTCATCAATGCCATTCATTGGACTGGAACCCTCCTGCGGCATCCTGAAGACGACAATAAATATGGCTACAAGGATGTGGGTGGCATGCAAATCTTTAGAATGCTAGAATCTCACCAAGCAGAAACACAGGCGAAACAGTTTATTAGAAGACATTCGATAACATTTTATGCAGACCTGATAAGCAAAGACAATAGTAGTAGTAGTAGGTTATGTTAACAGGGCACTGTGAGCTTTACAGGCACGCAAAGCTAATGGGGTTGACAGACGAAGCCATGTGCAGATTCTGTCACCTGACTAGGAAACTGCTATGTCTGGCGAATGAGCGGTTTCTTATACTAGGCGATGAGAAGCCACCGGCAAGAAATTACATGAAAGATTCAGTATCGAGGGTGATTGGCTATTTAAAAAGAGTCAGACAGAGAACAATATATTTGAAAAGGTCGCAGTGGAACAGGTCGATTAGCCACCCCATCAAATATAATCTACTACATATTATTAAACTGCATCAGTACCACATATTGGTCACAATAAAGAAAATATGAAGAAAACATTTATTAACGCCTTTACTAATGTACACATACTTA
Organism: Lochmaea capreae; assembly: GCA_949126875.1. Lineage (NCBI taxonomy): Eukaryota > Metazoa > Arthropoda > Insecta > Coleoptera > Chrysomelidae > Lochmaea > Lochmaea capreae. Next base: position 320,703 of record OX421404.1, on the reverse strand, counting down.
ACAGTATCTTATAATATAATAACTTTATTGCGCCCAACAAAATCATTTCAAATAAATATATTTTGGTATGTTAATGCTTACACAATAATAAAATCGATATTAGAAATACTGAATATATGAAAATTAATGCAAGCTTACCTATAGTATTTTAATGCGTTAGATAAAATAAGTCATCAAATTAATCTGCTGCAATTTTTTTCATTCATATATATTTTTTCTACTAGGGTGGGCCCCGGTACCCCCAACAAGTTTCCAACTACCAGAATATCAATCAACAACCAAAATCGCACGGTCCTTTAAAACTGGACGTATCAGTATCCCAAAGCGGAGTACCATCTTTGGTATCTCCTTCATCTAACCAAAGTCCTTCAGGTTATAACGCTCCTAATGCCAACAAAGTTTGGGCTCCTGTACAATCTCCAGTGATTACTCCCAAACAGTCACCTTGGACTCAAAATAACCCCAACATGTGGCAACCTCAATACCAGCCAACAGGGCAACAATATACCAATAACGTCCAAGAGTTGAATTCTTCCTATAGTCAACAATTTCGAGCCCCTGGGCAAGCTCAATATCAAAATCTATCCAACCAATATCAGACCACCGAAATAAACTCTACCCAACAACAACAACGTCAATATTCTGCAAATTCTGCTCAATATTCTTCTCCTCAACGTGAATCCGTATTGCAGTTTTCTCAAGGTCAAGGTGCTCCAGCTCAGGTATAGTTAAGAAGTTCCATACAAATACTTATTGATAAATATTTGGTGCTAGCTGATTTGCGTAAAACATTAGTCCTGGCGATCGTTATTTTTTTTTTAATCGGTACCTACGTAAATAACTAGAAATTCATTTCTTGATTCACCACACAATATATTACTATACACTTGTGTCTTTTGTCTCTATTAATGTCTTTCCAATAATTTCCTCCTATGCAATAGCTAATCTACAATTATTAGACTTTTGTGAAAATACTTCTTCGTAAGAATAAAAGGTACACATATTCGAGAAAGTTATCAAACGTGGAGCGTGGAATATCAAACTACGAATCTACTTTTAAAATATAAAAGATGACCGTATTTTTCTATATAAAGGGTGGCCCATTAGTATGTGGAAGTGCAATAAATTACTTATGATAAAAAATATAAAAAAATGTTTTAAGTCGCCTAAGCGAGACAACATGAAGTTGACTTTTTTTTTCAATAGTGCACCCTATATTTTTGTTTACCATCGAATTCAGCGTGAAATTTTGCATCTAACCCTATCTTTTCTTTCCCCATGAATTGCGACGTTGCCAGCTTGGAGTAAAAAATATGAAGATTTCACGAAAATTGGTACGCTAGAAACGCTATCAGTGTTAAGCAGCTAAACTTGTTTGGTAGGTACGAAGGTAAAGGATGGCTGAAGTATCTGAACAGAGTTAGGTTAGGAGTTCCGTTTGGAGTATTTTTTGGATATGCATTAATTCAAGAGATTTAAATTAGCAAAACCTTGGAACACCCAGTATATGATTTTACCATCCTGTGAAACCATTTAATATCTTCAAATTATGTCTGTAAAATGTACTCTCTATTGAAGAAAATTGCATTTTTAGTTTACAACTTGGAAATTTTCATGTTTTTTGCCAAGTTTGTTCTGAATGTGAAGTTTAACATACTCCTTTGTTCGTTTATTTCATGTGACAAAATCAAATCAGTCATTTTCTACCTTTAAAAACTGTAATAAAATAAGTAGGATATATACACCTCGACCAAATTCATTTCAACACTGCGTTGCGCAAACAAAGAAGCGAGAGGGAGATATCTCAATCCCGCGGAATAAACGCATGTACAATCGGCGGAAAAAGTTTAGTTAGTTAAATAATTTCCTAAGTAAAATCCGGAGAATTTGGGAATCAATTCCATTTTAGTTATTAATTGTGCACTATTTCACGACTTTGTGCACACAAAATCTTGTGTTTTAGCGACTTAAATTCCATATTAAAATTCCACTATCAGTTCATATGGATCTTCACAGTGCAATGTTCTATTTACGACTGGTAGCTGCCGACATTGTCGTACGCGTGATCTACGCGCATCCGAATCTTAGGGTTGAAATGAATTTGGTCGAGTTGTACAATCTAAATTAAGCAAAAATAACTTAACCAACAAATGTAAGGAAAATATCCATAGTTTTAACAAGTAATTTGACGTTTTCGCATTTAAAGTCAGAGTTATTATCGAGACGTGTTATGAAAGTGTAACTATCAACAACGAGAATTTTCCGATAGAACAATTGACAGATATAATTTTTGTACTGGGTGCCAGTGATAAAAACTGTTTACTCGCACAAAGGATTTATCAACAGAAATTTCCAGATGGAAGACAAGAACAGAGACATTGGAAAATGTGCTTTAACGACTTACCAGATCTGGCAATGTACTTTACGATTATGAAGAACGTGAAAGGTTGAAGACTACAATGTCAGAGGACAACGAGAATACCGTAATCTTAAAAGTTATGGAAAATCCTCATCTCGACACGGGAAATAACAAAACAAACCGACATAAGTCGCACTGTCGCCAAAAAAATTTTGTCCAAGAACAAAATACAGCCTTACCATAATATACAGAGAATGTAGGAAATATTGGATGATGATTGTCAAAAGCGGTTAACCTTCTGTGAGTTAACAAATAGAACAAAACAGAGATTTTTTCAATTTTATATTGTTTGACGATGAAGCAACTTTTCATAAAAAATAACGTCATACAACCATATTTCTTTGACGGAAACGTTAATGGGCAAGTTTATTTAATTTTCTCACAAAACGAACTACTCCAACTACTTCATCATTCATTCAACAATCAGTTTTTTAGAGTAGATTATACAGACATAATTTGAAGGCATAAAATAGTTTCACAAGATGGTGAAATAATATACTGGGTGTTGCATTTGAAATCTCTTGAATTAATGCTTATCCAAAAAATACCCAGAACCTCAAACGGAACTCCTACTCTGTTCAGATATTTCAGCCACCCTTTACCTTCGTACGTACCAAATAAGTTCAGTTGCTTACCATAACGTTTACTAGGCAGTATTTATAGTGCACCCATTTTTGTATTTTTGTAACGTCACAATTTATTGGCTAGATGTAGAATTTGACGATGAATTCCCGATCATATCTTGCTTAGGCTGAACACTCAAAATATTTCAGAAATCTGAATCAGCTCAAATACAACAACTTTTATTTTGAAACATTTCTTTGTATTTTTTATCCTAAGTAAGTTACTGCACTTTTTGTATAACTCGAAGTCATTTTCTCCTAAATTGTCACTGCTTAAATATTTTTCAATAACTGCAGATGCTTTTCTAGGTTGTAATTTGTCATCCGTACAAAAACTTTAATGAAAATACCAAGAGAACCTGAGTCATGATGCTAATACTAAGAGATACCATTTAATGTGTACAAGTATATGACTGTCTCTTGAATAAACTGCTCCACAAATATGGGATTTATGTTGAAAATTATTAACTGTTTTATTCACCAATGTATTGTCAGTTGTAATATCTCAAGAGCTTCGAAACTAATCGATTATTTCACGAGTAACGAGATGTAATCTGCGAAAAGTCACGAGAGCGCAGCTCGAGTGGTTTTTTAATTATAATTTATTATTTTAGTTTACTCGAGTGGTATTCGTCACGATTATACAATGGACCGATAATAATAAATCATGTATGTTGTATTAATATTGAACGTTCAATTATTGTAAGTAATTTGTGAAACCTTGTTATCTGTCGGAGCTTGAGATACACTTGTAGCTATTCATTGCGATTTTAAGACGTTTTCTGACTGTTTGAGAAACTTCACTATCGCAACACACAGGCAAGCTGTAGTCTTTTGAATTTCCAAGAATTTTATATCAGTTATTGTTTCCACTTTATTCAGTCAACTGTGATTTAAGATTTAGGATTTTGTTTTGAATAATGCCTAGACGCAAGGTTGGTGGGGATCTAGTGGAGCTATTGATATGATTAAGGCTGGTCGTCTTCAGAGAGAAGTCGCAGACGTTTTCGAAGTAAGCGGTTTTTCCGTAGTTATCGAGAAACGGGAAATCTGAAAGAGAGATCTAAAATTGAACGACCAAGCGTTTTTTTTGATAGCTTTCCTCATGCCGGGAGCTCTGCAGCCTATTGGCTCATTGTACTCCACACCCACATTTAGTCCACCAACCTAGTTATCCTTGTCCCTTCGAGTAGACGATATAGGTCCACGGGATGTGTGCCATTTATGATTCAGATGGTACATTAGCTTCCCCGAAAATTGTTTATCTCCTCGAGTCCAATGCCTCACAGACAGATAAGATATGAGTTACGTTCTCGGTCTCCATGCCACAGAAAAGCAGCTGAGATCTCCGTTATATAACCCTATTTTATGCGGGTTATCTTTTACCGGGGCATGGCCCGTTAGATAACCTGTAATGATTCTCAGCTGATTCCTACTGATAATCAGTAGTTTTTCGGCCCGCTTAATTCATGTGCCATTATAAAGGTTTTATTGAGTACCTGCTTTGAAGTGTTCCTCCACTGTAGTCTTTGTTGGCTTTGCACTCAGTTTTGTATCTATTCTAGGACCCCATTCTTTGTACAACCAAGGGTTGCCAAACCATAGAGAACCCCTGAGTACCTACTTGTCGGATCATACAACAGCGTCTTTTGAATGCTTTGGTTTCAATTGAAACAGTACGTCGAATATTACACAGGGTTAACCTAGATTCACGACGACTTTTGAGAAGAGTTTTATCAACACAAATTTATATGCATGCTCGAGAGATCCTTGGACTATCCACACATACACTTCAAGAACAGACAGTTTTTAGATCAACTTTGTAGAGAAATCGATCAAGGCGACCTCATTGAAAGTATGCCAAAGGCTTATATGAAAGAAAAAAATTCAATGTATCCTAATCTCCTAATTTTTGAGCTCCCTTAACTTTTGATATAAGCAATACGCAAAGAAAAGGTATAGTTAGTATGAGAACTCAGATAATAACTTTTCAAATTACGTAAATAATTTGGTCATTTATTCAAAATTACCATTAAAAAAATTTGAGACATTTTATCAAAAATGGTCATTTGGGTTCGATAATTTTTTTTAGTGAACTGTAGCCTAATTTTTGTGTAGCATTACTGTGGTTGAAATTTTGAGGTCGAATTAAGTTTGGAAATATTCAGAGTACGTGAATAGGCTTGATGACTGATTTGAAATACTGTTCCACGATGTTTGCATGCATAAGCTTTATCCAGAAAATGTTATTTCTTGGAACAAGGGTTTTAAAGGAGAAATTTAGGTTTTCAAAATACCATTTAAATTTCGCACCAAAAAACGAGCATAGGGAGTACCTCGAACAACATTTTAGGTTGCCTGGAATTGGCATATAGAAACAGGACATTACACCACGCGGGTTGGTTCAGGCAGAAAACAAAATTCAAATACATCTGATGACCGCTGCATTTGCTGGAATACTTAAAGGAATCGTGGAGCTTCAGCTGTTCAGCATTTGAACAGAGCTGTGCGTGTGGTTGAAGTCAGTGAAAGCACCAAGACATGGATGCAATGGAATGTATGAATCGCGCTTTTGTCTGCAATCTCCTGGTGGTCTAAACCAGTATGAGATTTGTCGACTCTAAAATTTCAGAACGCCTTATTTTCCATGGTGGAAGGGTGATGGTGATGGTATCAGCGGGAATTCCCAGAGTTCATACAGAACTTATCTTTATTGAAAACGTGCTTTTAAATTCACATAGATATGTCAAATATATCTCCCAGGGTCGCTGTGGTTCCCTATTTGTATTTAATCGGAAACGATTTTTTGTTAATGCGTGATAATATACGATCGCACGTTGCACGAATATTTTACGAGTACCTGATGAAGCGGGTGCTGGTCGAATGGTTTGGCCAGCTTGATCTCAATCCTATTGGTCACCTCTGGAACCATCTGCAAAGACGCATTCGTTACCTTGATCCTCTTCACTTCATCGCCCTCAATATTTTCTAGTATCTCCCAGCCATTGATTACTAACCTTATTAATTAGATACTACGTCGATTGAATGAGAGAGCAAGAGGAGATTACGCCTTACATAAATGCATTACATTTTATCATTTACTGAAATTTTATTGTTTTTATCAAATTTAAGACATTTGATTAATACGACTTTCAGTCCTTCTCATACCGTTGGCTAGAAAACAAAGTGAGTTTTTCCATAATAACATGAACAAAAAACCAAAATTTTGAGAAAGCATGGTTCTACTTTTTGACACCCCCTGTTGTGACGGCATCATAAAGGGTGTTTCAAATTTCAGGTAAAAAACAATTTTGATGTTTATGCATTCCGTATATTTTTGACTGCATCATAAAGGGTGTGTCAAATTTCAGGTAAAAGACATTTTGATATTCATGCACTCCGTATATTTTTTAATTTAACTCTGTATCAAAATTTCAAGCACAATATTGCTACAGAAAAGAAAATAATTTATTGTGGAATTAATTTCCAACATGTTGGAAATCAATCATAACTGCTACTAATTCAGGTGCAATGGAGTAATCAAAATATGAAAAGGCACGCAGCACAAAATGAGGCAGCATTCATGTTCGCATTTTCTTAGATGTCGATGGACCTTCTAAGCTGCAGTGGCATGTAGAGACCCTCTTCATCGGTGTCATCTTCAAAGGGGCACATTCTCATCTTTAAATGTGGTAAACCTCCTTATCCTCAAACGAAGCTGGAGTCGAGCATGACTTGGAGTGCCAATTGAGGCAAATTGTTGAACATTTCACGAACACTGTGTTGAGGTATCAGCTGGAGCCGGATTATTGGTGTACATAATGAAGAACAGGCTAAGGTCTGTCCTCCTCCAGCTTCAGCCGAGAGGATCATTTCGTCTATTATACAAGCTCTAGATTTGGAGATTGACCAACATAATACGCTGAAGACTGCAGAGGCTTCATTTGCTGGGAGTAGAGCGGATAGATAGAAAGTTGGCTTTTTGGAGGATTTTCCTCGTGGCAAACTTTGTTTCAGGAGTTATAATCACTCTTGAATGAATAGACGAGTGTCAGGAAAGATTGACTGACCTGCTGTAGTTAGATCTTCAGGATTATGATCTGTATGGTGGAAAATCTCGACAGTCTCCTGTGAAACCATGTTCTTTTGGAGGACCTTGGCAAAATTCCCTTGGCGATAGAATGCAGAGGTTGTATCACACCAACTGATTGCATGTAGAAACAGAAGGTTCTGTTTGACGACCACAGGAGAAAAGTTTAAGAGAGTGGAGCGTATTCTGAGAATCTCGCTTTCCAGGTTTCATGACTTAAGTGCTTGGGAATTTGGTGCTTTGGTGAGGATCCACAGATAATGGTCCTCTCCGATTTTGGTAACCGTTCCACATTTCTCCGTGGTTTTGGAAAGTCGCAAAACGTGAGTTTGCACTAAAATTAGAAATTCTCCTGGTTTTTAACTTTTGATTTCGGCTATACCACTGAACCGAATTCAAAGTTCTAGGTATATGTTCATTTGATGCAATATTCATTTATTCGAATATTGAATGGCATGATATTATTCATACGGCGTACTGTTTCCGAGTTACAAGCAAAACCTGTAAAAAGGTTCAAAAGTTTCGCTATTTTTTGGCTCTCAAAGGTTATTCTCCCTCCTGGGATGGTGCAAACTTAGATTACACGAATTTAGAACCAACCGAACGCATAAGAGTTATTTCCATGTTGGGAATTGAATCCCTGAAAATGCTTTTTTTGTCTGATTTGACTCATCTAATAGTGAACAAAACAAATAGGAATATTTTCTAAAATTGAGCAACTTCGTTGTGTCCAGTAGTGTAATTTGAACAACCATGTTCTCCTGTTTTCTAACTAACGACAACAAAATTGAATAACATCAAATTTAGATAACAAAACTGTATGTAATCCATAATTGTAGATAAGCTATTGCTTTTTGGTATCATATTTAAAATAATTAATTTTTTTGATAATGGTTGATTCCGTAATGAGTCTACGCAAATCGGCTTTTTGTGGATTTAATATTTTTTACATGCCATTTAATATTTTTAGCATGCTATTTTAATGAAATTCTGCTAACGTAGTAGATATTTTTGATATTATTGGCTTTATTAACGCTTGAATTAATGTTTGCTAATTTGCGCAAAAATCATTTAAACAATTAGAAAATTTTTAAACGAGATAATTTAATCATAGGAAAACTATCACCTATTCCTAGACAAAAAAAAGGAATTTATAAAATTCTAATTGGTTGACAAAAATATTTTAGAAATCCTTCAAGTTTTATTATATTATTTGAAGACACAATACTGCAGAATTCGTTTACGACAGATTCAATTTTGTGTGCCCAGTGATATTTAGGATGTTTTTCTTAGATCTGGAAATAAAAGTCAAGTAACTTATTTATGGTTTTACACCCATCAAAAAAATATATTAAAATCATCCAAATCAGGAACAACCACTCACCATGCTATATATCCGAATAGTCATTGAATTATATTTTTTTAGAAGAGGTACAAGAACTTCAAAATAAAGGGTGTTCCAGAAGTTTGAACCAAAAAGTTGGGAGATGGTAGAGGATCCAAAAATGTTGATAGTACTTAAAAAAAATTAGTGCCTCACTCTCTTCATTAACGAACTATAGGTTTTTAAAGTTCAAAATTGAAAATTGTATTTCATTTATAATTGAGTAGGTATGAAACGACTTATTGGAAGTTAATCTAAATTCAACCATTAATGCAGCGGTAAGAGTAGTTCCTGTATCGACAGATTATTTCATCGTCTGTATACTGCCGAAAATTTAGAGTGTATCAGCTTGTGACTAATAGCAAGACAAACTGACAGATATATTACAATTCTGTCAGCAAGTAAATTTCAATTGAATTCAATTTTCCAACAGCTAAAGCTGGAAACTAGTCCCGTACTAAGAGTATTGTTATTCTAAAACCAAAAATATTTTGGATTAACCCCTATTCACGAAGAAAGAGTACCAACATGGCGAATTTTTCATCGGTTGCTGAAACAGCCTGTTGAGTTTTTTGAATGGAAGAGGAGACTTTTTTATATCCTACATACTTATCCATATCGAACACATTGACTAAATATATATACAGTGAGGGCGTGTTGGGAAAAACGCTTTTACATGTCGATTTGTATTTTTAATTGCGCATTTTTTCCACAAATAAAAAGTATATAGGGTGTGTCATGTGTCAGTGGCCAATACCAAGTTTCTTATTTTAAATGCAACTCCCCGTTTATTATTCATTTTTTGGATTCTTCAGAAAATTTTAGACATAATTCATGTACAATGTCCTATACCTGTCCACTGTTTCGGAAATTTTCAGATTTATTACAAGAATTAACAGTAAAAAAAGAAAATTATTTTATTTCACAAATTCGCTATATTACACTCAATACTTATTTCCCATTCAGTTCTTGATATTGAAAAAGTAAGCAAAAACCATTCCTGCGTTCCTTTTTTCTGGTATGACATAAAAGAATACAAAAACAGTTTTGTTTATTTTCGTATAAAACTCATAGCCTTAGGAACTTGTCTGCCTGCATGACAATAGTGATCTGTGTTATTGCTATTGTCGTTCGAATTTCGTTAACTGTACGTAATAATATTAAAAAAATAGTTCATTTAACAGAAATGCATAAAATAACTATTCTACAAATGATTGGTTATGGAGATAACACATGGACACAAATGGTAGTTTCTAGCAAAATAGAAAAGGAGTTTCGCGAGCTTGGTCATGTAAGACAGATAAAAAAAGTAGCTGCCAATGCTGTAAATGATGATACGAAATTAGATATTATGCTTGAGTTTCAAGAAAACCCACATAATTCTGGTCGAAAAGCATCCCCACTGTTCAACGTTAGCAACAAATCAACTTTTCTAATATTAAAGGAAAGTAAAATGCATCCCTATAGAATGATGCCAACTCAGGAGCTCATGGAAGACGATTTCGATAGGAGAACGTATTTGTGTGAACAAATGGTAATGTTAGATAACAATGCGATTCAATTAGAAGATGTTTTGTTTTCTGATGAGAGCACATTTAGTCTACATGGTCATGGTAATCGTCAAAATTGCCACTATTGGTCTAATGAGAATCCTCACTGGATAAGAGAAGAACATACTTACGCAATATCCTGAAAAAGTTGATGTTTTGGGCAGGAATTGCTGGAAATCATATCGTAGGTCCCGTTTCCATTGATGGCAATTTGAATGGAGATAAATATTTAGAACTGCTCCAAAATTATTTCGTGCCAACTTTGACAAACTTATATTCTGATCCAGCAAACCCACAAGTTCCTGCCAACACAATATGGTTTCAGTAATATGGAGCACCGCTCCATTACCAACTCAATGTTTGGCAGTACCTGAACCAAATTTTTCCAATCGGTTGATAGGGACGCGCGGATCGATAGAATGGCCAGCGCGATCTCCTACTTCAGTCACGCCTGAGATGTTGAATAACGTTAGAAGACATTTCTATGCCAGATGTTGCCAAGACGGTCGCGGCGAGCATTTTGAACATTTCCTACATTGACATTAATGTTTTTTTTACATTATTAAGAAATAATCAGTATTACTTATTAGGTTTTAAGTGTAATGTAGCAAATTTGTGAAACAAAGCAATTTTCTTTTTTTAATGCTAATTTTTGTAATAAATCTGAAAAATCTTAATATTTCCGAAACAGTTGAAGATAGGTATAGGACATTGTACATGAATAATTATGTCTAGAATTTACTGAAAAATCCAAAAAATAGATAATATACGGAGGGCTACTACATTTAGAATAATAAAGTTGGTATTGGCCACCGTCACATGACACACCCTATATATATTTTTTTTTTGAAAAAAATGCACATTTAAAAATACAAATCGATGTGTCCAAGCGTTTTTCCCAACACGCCCTCATTTATCCGTTATCAAATTTATTCCATTTGGCTGGTCCACACTGTATAATCTTAAATAGCAGTCATGGCCTTACATGAACGGTCGGAAAAACCAATTTATTTGTTTTTGTTCCTTTTCGTCGGATGTACTATTGATACGAAAGTGTAAAAGGGTTAGGATACTGTGACCACCTCGAGAACAAAACACCATTTCGTTATTTGGCCGTCTTCGGCCGTGTATGACTGAGTTAAAAATTCTGCCGATATCGGAGCTATGATTGATGATGCAGTTGTCTCCAAAGACCCTCAGGTAGAATCTTATTAGGGTCGAGTTGTCTCCGAAAAAGGGTCGAGTTTGTCTTGTTTGAATGGGTGCGTTCATCTGAAAATATAAGGATCGCTCCCGAGGTAGCGCTACCAACCCCTCCACTTCTTCTTCTTGATCACTCTATGATTCTGATGAACGTTTCAGATTTTGTGATCAGTGATCACCACTTGCTATGTATATTTTATTTGTGTAGTTTCATCAGAGGTTTCATCCATTTTATTTATTTGTTTATCTGTTTTATCCATTTTATATAGAAATGTTAACGTCACGAGAAGAAGATACTACATCGACATTATTTTTATATAAATTCTTGTGAAACATGTGTCCCTTGTTCTTTTTACTCGTGTAATTACGTTTGCAACATTTATAAAAATAAAACATTGTAAAAGTTCCATTATTTTATTGCTATTAGTTATTTTTGTTTAAATTAAATATAATATAATCAGCCAATTTCCTTCCTGGTCTTGTTCTACCATGCTATCATCATTTTTCAATAATTGATGAACATTTTTATCCAAGCAAACATTTTCCATCTTTAAGAAAGTTCAACTATACACTAAAAATTTAAATTTAAGATACCACCTCTCTTATGATCACCAATACTTAATCAACTGAGCAAAATTAAAATATGATCTTTAAAATGGCGACCGCTACCTGAGCGCTCCAGTAGCAAAGTAGGGGAAGTGTCGCGTTCATAAAGATTTTAAAGATCGCTACCTGAGCGCTCAGGGATCGGTGTCTCGGATGAACGCACCCGAAATATATTTTTCAATCACTTTTGGATTTCAAAAAATGTGAAATTGAAGAAAGTGTACCCGAAATGAATTGGAGACAACTTGGACATAACCCCTTTTCGAAAACAGGTAATAACGTACGGTTCGGGAGACAACTCGACCTCGACCAGTGATCTTGATAGATCCTCTATGATATTTTATGTTTTTTGTGCACAGTTTTTTGCACTGATTCATCATGTTTTCTAATGGTTTGATTGTGTATCCATTAAAGTTCGTAGCATTTGGGAAACTTTCTTATTAGTACTTCTACGGAAAAAAGTTATTCTTCATAAAAAGCTCTACATAGACTAAAACGCAAAATGCAACTATCAGGTATCGACATTTTTAATTCATATACGAGGTATATCAGAAAATTAGTTTTACCCAATAGTTGAAGTTTTATTATTAACCAAAAAAAATTTCTAACTAGAATTTTGAATAAACGTTGGGTGTGACGTTTATCCAATATCAAACCGTTTTTTTTTCTAGAATCTTTGGTAGTGGAACGGGGGCTAGATTTTTTATAACTCATTTTCTTGATGACCTAGGCACCAATACATAAACGGCAACAGGTATGCTACCAGTAGGTCGGTGAAACATGTCAATAGTACGTTCATATCTATACAATACATACAATTCGCGTGTTTAGTTGTGAAATGTTTTCTGTGGTTTCCCCGGAATGAAAAGCTCTCATAATGCCTTCTCCCATCGATCTATGTATAATCATAATAGCTTGTGCTTTTTTATAATCGAATCCTCTGAGCGTAAGCACAAGCGGAAGAAACCAAGATACTGAGTGAGATAATTTTCAAGTCGACGAATAGATTATATATCCGATAACATTATGGAGGATTTGATAAATGACGACAGGAATAAATGGTAAACCGAGATCATCATTTTATAATTTTGTAAGAATGTACAATCTCGAATTTGAGATACTGTTTAACGTACTGGGACCAAAATACCGTTTCCATCGAGCGAACTTTGTTTACAAAAACACGTAGGTATAAAACACCGCCTTTTGATCTTTTCGCCGGATGGACATTTCGTTGTTGACAAAAACAGTTGCTGACGACACAAAGTCTTTGAAATTTCTCCAATTCTGAAAACTAAAGTTTTTGGTCTGTCGAAATCATTGTTCGTTTGGAGAAAATCCACCTTTGAGTTTTAGACCATGCAGAACTTTTTATGAATAATTTTATCCGCAAATCGCTAGGAAATTTTGACATTCCAGACAAAATTTCTTAAAGAAAAAGTCAAGATTTTCTATTCACTTCCTTACTGTAAGGAAATGATATTTCAGAATTAATTGATTTCTGTCGAATTTTAAACGATTTGCGGAAAAATAGTATGTTTAACTCGTAGGAAAAACCACATTCCTGGACTAATTCTCGGCTTACAGTCGTCCAGGAATGTTAGGCTTCTCCTACTGGGTAAACAATGTACTAAGTATTTTTTCGTGAAATAAATAATAAAAAAGTTATTCATGCGGTGCGAACTTGAGTGGACACACTGTATGATCTTTGGAAAAAAATATTTTTTCTTCTTCATAGAATGAGTACTTAATGAAATATTTATTAAGCCATACATCCAAAATAATAGTTTTAAAGGATGTCTTGATTAATATTTAGGTGCTTAATGCATTTTTCAATTCAATGGTACATAACTTAATTCAATGATGTATTGTATTTAATTTCAGGGAAATCAACAAGCTTCAAGATTTGTGGAACCTCCACCTACATCTATTACACTCCGCTCGCAGGTTCCCGTCAATCAGGTCCCGCCTCCAGTATATACGTCTCAACCAGCGACGACGACACTAAAAGGTTACATTTTTTTAATAAAAAATATTACATTGATTTTTAAGAATAATTTTTGTATCTACAGTTGAGTGACTGGTTACAAAACAATTTAAGCTTATATTTTAAGAAACCATTCCATTTTTCCAGCACAATAACTAGCGATCTTTAACTTTTCGACCTTTGTAACATCTAACTCAACTTTAATTAAATAAAAACTGTTTTGTTACTATATATTATCAGAAAAAGAGTTGTAATAAGGAATGTAATCATCAAATACTCTTAATAATCAAACTCATTTTAATTACTTATACAACTCTCCTTAATACTAAAACAGTTAGTAATTTAATGACAAATATTTATTGTAAAAATATTTGTCAGCAAACATATGTCGTAAAAAGCAATAACCTGAATTTATAAATAAAGAGGTCAATATAACAATCAGGGGATTCTTACCTTAAACAAACTTAAAAACAGATTCTTACATTGAACACACTTAAGTTAAGATGTTGTAGCCTTGCTAGTCGACTGAAGTTATAATTATTAGTGATACAATAAACCTATGTATTAGCAACTGTAACCCCCTTTCCTACTCCATTGTTTGTTTTTAACCCATCAGTATAGTAAGGGTCTCTCCTATGATTAGTGCGATTTCGTATTATGTTAACTCATGCCGTTGATAATAACGTCTAAAGTGGGTTCAAAATCCTGTTTCACAGACATTCTTCATGGATTAGGTTGCTTCAGCCCTTAGTTTCTAAAAATGTCCTTATTACAAATATTTGGCCCAAAGGCATTTTCCAGAACGATCCTTGGTACATATAATCGTAGTGTGGGCATCACCACGAAGGGTGCGGTACGATTTCATTGCAGGCGAGTAAAACAACAAAAGCTGAGTAAAACTTATCAAGATACTATGAAAATTATAAAATGACCAGCGCAACAATCCATTGATATTGCCAGGCCCAAAGTTCGACCGTTCCCCCGGGTCAAAAGTAAAAGTCAACAATTGTATATGTTCCAACTTTGGAACCAGTTGAAAATGTCATCTTCACTTGGTTGTAAACTAAATAATCTCTATCATTGTTTATATTATTGAAATCATTCGATAAAATGTGATTAGTCATATTCAATCATTCATCATATTAATTTTAAACTCTCTACTATCTTAATATCACCAAATATTATATTTATTTTCGTTTTTCCTTTTATAGTTAAAGTCAATCCGAAAAATTTACGCGGAGACTTAAAGTGGCCTCCTGGAGACATAAGGCAAAAGATTATTGAAGAAGCAGAGAATATTAACTCTAGTAATAGTTTCCTTTCTATTCAAGGTGGCAAACATCTCCGGGGTGATTTAAAATGGCCTCCTGAAAACGTCAAAGTTCAAGCTGAAGAGGAGAATAGACTACGTTTAGAATTGGCTAGGGGACCTGTTTGTAGGCCACGAAAAGTTCAAAAGGATTATTCATCGTTTTTTGAGCAACATGCTTTGAACTTCACATATCCTGGGTATAAAATTCCTCCAGGTACCCAATTCTACAGAACAGCCTAATATAATGTTTGGATATGAAGCGCCCATGTTTAATTGCACCAGTCTAAATAATGTGGAATTATTTTGAATTACTATGACAACAATTTAAGTATACGAAAACATTACTTTCATCTTATTTAGACATTTTT
The DNA here is from genome assembly GCA_949126875.1 of Lochmaea capreae. Classification (NCBI taxonomy): domain Eukaryota; kingdom Metazoa; phylum Arthropoda; class Insecta; order Coleoptera; family Chrysomelidae; genus Lochmaea; species Lochmaea capreae. The sequence goes on along the minus strand of OX421404.1, from coordinate 305,164 downwards.
AAACAGCTGTTGAAGTTTGTAATAATAATAATAATAATAATTTTTTTCATAAATTAGACTTACGAAATTTTGGTATTTTTAGCTTTATTTAAATTGCTTTTGCAAAAAAAGCGTGTGGCAAAAATATAACTATCTAACTTGAATTCTGTTATAATGAATTTAAAAATTCTGTCTTTTCAAGATCACGCTTTTAAGAAAATACAGTTTGGATGAGTAAAGTTGATTTCTATTTCAAGGAACATATCTTCCTTTCTTAAATAAGTACATTTGCTGTTACTTCAGATTTTCTAGGTTTACAGTTTTTGTCCCTTCTTTTTTAACAAAGCATTGCACTTACTTATTTATCTTCATAGCAATGGTTGTATTATTTGACTTTTATAATTAAAACATATTAAGATACCAATTTTAAAAATATTTAATACTAATTTCGTTATTTGTAAATATAAAATTCATACTTTCAATTCACACATTGACTAAAACTGTGGATATTCATTATAACATGTGAATACATTATTTATTGCAGGAAATATAGTGATAAAAGAAGTCATGTATATATGTATATAATAAACATTTTAACCGCCCACAAGAATTTGTTTAATTTAATTCCACCTACGCTAAACACAACTTTCGAAAAAGGAAAAAGTGAATTCATGCCAGCAAAAATTAAATGAGTCTGAAACTAAAACTACAAACATGTAGGAATTCATGCAAAAAACTAAGCAGTTGAAATTTAAATTAAAACTGGAAATTATAACCAGCTTCCAAAACTAAGAAGTAAACTCCTTGCATGAATTCGAAACAACGCATGCTTATTTTTGGGAAGCCACATATGGTTTTCCTTTTCCAAATTATTTTATTTCACATCATCTCTTTATACTTTTTCTCCTTTAGGTATTTTTATTTCTTGTATTATCAAATAGATGTTTGTCCAGAGCGAATCTAACCTAAATTGAATGATTCTACTCAGTATTCTAGACAAATATCTCTATATACTTCAGTTATCTTTTTTAATATACTTAAGTTCGCACCACATGGAAAACTTTTTTATTATCAAGTTTACGAAAAAAAGTTATTCTTTATAAAAAGTTCTGCATGATCCAAAACCTAAAATGCAACCATCAGTTATTCAATTTTTCCAGTCGTATAGGAGGTATATCAGAAAATATGAATTTTGCTCAAGAATAAAGTACCTTTATTTTTGATAATATCGAAAATTATTATTAAGAAAAGTTGTTTAGAACTAAAAACTACGTTCAAATATACAATTACATCGAATTATATGGAAAAACTCCTTTTTTCTTTTTTAACTACAATAACAATGCAAATGCAAATGCAAGTGTAGTTATTTGAAATCTAGGATGTACTGATAAACAAATGATTTATTGACAGTAATAATTGTTTGACAGTGAACGTCAAATAAAATTTGTTAACATGCCGGTGATATTTAGTGTGGAAGAAAAAATAGAAATTGTGTTAATCGTTGGTGATAATTATAAAACTTATCGTGAAGCAGCTGAAATATTTAACAACACACATCCCGGGAAAAATATACACTATACATCAGTAATGAGAATTATGGAAAAATTCAAAACATGTGGAGATGTTAAAAATAAATTCACAAACAAGCGTCAAAAAATCGTTACAAGTGAAGATATGAAGTTGAATGTAATGTTATCTGCATTGGAAAACCCTAAATTGTCTCTGCGAAACAGGGCATCTTCGCTTCCAGATAATATTGGTAAAACCACAATATCAAAAATTTTGAAAGTTTCATCCATATAAACCACAATATATTATCCATACATTAAAACCTGGAGACTACGACAGACGACTAGAATTTTGTTTTCTTATCCAAGGAGAGCTAGAAGATGATCCTTTTTTGGCTAGGAAAATAATTTTTTCTGACGAAGCTACATTTACGTCTAATGGAACAGTGTCTTCGCAAAATTGTCGATGGTGGACTGACTCCAATCCTCACTTTACGATTAAAACTCACGATCAATATTATTTTAAAACTAACGTTTGGTGCGGCATTTACAAGGATAAAATAATTGGCCCCTTTTTTTTTTCGACAATCTATGACTTCTCAACGATATTTAAATTTTTTACAAAATCAGTTGCATGATTTTCTTCGTGACCTTCCAAGACATGAACGACAACAGGTATGGTACCAGCAGGACGGCGCAACATGTCATAGTACGATGGAAGTAAGGCAATACCTTGAAAATATCTTTAATGTAAGGTTAATTCATAGATATTCCGATATTTTTTGGCCAGCTAGGTCGCCAGATTTAACCCCACTAGATTTTTTCTTATGGGGTTACTTAAAAGAACAGGTATATCAACACAGGCCATTCACAAACGTAGAACATTTGGAAAGAATTATTACGGAAACAATTCAGGGTATAACTCCGAATATAATTAGAAATGTATTGAGGGAATTTTCTTCTAGAACGGAAACCTGTATTGTAAGAGAAGGCGGATACGTTGAAGCAATAGTGAATTGATGATAAACTATTACACGCTTGTTACACAATTAACATTATTAGCACTGTATACATAATTATTGTGAAATAAATAATTTTATTTATCAATTATTTTAATGCATCATCAAAATAATGCAACATAGAGGTTAAGAGACGTAAAGGTTATCAAATGTTTAACGAATAAAGAGATAACTGATTGAAGTTTTCGATATTATCAAAAATAATAGTATATTATTCAACAAGCATATAATGATGGCTATTATTCACGAATGGTGCATTTATGTCGCGAGCCGTAGGCGAGTGACATAAACACCTGAGTGAATAATAGCCATTATTTGCGAGTAGAATACTATATTTTGTCCACGACTATTAATTACTTACTTGTTAATACATTTTTTTTTCGATTTTTCTGGCAGTAAATTTAAGGAGAATATTTTTGTGCTGCTTCTCTTATGTTTGGCGGGGGAACATTCAATTCACTGTCTGATTCACTTTTCATATTAAAATTTCTGGTTATATAAATTAAACAACAGTATAGTTATTGAAATTAGCAATAAATATACAATAAAACGTCACTTTTGCTTTTAACATATATCATACACACTAGATAAAAAACTGCATATAAAACGATCTACTCGTATATATTCAACAGCTTGATAAACCATCATATATATCTTCGTAGCCTGATGGTTTACGGCTCTGACTTGGTTAAATGAGGAATTTTAGACATAGGATCGAATCCCCGTCGCGGTGAAAATTTTTAAATAATATATTGTGTCATTTGTATAATAATAATCTTCAATATAATCATGTGTCATGTGACCTTTTCATTATCCACACCCATTATCCACACCTATTATCCACGGGTGCATAATGTACGTCATTATACTTGAAGAAACACACGTAAAATGTAAAAATTATCAAATAGTCGTGGACAAAGGTACTTTATTCTTGAGCAAAATTCATATTTTCTGATATACCTCGTATACGACTGGAAAAATTGAATACCTGATGGTTGCATTTTAGGTTTTGGATCATGCAGAACTTTTTATAAAGAATAACTTTTTTTCGTAAACTTAATAATAAAAAAGTTTTCCATGTAGTGCGAACTTAAGTGGACACACTGTATATAAAATGTTATTATTGTAGTACAGTTTCATGGGACAAAGTTCCCAGGCCAACCAAGTTGCGGGTCAACAAAACTCCTGGGTCCAAATTCCTTAACACACAATTCCTGGGTCAAAGTTCCGAGGGGTAAAACAAGTTCCGAGAGCTAAAATACAGTTCTGATGAATAAATAACTTATAGGAAGGTACTCTGATCGCAAATTCCTTTGTGAAGACAATATAGTTAATTAATTATATCAAGTTTCTAGAAGACACCAAGTTCCGGGGCCAAATACCTACCAATTAGTTCCCGACCAAAAACAATATTTTCAAACATAGAGGATCCTGGTTGAAAAAAAATCCATTATTAGGAAAATAATTTGTACCTTTATTGTATACCTTTGATTTTTGAGAATTCATATTTTTTTATATTCACTAACCCCCTTCACAGCTTAATTGTAAATTCCAAGTTTATCATTACATATATATATTTTATGTAGAGGGTTTTATTTATTACGCAGCGACCATCTTTACTGTGATTTCAGTTTTATTCAATTCAATTCAATTTACTCATTATAAACATTTAAATACAGTAATTTTACGATTTACTTCATTTCATTTAATATCTTCCTACTCAGCCCGTGCCTAGACAAAATTTTGTCTGTTTTTCTCAGGACTAAGTAAAGTCTTATTATGTTTATTGGGAGATAACAGCTGTTAAAGGTTAGCTGATTTTTTATATTTGATTCTTTTTCTAATTTTGTTAGTGGCGCCCTCAAATTTTCATCATAAAACAAAGCCCTGAGAACTGGCTTTGTTATCTCCAAATATAAAGTCAGTTTTCATTTTTTTTCGTCAACTTTCAACGCCGTTAGATAGTAGTGTTTCAGAGTTCAGCTAAAAATAGATTCTTGTTAATGATTAGCAGATCGTTGATTTTAAGGGGACAAATGACGTCGCACCGTATTCGCGCCACTTACATTTAGACGTCACTGGTATGTTGAAGCTAGTCAAATATTTTGGCACAAATCAAAATAATCTTAAGAGAGGGCTGGTACCCAAATTGAAGAAGAAAAGAAGAAGTTTAGGTAAGAGTGATAGTGAGTTGTTGGCACTCGCATGTGGTTTCATCTTGGTTTAAATTTTTGATTAGTTCGAGCATAAGATTCATGCCTTCTGTTGATAAAATGCTTCAAATTCAAATTGAACAAGGTAAACAACAGAGTGATAGTTGTCAGATGTCAACATGTTTGTATTGAACTAGCTCAAACATACCAAGTAAGGAGAAAGAAGAAGCTGAAACATTGAACAGCGAAGAAAGACTATCGACAACTTGAAATAATTTTATTTTCAAATATCCCATTTGTCACTTATTAATATTTTCTAATGAAGATTAGATTAGATTTTATGAGGTGGCTTTTGGCCTATTCCACTGCGACCTTTTCAGATCTATTGTGGTCCTCTAAACTCTAGATTACATTATCCAGCCTGACTCTTTTTATAAAGTGCGTGGAGACTGAACCTTTCATATAGCTCTCTGCCAATGGCTTTTCTTCGCCCAATGCAAAAAACCGCACATTTGCCAGGTTATCGCACTGACATAGAATGTGCTCTGCCGTTTTTTCTTCTAGGTGACAAAACCTGCACATATCTTCGTTTGTCAATCCCATCAGCTTTAAATGCCTATTGAGCTTACAGTGCCCCGTTAACAGACCCACTACAGCTTTAACAGTTTTCCTGTCTTTGGCCATCAGATCTGCTGTAAATTTTGGCGAGTGTTCTAATATGAACTGTTTTGCTTGTCTCTGCCCTGGTGACTTCCTCCACCATTTCAGAGATTTGTGGGCGACCCACTTTTTTGTTTGTTTCCTTGTTATGGTTTTTGCAACGCCGCAGAAGGGTTCTGGCCCAACGAATGGCATTGATGAGTCTTGCTTGGCCATTTCATCTGCTTTTTCGTTGCCCTTATGCCCCTCGTGCCCCGGTACCCAGGCTACTGTAACATTGCAACGCTCACCCAGTGTGTTTAGGGCCCGCACACAATCCCATACTAGCTTAGAATTGACCTCTACGGAGTTGAGTGCCTTTAGCGCTGCTTGACGGTCTGTGAAGATGGCAATTGAACGATATGTTCTCTTCTGCCTTTTAATTTCTTCCACATTTTCTAATTAAACATGGGGTCAAAATTTGAAGTTCAACACCCTATTGTGTTAAGTTATTGTTCTTATGAGCTTGCTGTGTTACAAAACATTTATTGTAATTCACAACTTTATTATGGGAAAGCAAATTTGTTTACGTTAAATGTTTATCTTCAGTTATCTGACTAAGCTCGGTTACTATTGGAAGTTTGGTTCCTGAGAATATGATATCGTAAGCGAATCGATAGTATCACAAACCTCCATGTTGCGGTGGATCGTATTGTAGTGTGATCTAGCGACAAGTGTCGAAAGTAGGTCTGAGGTAGAAAAATAGATAAAAAATTTAATAGATGAGGCTTTTACTTAATGAAAGTTCATACTGCAATGATAAAATGAAACAATTCACTTAATTTGTTTAAATCTTCACTTTTCGTCCGCAGGCACTGAAAAATATAAATTCCATCTATAACAATCCATTGATTATTATGAACACTAATATTCACACCACGGTCTTATGACACGTAAAATCTAGCGGATTTCTTATGTAATTAATTTGACAACAGAAAATGACAGTTATGTCACAACCACAGACTAAAAAAGTACGTCAAAAATAGAAGTTAATTATGCAACAAGTGCAAAAAGTGTTTACTGCACGAGACGTTGATTGCAATAAACACTTTTTGCACGAGTTACAATATATTTTCATGCAAAAAACAAAAAATGTCTTATTTAAGTTGCTCTATATCTAATCCCGATAAGAAGTTCATTTTAAATGATTATCAGATGCCTCTTACGGCAATCTTCAACGACATCCACGAACTCGTAGAATGCATGATAAATAATATACGTATTATTTCTGGTCAGTGCTTTTTAAAATATTGTTATAGTTTTGTAATACGATGTATTAGATGTAAAAAAAAACAGAAAACTAGTAAACCTTTTGAAAAGCTTATGGAAATAGCTTCCACAAACAGCGCAAAGAAGACAACAAAAGATAAAGGACTCGACAGAAGATCGCTGAAGATAAAACAGCCATGGTAACACAAGGAAACGAAAGATCGCCCACTAACTATATTGAGACCGGAGACAATTACGACAGATAAAAGAGTGGCAGTGGCGAACCGTGGGGGGGGGTGACAGAAGGGGCAAAATGCCCCGGGCGCCAGCCACTGGGGGCTGCCGCGCAACCCGCGGTCTTAGTGGCTGCTATCCGGTCGTAGAGGCGGTACGCAGGCGCAAAAATCGGGATAAGGCCACCGGCTGACTGAAGGGGGCGCTGTAACTACATAAAATTTTAAGCTCCGAACGGACATCGTGTATAGTCGCGTTGTTGGTTTGCTAGAAAAAATGTCTGATGATATAAATAATACCTCCGAAACTAGAAGTGAGGCAGACAGATTGTTAGAAAACATTCTGAATTATAATTTTCTTGTGTTGTTAGAATTTTGGAATTCCGTTCTACAAAAAATTTACCGCGTTCAAAAACGATTACAAGATCATACTATGAACTTCTCGGATGCGTCTTGTGATCTGGCAGCTTTAAAAATTGACCTAAACCAATCCCGAGATTCTATATCTCAAGATGCAATAAAAATGCGTAAAAATAATTGTGAAAAATGGGGAATTGAAACTGAAAGACGTATTAGGAGAAGGCGTAGGATGCCTGGAGAATCAGCCAGAGATGCCGGACTATCCGCCGAAGAGGAAATACTAAGAGTTATGAAAGCAGTTCTAGATAGACTATACCAAGAATTAAATACGCGCTTTAGTCGCCTAACGGATCTAAACTTAAAATTTGGTTTTCTGTTAAAAGTGAAAAATCTAATTGGAGGTGAGGACAAGAACAAAGACGAAGAGGAAAATCACAAATTAAAAGAAAATTGCCTCAATTTCGGTGAATTTTATAACACGGATGTTGATGGAAACGGGTTATTTACAGAGATTGTAGACTGTAGAATGTTGCTTCATACTCGAGGTGATGCATTACCAAAGACTCCTATAGAACTTTTAGATTTTATCATTTCATACGGTGAAGATGTGTTTCCGAATTTGCGTATTTCGCTGCAAATTCTATTAACTATTTTTACATCGATCGCAAGTTGTGAGCGATCTTTTAGCAAGTTAAAGTTAACTCTTTCCTATTTAAGAACGACGATGGGACAAGATCGGTTAACTAATCTGGCCCTTCTTAGCATCGAAAAGGAAACTTTGGAAAAAATTAATTTAAGCGAAGTAATCAATCGATTCGCTTCGGTTAAATCAAGAAAAATTAATATTTAAAAAAAATTTAGTGAGAATTTATTTTTGTTTGTTATTGTTAATGTTTTTAGAACTAGAGTTTTTATATTTTTTTTTGTTGTGTTTATATTTCTAGCGAATTTGTTTTTATTTTTATTTTGTGTTTTGTTATTTACGTTTTTCAATTTTTTTACTGTTTGGATACCTATATATTATACCTATGTATTTAATATTTTTAAATACAAATAATACAAGTTTGTAAAATTTTAATTATTATTTCAATTAAGGGCGCAAGTTCATAAAATTGCCCCGGGCGCTACATAGGCTCGGCTCGCCACTGAAGAGTGGAGTTCTTCCTGGAATACATAGTCCTCGAGTGGTATCATTAGAAGAACTTTGCTTCAAATACCTTCCCAAAACTAGTCCGGAGACTAAGAATTTAAAATGGGAAAGTTTGTATGTGATTTTTTAAACGGAAGTATACTTATATAGTACAGACCATTTTCTAAATTCTTGAGATGATCCCGCTGTTATAGTTTTTTTAGATTTGATCGCACAAAAAAATTGTAGGAATCAAAATTGTAGGGAATTTTTTAACCTATAAGATGACATAGTGCAATATTTTGGGAAAAATATTTTTAACCATTGATTTTGGAAACATTTTACAATGGATTTTTAAGCTAAAAACATAATTAAGCAATAATAATGACTTTATAATATAGGAAAATATGGTAGTACATACGGCCCCGGAAAACGTTGGTGTTTTCAGATTTCAAATACCTACTTATTCAAAATGGCGGCCATACAAAATTAACGCTATACCCACAAACTCGTTTGTGAAATCGTGGTAGGCTGAGATTGAAGTTCAGATTTCAGTTGATTAGCTTGAAAGAGGTGGCCCATCAACATGTATGACTATACAAAAGTTCAAATCTGTAATATTTCAGACAGCGAAAATATGGGGGTGCCTTCATCTTAAATGCGACATACTGTATAATAATTCTACAAAAAAAACTTCAATATTCGACCCCAATAAAACCCTATTTAAAAATGTTAGACTCTCTAAACGAGAAAGCAGCAGAGTGGACCGATGTAGAGACCGTTACAAATAATGCAAGTCACTTTTTGTATAATCAATGGTGAATTTTTAATTTATTTATCAATAACTGCAAGATTATTTAGCATTTGTTTACCTTTGAGCAAGAATTTTCAAAAAAACGAATATGGATTTAAAAGAAGAAGTTCTCTGGCCAGTATTACTTTTGATTAATTAAATGGCATGCGATAAAACTCTGAAAAATAATTTAAAACCATTTATGCTAATACCAAATCCATTTGTGAAAAGCTAGAAGTTACGTTAAGTAGTCCTCGATTCACAAAGCGTCAAACACATAGAACTAATCCAGACTTAAATTTAAATACACCTGAAGAGTATTAGAGAATTACGGTTTTCAACAGTTTTTTGACTCATAGTAGGGGAGGCCGGTACGCTAAATTTTCAGTTACTAAAGCGTCATGGGGACCGATTAGATTGTGAAGATTTGGGCCTAAAACGAAAAATAATTTATGTTCACTTTGCCATTTTAGTGGGGAGGAGAGCGTGTGCTAATTTTCATAAATGTTCACATAAAAATACTCGAGCGCCTCAGACATTCACGGTGTTTACTCGCTTTGTTTTTCTAACAACCGAGAGATATTATTCTGACGAGTAATTAGGGGAGGATGGCTGTAGAAAAGGGTAGAAAAAAAAAAGAAGTTATTCGAGTTATTCTAAGGGAATATTTAGAAAACTCAAAAAAGTGTCCTATTAAAATATCTGACGATTTGGATGTGATCAAAAGTCATGGTAGAGTTTCGAAAATGTAAAAAAAAAGTGACCTTGAAATACTCGAGCGCATCAGATTTTTACACAAACTGTTTAAGTTGATGTTCTAGGCGGCCCAAATGATAATCTGACAAATATATGAAGGCATATTCTTAATCTGAAAATTTTTTTTTCCAATTTCTGAGTGGAATAAATTATTACGCATATATGTAGGTGTAATTTTATTATTATTTATTAATACAAAAATAGATTAAAAAATATAAAAAAAAATGTTTTAATCTTCATCCTCACTGGAGTATCATCAAGTTCCTGAGCACTTTCTGGTGTTATTTCATCACATTTTTGAAAATCGGTCGGTATTTTTATAGCTGTAAAAAGTTTGTAGCACTGGACATGATATCCATCGTTTAAAGATGTTTCATTAGAAATTTTAACCGTAGCATAAGCGTTACTAGATTTTCTTTGAACTGGTTTTACTCTACGATACTCCAAAGTAGTTATACTGGTGTGAACTTTTTAATTTTTTCACATGTTTCTTTCTCACAAAGTACACATTTCACTGTTACATTGCTCATTATTGCAATGCATATAAAATTGATTGCATTGAATTAATAAAAAAATTATTGTAAAACACAACAAATAAATCAAAACACCATACATCTACGAAACACAAACAAGTTATTATGATCAGCTGTTAAATCAGTATGGTGGCAGATAGTAGTGTGGGGATGGTGCGAGAGGGTGAAATATAAAGAAAGAGTGAGAAGGAAACAGGACGCGGAGTTTCAATCCAGTTCTCAGCAGCTATGGTTTAAGCTACATCACCCCATGAAAATCGTCAGATTAGTTTTATTCTGTAATTCTTACAGGATTTTCTTCAAAATGAAAAAAAAATTAACCGCGCTCGAGTATTTCATAGTGACGTTTTTTTTTACAATTTTGCCACTCACTTATTTCCTTATGCCACGCTAAAATCATCAGATTATTGAAATATATTCTGTTCTGTATGTATTTAACTTACCTGTCATTAATCTGGCGCGCTCGAGTTTTTCTGAGGATTGATTTTTTTTTACTAATCTGCACGCCCTTATATGAAGTGTTTATACAGTGCTTTTCAGATAAAAGTATCCATCTTTAATAACTTTTGTAATACTGGTATTTAGAAAAAATCCAAAAACACGTCAATTTATGTTGGAAGGGGCAAGCATTATGGCTTATTATTTAAACTTACTGGAAAAGCCACCCCCTCACCCCTAGCAGCATTCCCTTTATTTTTTTAAATTACTTTTCATATTTTTTATGTAAAATTTGGATACTCCTCTTTAAGCTGATTTCAAAAATGTATAATACTTGTAGGTTAAAGTGGTTAGTTTATGAGATAAACAATTTTTCTTTTAAGAGCACAAATTTTACTTATTATTTACTTTCACCTTATTTGCCTGTACTAAAATGGGTTGTACAACAGTTCAAACTCTTTAATCTTTTTAACTGTGCTATTTATTATGAAGTTACAATAAGTGTTCAAAATGAGTACCATTCACTTCCATACATTAATGGTATAATCTATTTTGAAATGCCTCTCTGACATTGCTTAATACGGCTAGATTTAATTGTCGACATTCATTTTCTATCTTCTCTCGTAAATCATCCAGAGATTCTGGTTGGGTAGCATAAACTTTTGTTTTTAAATACCCCCATAAAAAAAAGTCTAGGGTGTTAAATCCGGTGACCTAGGTGGCCACTCCATCATCTGCCCCCTTCTACCTATCCAACGAGCGGGGAATGTTTCGTTTAAAAATTGTCGGACAGGCATAGCATAGTGTGGGGGAGCTCCGTCTTGTTGAAATACCAGTAAATCTTCGGAAAGGTTATCATCATTTTCTATTATTGTTGTAATACGTGGGTCAACCCCTTCCCTGAGTAACTCAAGATATGATTCACCATTTAAATTTCCGTTGATGAAGAAAGGTCCGACAATGTGGTCACCTAGGATACCATACCAAACGTTTAACTTTTGGGGATGTTGTGTATGGAATTCACGCATAATATGTGGATCACTTTCAGCCCAATATCTACAATTATGCCTACTTACTAAGCCATTTAATGAAAATGAGCATTCTTGATAATTTGCGTCATTGATTCGCAAAACTCTAGACGACGATCAAAATCATCTTCATTCAACTCCTGCACCAACTTAACTTTGTATGGGTGGTACTTGAATTTATGTAGAACTCGGAAAACTGTAGAAGATGAAACACCGATCGCTCTACTTATTGTTGACAACGATTGGGGTTGTTGAGCCTCTAAGCTGACTTGCCCTAAAATTGCCACTTGGATTGCTTCGCTTATGCACTTTATTGCAAACAGACCCTGTTGTGGTAAATTTCTCCATCAGTTGAATTACATACTTATGAGTGGCATGTCTTCCGTCATGTAATTCGTTAAATATTCTAGCAGCAGCTCTTGCACAATTATTATTTTGGTAGTATAAACCTACAATTTCAATTCTTTCTTGCAAAGAGTAAACCATTTCAGAGTAACAAAATAAATAATGTATCAAATTACACTATCAATAGTGACTAAAAATTCTAGTTGACAATGTCAAACTTTAATAAAAAGTAGAGTTTTTTGTCGTTTGGATTTTTTAAGTAGAATAAATAGCACAGTTAAAAAGATTAAAGAGTTTGAACTGTTGTACAACCCATTTTAGTACAGGCAAATAAGCTGAAAGTAAATAATAAGTAAAATTTGTGCTCTTAAAAGAAAAATTGTTTATCTCATAAACTAACCACTTTAACCTACAAGTATTATACATTTTTGAAATCAGCTCAAAGGGGAGTATCCAAATTTTACATAAAAAATATGAAAAGTAATTTAAAAAAATAAAGGGGATGCTGCTAGGGGTGAGAGGGTGGCTTTTCCAGTAAGTTTAAATAATAAGCCATAATGCTTGCCCCTTCCAACATAAATTGACGTGTTTTTGGATTTTTTCGAAATACCAGTATTACAAAAGTTATTAAAGGTGGATACTTTTATCTGAAAAGCACTGTATATGGTAGGAGTACATTACAAGGAATAAGGTTTCTCCTCTTCAAATCCCCTCTTGGGCTCCCCTACTATCATTTTTGATACAGTTAAAAGAGCGTTTTGTTTTATGTTGTCATGACATCGTTAATGTCAGCAATTATGAAATAATCGTCAATGTATGAATGTACTATTTTACATAAATAAAAGGGTTTATCGTACATCTCTGCCTTTTCGTTCTGATGTTCTAGAATACCAACAGATATATCCAGAATACCGCTAACTGCAACAATTCTGAACCTCACACCACTACATATATGGTGGTGGAAAGTATTGCAGAAAGAAGAAGATACAGACTAAGTAGATAGGGAATCATTAAAAAAAATCAACTCCTCATTACTTAGAAATCAGATAACCTGGGACAAGCCACAAGATGGTATGATGAAAAAGTATAACTTTTAAAATTCCTTCCTCCGAGAAATAGGACTAGAGGAGCTACTAGTCTCTGAGACTTTCCTCAGGAATTAAGTAGAAAAAATATTTTAGGTCTCAATGAGTGTCACCCCAATATACATACATACATACATAAATTTCTGTGAACTCAATATTCTTGGGACATTATTGTTACTTAATATAAAATAATCACTTTTTTTTTTATAAATTACGAGTAGTATAATATTATTTATTGTGTATTAGACATATGGACAAGAAAAGGTGATATGTGAAATAATCCCATAATTTTTATATATAGATATCAATATTAATTAAATATTTAACAAACAATACAAAATAAAACCATTTTGTAAATTTAATTCTTGGAATAGAGTTGAGCTTTCCGCTTACGATTCGCTAGCATATCATAAAACGGATTATGACTAATACTTTGAGTTAGTCTATGCATCCATTCTCTTCGTTCGTCGTCGTTGCTCGCCGACATTCTGTATACTGTATGTTTTCCTTCTACTACTTTACCCTCGGAGTCTGTTTTACAGGCTTTGATGAATTCTGCACCTCCACTGGCATATAATTCAAAACAAAACTGTTTTTGCCTATCATAGCATTCACGTATTGAAATATTTTCCAGAGGAATAATTCCTCGAGGTTCTTTGTCGGTAGTATATTCAAAATAATATAGACAATTGTCATTTAATATAAACCAACGCCGTTTCCAACTCTTGTAACGACCACCCTGTTTCCATAACCAGCCCTCTTTGTCAGGATTGAAGAAAGTATGCATTAGATCGTTACCATCATCTTCAGGTATTTTAAACGGCTCGGCTTTTATACTATCATATAGACTCTGAAACAATACAAAATATTTTAAATTTTCATTGCGATTTTTAAACATGACATAATACCGCGATTTAACTACTGTCTAATAATTCTTACATCGAATTTATACCGTCGTCAACTATATTTAAATACTTAAAGTCTTTAGTATGTTCCTTGTGGTATATTTGTTACGTCCCAAGCCCGATCTTGTACGGAGTCGAGCTTCGTACAATGAATTTGTACGAAGTACGATCTGTACAAGCCATTTTGTACGAAGCCGAGATTGGCGGACTTCGGGCAGAGATGATTGTACGAAGTCGACTCTGTACAACGCTGGTTGTACGGAGTCGGAGCATCGATACTCACTCGGTAATGAGTGCGCTATTAAGACTCTCGTCTGTAGCCCGTGTGATGTGGTGCCGACCTCGGGCGCCATCGAGTATCTCCGGTGGCGCTCGGCTTTCATGCGGGGCGCGCACGGTTCAAACACCCCGTGTCGCTCTCGTCGACGACTCGAAGGCGCGGAGAAGGGTAGGGTAGGGTAGGTTGGGTTGGATTGGATTTCCTTCGCTTCTAATGCACTTTACAACATTTTGGAAAATACCCATTAAAAAAGTGTACGGAAAGCAAGCTTTTCTGTGAATTATACAATTCCATTTTTCGATTTGGGTTAGGGTTGGGTGAGATTTCCTTCGCTTTCAATTATAATAATTTTCAATAATAACCCAACCAAACCTACCCCTACCAAACCACCTTCGTATTTTTAGTCAATTTTTGAAGAATAAATTATAATAATTTTCAATAATACCCCAACCAAACCTACCCCTACCAAACCACCTTCGTATTTTTAGTCAATTTTTGTAGAATAAATTATAATAATTTTCAATAATAACCCAACCAAACCTACCCCTACCAAACCACATCCCTCGCGCGCCTGGCACCAGACGACCAGTCCCGCGATAAAGACACCGGAGATACTCGATGGCGCCCGAAGTCGGCACCACATCACACGGGCTACAGACAAGAGTGCTATTAAGATGTTAGTAAACACAAACGTAGTTATTGTGATTGAATGTATGTTCTCCAGCTAGTTGGCTACCATCTATTGTCGAGTGTAGATTGAAAACGGATTGAGATTGAAAATGAATTTGGACACGATGAAAAGAGTATTTGAGGAAAAGTTAGCTGTAATCACAGTAAAAGTCAATTCAAATGCTCGATGCTCCGTACAACCAACGTTGTACAGAGTCGACTTCGTACAATCATCTCTGTCCGAAGACCGCCAATCTCGGCTTCGTACAAAATGGCTTGTACAGATCGGACTTCGTACAAATTCATTGTACGAAGCTCGACTCCGTACAAGATCGGGCTTGGGACGTAACATATTCATAATTTTTTTCGTTATTTTCATTGGAAATAAAACCACAACCTTTTTTTATATTTTCAACGTTTCGGTAGTGTTCCAATTACCGTTATCAAGAAAAAGTGCGTTTTTGTTTTGACCCTTACTGACATTTAAAAAAAAAATCAACAAATAGACAATCATACCAAAACATTGGAAGTAAGAATATAAAAAAAATATTGTGGTGTTATTTCCTAAGGGCCGGTTCTACAATTTGAGTATTAACCTGGCATACGCTTACGTAGGATAACGGGTCACTATTGCGTTCTACAATAGAGGTATATCTGTATTCCAAGTATAAGTTATCTATACCAGTTTGAGGGTATAACCGAGGAATAAACTTATTCTGCATTTCTAATGGTTTTGACATATAAATATTATTACATAACCCTACTTTTTTGTTTTGACTAAAATTAGTGGCGTTTTTTGTTGAATATTAATTATATACATTGAACACATTTGAGATGAATCCTTTCAATCTACCTAACATTTTTGAATCAGATGATGAAGATATTCAGATCAGATTATACCGAAATTCTAAAGTATTTAAAGTTAGGTAAAATATAGGTATTCATTTGATGTGAAATTATTACAACGTTGTTTATCCATGATTGAAAATACTACAATGCTAATAGTTTGCAAAACCAAACTATCAAGAAATAAGCAGGAAATGTCAGAAATTTCCACTTTTCAAAACGTCAAATGTCAAAACGTTGGTTGATTGGAACTACTAGCGAGATATTCTCGGAATAACTGTGCCTGTCATAGAAATCGATTGTAGAACCTACAACAAGTTATTCTCGGTATAAATCTAGGTATAAAATATCGAAGGAATAACTATACCGACTTTTATACTCCCATTGTAGAATCGGCCCTTAGAAAATAAAAAATATGAAATTTTCCAACCAATTGTGAAAATGACATATAGCACGCAGATTACTTATTGTGAAAGTTACGGGGTAATACAGACTCGGCACATGTCTCAGTATACGAAATAAAATTAGTCAAGCTCGGCACATGAATAATAATACCTCCCTATGCTTACAAGTAATAAAACAAAATTTATAAATTGAAAATATATATGATGTATTATGTAGGTACATATAGGAGGAACATGTTCAAAATTATATTTAGCCTACGTACTATTTTAATTAATTGCATAATACCTAATGCGATATTATTCCAACATATTACAGTTTGGACAACTTACTATTTTTATATTCTATAATTTTAGAGTTAAGAAAATTATGACGTTTCTATATTTTTGAATTTATGAATTCTGTTACATTTAATATAGATTTCAGTTTGTAGTTTAAGAAGTGCATCTACAATAGTATATTATTCAACAAGCTTATAATGATGCATCATTATATGTATAATAAATTAACTGTATACATACATACAATACATAGGCTAGCTTCACTATGCACACTATTAATGTCGATATATAACATTGTATTCATTATCTTTCGGTAGATATTATTATGTATACAATTTAAGGCATAATCGAATATAATAATTAAAAAATAAGATGTAATTATTACCTATAACATACGAATAGAAAAAATATTAAAAATCTTGAAAATCAGTACATCTACAACTATTCTTATTGAGTGTCATTCATAGACAAAATGTCATAATATAACAAATAAAAAAAACGTACGGGATTCTAACATGCATGCATACCTACAATTTATCATTTCCGCAACCAAACCACTATACCACTCGGGTACGACATAATAATTCATTAATCAACCAAGCTGTTACGAATAGACCAAATGATGTATGTCAAAACTAAACAAGTGACGTTTTATCAAGAATTATCCATTTTTTTAATTCTTCCCATATTTCCTTTTATCGTCTTCCAATTATGAAGCGTGTTGAAAATTTCAAGTCCACAGTTAAGTTTATAAGTGTATAAAGTTCCTCCCAGACAGACATAGCGTGTTAAGGTCTCTTCCAACAACACAACATCCAAATGGATGTCGGAACTGCTCACCACTAGAGTAGCAGAGACGAGAACGAGCAAAGACATTGTCTCCATCTGCACAACCAGAGGATGCCCACAGGGAGGGGTAGCATCCCCATTAATGTGGAGTCTGACGGTTGACGAACTCCTGTGTGGTTTGACAGACCTCGGAATATCCTGCCAAGGATATGCCGATGATATTGTTATAACAGCCAGGGGAAAATTTGAAAACACCCTTTGTGACATCGTACAAAAGGGTCTGAACTATACAAATAGCTGGTGTGGGCAAGTGGGACTCAGCATCAACCCCACCAAAACCATCTTGATAGCCTTCACTAAGAAAAGAAAACTGAACCCCAAAACCATTAAACTTGATGGTAACGACGTTAAATGGAGACAAGAAGTCAAGTATCTAGGTTTGACTCTAGACAGCAAACTCCTGTGGAACAAACACGAGAAGGAAATTACATACAAAGCAAAAATGGCTCTAATGGTGTGCAGGAATCTGGCAGGGAGAAACTGGGGTTGTGACCCAAAAATCCTGAGCTGGATCCCAGACAGCACACGTCGTCTTAAAGACGTCTTATTTATGTTCATTGTAAGTCTGGACGCCTAAAGACTTAAAACAGACATGCTAAAGATGTCTTTTCAAAGATGTCCATTTCATGACGTCTTCAGAATGTCTTTCAAATGCCATGGCACGATGTTTCAAACAGAAAATTATAAAAAGTAGATAATAAGAAAAAAATATGTCTAAAATCCTTGGTGATTTTAATGATTTGCGTTTCTCAAAACAATAACAATAAAAGCTGGAATGTAAAGAATTTTCATACAAATGTATTTGACATAAGACGTTTAATAATTTTCTCGATCAAAACAAGCAGAAAGACAGTACACAGATTCCTTCAGGAACAATTTCTCTACCCTTTTCATGTTCAAAGCGTACAAGCTTCCAATCCTGAAGATTATCCATACCGATTGGCTCTCTGCCAATGGTTTTTGGATCACAACGAACCTGATTTTTCATGAATATTGTTTTCGGATGAGGCATGTTTACGCACGATGGTTATTTTATTAGCATTAACAGCCATATTTGCCCGCTCGAAGACATAACAACAATTTTCTGAAAACATGTGGGCTGGTATTTAATTATTGCCGTATTTTTCATTTTTTTTTACAAAGAATATATATGTTGAGTTCTTTAGACATGGCTTTAATTTTAACAACCAATAAATACATTACACTTAAGGACGGAGGAGGGGGCAAATGTCTTAAAATGGTCAGAAAGTGACATCAGTAAGACTTCTTTCCAAAGATGTCTTAAAGACGTTACCTTTTGTAACATCCGATGTCTTTAAGACGTCTAAGATGCCTTTCTGGTGAAAACAGACATTCCTAAGACGTCCTGTATGTCGAAATACGATATCTTATAGACGTCTTTACGATATCTTTGTGCTGTTTGGGATGTACACTGTCATAGTGAGACCAATCATCACTTATGGAGCCATTGCGTGGTGTAGTAGAACTAGCCTCTTGACGACGAGAGAAAACCTCTCCAAAATTCAAAGACTAGCCTGTATATGCATAACAGGAGCAATGAGTACATGCCCAACGGCAGCAATGGAAGTGATTCTCAACCTCACACCATTACATATGGTGGTGGAGAGTGTTGCAGAAAGAACGAGATACAGACTAAGTAGAGAGCAAATCATTAAAAAAAACCACCTCTTCACTTCTTAGAAATCGGACAACCTGGGACATGCCACAAGATGGTATGATGAAAAAGTATAATTTTTCAAAGAAATTCGTTACGGAATCAAGCAACAAGAAGGAATGGGATCTAAATACCATTTCCAGACTTGGAAAGAATGCCATTCAATGGTACACAGGCGGCTCAAAAGCAATAGAAGGAACTGGGATGGGAGTGTACGGGCCAGGAACCAAACACTCTGAAAGCTTGGGAAAAACCCCCAAGTATCTTTCAAGTGGAGATTCACGCAATAAGAAAGTGTGCCCAGTTCAATATTGACAAAGAATATAGAAGGCAAAGGATTATCATAATGTCTGATAGTCAAGCAGCCATTAAAGCGCTGAGTTCTTGTGTAATCAGTTCCAAAATGGTGTGGGAATGCCTAGGCAAACTTAATGAACTAGGCGAGAACAATATAGTCACTTTACTGTGGATTCCAGGACACACTGGAATAGAAGGAAATGAAATAGCAGATGGACTAACAAAGAGGGGAACTAAAAGAGCCTTTTGGGGACCGGAACCCTTTTGCGGAATCAGCTCCAATGTAATATTGGAAAAAATAGGTAAAGCCGAAGAAAAGAGAAGATCTGACAATTGGAAAGATCTAGTAGGGCTTAGGCAATCAAAGATTCTTCTGGGTGACTACAACCTGTTGAGATCAAATGAATACATAAGTCAAAGCAAAACTGCACTAAGAGTTTTAACAGGAATCCCAACGGGACATTGTCTCCTGAATGGGCACCTTGAAAAGCTCAAAATAGTGGAGGAAGAAGATTGTAGATTTTGTGGAATGGAAGAAGAAACCTCCATCCACATACTTGCGAACTGCACAGTATTTCAGAATCCTAGGGCACAGTACCTTGGAGACTACTGGATAGAAGAGGGACAGTTACCTAAGTTGAGGCCTGCAGATATCCTAAAATTCCTCCGGGAAATAGGACTAAAGGAGCTACTAGTATCTGAGACTCTCCTCAGAAACTAAGTAGAAGTAAGGGGGCACAATAGATCTTTTAGGTCTCAGTGAATGTTACCCCAAAATACATACATACATACATACAAGGTCTCTTCCAATAGAAATCATAAACTGTGAAAAACGATCGGAGAATAGTCAACCATTGCAATCAGTGATAGGAATTATGCGAAAGTAAACTCGTTGTTTGGTATGACTAGTTATTATCTGCATGTAACTAGAGTTGTCGGTTTGCTATTGAAAACAATTCCTTCAATTTCACTCCATAGGGAAAATTCGATAGGTGTTAGGCCTGGGGATGTCGATGGCTATTAATGATTACTACCTCCACCAATCCAGTTGAAATGTTCATTAAAAAGAGGAGGTCCTATTACATTAGATTCGACTATTCCTCCCCATACATTCAATGATCATCGTTTTTGATGATCGAATGTCCGAAAGTAGTGGGGATTTTCATCGCTATAATAGTACAAATTATGTCTATTTACCATACCGTTATTGTGAAACAAAACTAAGTCAGAAAACTTTTCAGTTTTTGATACCTATCCTAGTACCGATAAACAAAACTCCATCCTTTGATCAAAACATCTATCGAAAAGTATGTGATATGGATGAAATCATCCTTGGAACTCTTCTACTTATTTACTTATTCCTCAATGACTTGTGTGAGGATTTTCGACAATTGAGTCAATTACATGAAATTCAATATATTCGTTGCCAAAATCTAAACTTGATCTATTGGTTATTGGATAAGCGACAGTTCGACCAGTATTTTGAAATATTCCAAGTCATTTTTGGGAGCTTTCCTTTTTTGGATGGTTAAAAGTCAATTGTCTTCAGACTCTCCTATTACTAAAATCGTATCAATTCTCTCTTGAACAGAATTTTTTTCATTTTGAATTAATTTGCAATAATATAATAATTAATTAACTAACAAAGGAATGTTGATGACATAGGCGAGTATAGTAATTCTTGAAAAAAACCCTAGTAGAAAACGATGATCCATCATATAAAATACATTAGGTAGTATCATTTTGATATGTTTTGGACACGCAAATGTTCAGTAATTTGTTATAAACATTTAAAACGAAAAAAAATGCATTTTTAGTTTTTTTCACATAACGTAAAGTAGAAACGGTGGAGGTTTACCATCACGTGACTGTTACTATACGTATTTACGTATACGTATAGTAATGTATCACGTGACTGTTACCATACGTATATACGTTACTATACGTACTATACATTACTATACGTATACGTAAATACGTATATACGTTACTATACGTACTATACATTACTATACGTATACGTAAATACGTATAGTAACAGTCACGTGATGGTAAAGCTCCACCGTTTCTACTGTAAAGAGTACAGAAGCAATATCAATGGTATGTATAGATAAATAATTGTAGATAAATAAAATACGAACAAAATGAGGTGTCGATCGAGTCAATCGGATAATTAGGAACCGAGAAAATCAGGAAAAACCGGAAAATTAGTCATTTTTTTAAAAATCCATATCTTCGTCATTCTTCAATTGCAACAGCTGAAACTTGGTACAAAAAAAGTTCTTCGTAGGCCCTTTATATGCGCGAAGAGCAGACGCCAAGTTACGGTTACTTTTATCGCAATTGCAATTGTAATTTTTTGGTGCGATAATTTGCATCGTGTCTGGATGCCTAATCGATTGTCCGATTTCAAATTTTAAAACGGTTTTGAAAAGTATAGATGTAGAGCAACAAAACGTATATTCTATTTGTAATAAAATAATCTGAAGTCGACAAAAAACGCCCGAGAACACCGCCGATAAAGACCAAACGCTAGAAAGTAGCAGGGTAGATAGGTAGCGGGGATTAACTAGAGGCATATTATTATAGATATGTTATGGACCTAGTTATTAATAGGAAACTGTAAAAAGTGCCCGCGCAGTTTGGAAAATGCCCAAGCAGAGTAATAAAAATGTTTGAAATAATCAAATAGTCCGGGCATTATGTATAATGTGTGTCACCTATGGGGCAGAGTAATTAAAACGTGATTAATTTCATTTTTATTCGTTATGTTTGTGTCACGTGATTTGAAATGATTATTGGTGCGTGGAATACAAATTATTTGATATTTTTTCGAGATGGGAAAGGAGAATGATTGAATAATAATTTTCAATAACAACCAAACCTACCCCTACCAAACCACCTTCGTATTTTTAGTCAATTTTTGTAGAATAAATTATAATAATTTTCAATAATAACCCAACCAAACCTTCATCGTATTTTTAGTCAATTTTTAAAGAAAACGATAAGAAAATAAAAAAAACCTGTCAAATACACAGAGTATTATTATATTGCCCGGAAACTACATGACAATATTCACAATGTCTACACACAATGTGATACTCTTTACGGTGGTGTTTTTGGCCAAGTTCGCATCATTTTATTACAAATCGAGAATATACATTTTGTTGCTCTACATAAACACCTTTCAAAACCGTTTTAAAATTCAAAATCGGACAATCTATAACGCATCCAGGCACGATGCCAATTATCGCATCAAAAATTTTCAATTGCAGTTGCGATAAAAGTAACCGTCGCTTTTCATTGAAAAATGACGAAGAATTTTCAAAAAAATGACTAATTTTCAGGTTTTTCCTGATTTTCTCGGTTCCTAATTATCCGATTGACTCGCTCATTTTGTTCGTATTTTAATTATCTAGAATTTATCTATACATACCATTAATATTGCTTCTGTACTCTTTACGTTATATGAAAAAAAGCTAAAAAAAGGTCTTTTTCGTTTCAAATGTTTATAACAAATTACTGAACAACATTTGCGTGTCCAACACATATCAACGCAATGTCTTTTATGTGATGGCATTATCCGTTTTCTACTAGCATTTTTGTCAAAAATATTTATCTATTGCTTGGCCTAACAGTGATCAACATCTAGACATCAAATTTGACATTACAAGTACTGATCACTACAAGGCTTAACCACCTTTACAACAGAAAAGATTTAGATCGGACCGATAACAAGACAAGTACCTAATCTATTGATTACGCCAAGAATTCTAACTTTTGGTATAGTGAACCCTAATAACATTTAAAAGATGATAATTTAAAATATCTGACAGATTATAAAAATACAAGGTGTTATATTTGAATTAAGCAAGTTATTCACGTTATAAGAAGTCCGTGAGTTTCTGCACTTTTCGTGAATTTTTACATGAGAATAAATATACCAAATAAAATAGTTATCTGACGGCTTTGGATTCACTCTTCCTAAACTTTTTTTATGTCCACCCGATTATAGTTATTTTATTATCTATTATCACGTTTCTATCAACTCGCTTTCTTTTATGTCGTGTGGAACTCAACATTTTAAACATAATTCAGATTTGGATGACATGAATAGAAAATATAGAAAGAATTGATAAAACTTGAGAATTATTCCTTTAATTATGTGATAAAATGTCACTTTTCAGTTTTTACATACATCGTGTGGTCTATATAAAAGAGCTTGGTATATAAATAAATTATTATGTCTTCGTAGCTGAGTAAAGTAGAGGTTGGGCAGCGAAAATTGTGAACTGTAGGAGAAGGGTTTTCGAATCTTGAACACGGTGATTTTTTTTATTTGGTATATTGTGACATTTGTCCATGAATAATTAATTTTTTTAAATCTTATTTATTTCTTCTCTATTTACGTTTTACATTTCGAGAAAAACCGAGATATCTCGACAACCATAAAACATAAGTGGGTATAGGTAATCTTCAAGAAGTAAACATTATTTTTTCAAAATGAAATTCAAAAATGTAATTAAATACAAAAAAATTTAGCTTTGATGTGTAGCTTTTTTTTTGGAACACCCCGCATATTTAAAAATTTTTTAAAATGTGGTTCTGATCAACTTACATACTTCTATATAAAAACATATTTTATAACTTTTTTAGTTTGTGCTCTAGATTCTTGCGAATTGTACCGCAACTCGGAATCCTAGGGCACAGCATATCCTAAAGTTCCTCAGGGAAATAGGACTAAAGGAGCTACTAGTCTCCGAGACCTTCCTCAGGAAGGGGCCACAATAAATCTTTTTGGACTTAGTGAATGTCATCCTGTCATACATACATACATACATTACTCGACCGGTTTCAGAAATATAATTTGCATCGTCAGCAGTAAATTATGAAAATTGATATAAATAAACAAGTAACTGAGATACCTCATACCTCATACTGTTATATTATGATATTTCATGATCTAAGATATCAGACGCTTATAATGAGTTTACTTTTATGTTAAATCTAACAATTCAGAATGTAGATTATCTATCTGGTCTTTTATAAGAGTATATTTTTTTTATTTAAGAAAAAATAAAGCGCATCAACCCTTTAAGTTATTAGCGCTACCAAATGAATAATAAATACTAAGTAGTTGGTACTACAGTATAGGTATAAAAAAACAATCAATTTTAATAAATAATGGTTAAGCTTTGCGCAGAAACTGAATAGCACGTAGATAAGCTACCAAGTTGTCCATATTGTATTATTCTCCGAGTAAGTGGTACATAGTAGGTGGGATGTTAAATGTCACTCTTTGCTGTGAAAACTTTGGACAGTCTATTAACACATGTTTGACTGTTGAAGGGCATTGACACATTGTACAGCGGGATTGTTCGGATTTCGACATTAGGTTAGGTTAGGTTTATGGTGAGTGGGTCTATAAGGCCCTCCACTGCGACTCGCAAGAGTCTATTGTGGCTCACACCTATTCAGATTTCACCAAACAAATTCAGCTTCTTAACAAAGCCGATTAGCTTATTTGTTGAATGATTTTTCAGGTCCGAGGGCGAGAGAGCATCCCTGCCAAACATCAGATACCTGATTCGAGCCGCGGCGGGGCAAGCACAAATTATATGCTCTGCTGTTTCATCATCTTCCAGACAAAGACGGCAGGTCGGATCTTCCGACAGTCCAAGTTTTAGCATATGATGATTCAGATGACAGTGGCCTGTTAGATAGCGTAGGTCATGCCTGCTATAGTCTAACATTTGTTTGGAGACATTCTTCGAAGGATGTATGAAAGCCTTTGAATGAACCAATCCTGGTAAATTATGCCAGAAGTCTAATGCTCTTCTTGCCGTCCAGGTATTCAGTGTTTGTTTGGCAAAACTTATTGCGATGCCAATTGTACGTTCTGGTCCGATAGAAACACGTGCGGCACCCTCCCTTGCAAGAGAGTCTGCCTTCTCGTTTCCTTCCATGCCAGAACGGCCAGGGATCCAGACCAGCAATACTTTATTGAGTTCTCCTATTGAGGAGAGTCTTTTTTGGCAGTCTAATACCAATTTCGACAGTTAGAGCTAAGTGCTTTCAAAGCCGCTTGGCTGTCCGAGAAAATTTTTATTGTTCTATGTATGAGATTGGCCTGCTCCAATCTCTCCACACATGAAACAATGGCGTAAATTTCCGCCTGAAATACGGTTGCATAGGATCCTAGAGAGGTTGAGATTTCTGTCCTAGGTCTGCGACCGTATACACCTGCACCAGAGCCTGAGGGTGTTTTTGATCCGTCTGTATACCAACAGCTGTCTGCTCTCAATAGTTCATCCTTACGGAGGACCCATTCATCTCTATTTGGAATTAGGACGGTATAAGGCAGGTCGTAGTTTACTGTTGGAGGCATTATGTCAGAGGTCATTCCCAGAATACTGTGACTTTCAGTGTCCACTAGCATTCTGCTTCGTTCTGTATAAGCCTGATTTGTGCATTTATAAATATGCACAATTCTGTATGTTGTCCATCTATCCTCTCTTTCCAAAAATATATGGAGAGGAGGTAGGTCCAGAAGGATTTCCATGGCTGCTGACGGTGTAGAGCTCATAGCACCAGTAATTGCCAGGCAAGCCTGTCTCTGTAAACCAGAGAGCTTTGCTTGTACCGTTCGCTGTGAAGCTTTTGGCCACCAGGCAATAGCTCCATATGTGATCATTGGTCTAACGATCATCACATATATCCAATAGATTTGTTTGGGTCCCAGGCCCCAAGATTTACCACAGATCCTACGACATGTCCACAAGGATAGTCTGGCCTTATGGATAACTTTTTCCAAGTGAGCGTTCCAAGTAAGTTTCATATCTAGGATAATCCCCAAATATTTTATTTCCGCTGCAAATGGAATAACCTCACCAACTGTCGACATTAAGTGTTCATGGGAAAATCGGGTGTGACATATTCGAAGACGGGTCAGGATAACTTGTTCTTTCCTGGTTCCTGGAACGGCCCTCCACGGTTTAACTGTTCTTTTCAATTCTCTAAGTTTATTGTGAGATTGGGACCACTGGTGTTGCCAAGCGTTGTTAACCGATGTCTTAATACATTTTTTATATCTGTCGTCGTGGCTCTCGTGACTTCGGTGGCACTAGGGTTCTGAATTGCAGCTTTGGCTGCTGCATCAGCTCGCTCATTTCCCTCTATTCCTGTGTGTGAAGGTACCCAGAATAACTGTATAACTGCTCCTGTATTGTATAGCTGGGATAGTTCCTGCTTAATAAGTATCAGTGATGGGTTTGATGGATATGTCTGGTGCAAACTTTCAATAGAGTTCAATGAATCAGTTACTATGAGTAAGTGTTTTATGTCTTCTCTATTGGCATCGACTAGAGCTTGAAATATCGCATAAAGTTCTCCAATTAGAATGCTTGTAATGTAAGGTAGTCTAAATTTGATTATCACATTTGGAGTTACAAGTGCTGCTCCAACTCCAGTATCCGTTTTGGAGGCATCTGTGTAAATATGGGTATATTGTTGTAAATAAGATGATGATGGAATTTTCCTCTACTTAGAGTATGGTTTGTTTCGTTCTTATCAAAACTTGTCAAGGATGTATCACATATTGGTAATTTTATTATCCATGGAGGAGGGGAGGGAATGAATTGGGGGATCGTTGGAGGAATAGATATATGTAGAAGGTTGAGGGATCTGTTAATTCTTTCATAAAATGGTGGATCTGTTCTTTTCCTTTTTTTATAGTCAGCCGAATAACGTTTGGAGAGGGTGTTGTCATAAACTGGATGATTGGGATTCGCAGATATACTGACCTCGTAAGAGAGACTAAGGTAAATCCTTCGGAGGTGGAGGGGAATTTCGGAGGCTTCACTGAGAAGGTTCTCGGAAGGGCTTGATTGAAATGCACCCAGGCAAATTCTGATCGCAGTATTCTGGACTGGATTTAAAAGATTCAGTACTGTTTTCTTCGCTGACGAGTATGCTACGCATCCGTAATCAAGACGTGATCTAATTAGTGATCGGTATATACGTATTAAAGACGTTGAGTCAGCGCCCCAATTCCTATTAGATAATATTTTTAGCAGATTGGAACTTTTATGAGTTTTACAAATCAGGTCGTTAATGTGAGTTATCCAAGTCAGCTTGTAATCCCAAATCATACCTAGTTATTTTATATGATCACCAAAATTCAAATTATTGTTGTTTAACTTGAGTATAGGGTTGAAGAAAAATGAATTCATGGAAAAAATTATACATTTCCTTTTCTCTGTGGAAAATTGGAATCCTGTAGACTCAGACCAAATTTCAAGTTGTCGAATATGTTGCTGCATGACCGACGTCATGTAGTTTATATTTTTACCCTTAATATATAAAACTACATCATCTGCGTGTAGTTTCCCCTTCAGTGGCTTATCAAGATTATTCAGAATATCGTTCATTGCGATTAAAAAAAGTGTTATTATCGAAGCTTGAGGAGTGCCATTTTCTGGTTCTTTGCTATTCGAGAAATGCCCGTTCAATTTTACACGCAAGGATCGTTTATATAAATAGTTTTTAATAAACGCAAGCATATTTCCATTTATTCCCCAATCGTCTACGCTTCCAAGATGTATCATATGCACGATTGATGTCAAAAAATATGGCTAGAACTTTTTGCTTGTTAAGGAATGCTTCATGAATGTCGGCTTCTAAGTCAATTATATTATCAATTGTTAAACGTCCTTTTCTAAAACCGTTCTGTTTAGTAAGGAGTTGGACTCCAGGAACCAAATAAATCGGTTATTAACTATGTTTTCTAATAATTTGAAGACACAAGAGATAAGGGAGACTGGCCTATAAGAATTAGCAGCATTTTTGGGACAGTTTGGTTTTAAGATCGGTACTATTGTTGCTTCCATAAGAGTATATTGAACATCTTTTTTATACCTTTTAATTTCTAATGGTTCTAAGAAATTAAGTCTGTGATAATTTGTACAACTATGTAAAACTTCAATGGTATCATTTAATATGAGTTGATGATTTGATTCAATTGAATATATTGCATAATTTGACTTATCTGTATGTTCATTTCTAAAGCAACTAAAATGTTCACCAAGTCTTATCAGATACGTTGGATTTTACAAGGCAATACTTACTAGTCTTACCAGTAATTCCCACCTATCGTGTACAAGTTAAAACACAGAAAAGTCAGTGTAAGTTTTGAAAAGCGTTGCAAAATCCAGAAATATACAAACAATAATTCTTGCCTAGAATCAATTAGTACTTACCACTAATAATTCCTTTGGTAAATCTTGTCCTTGATTAATTCCCCTATTCATATTAATAAACTGTTCAATCGAAGGTTTTTCCTTAACACTCGGATTGTGTAAACTTGTATTAAGCATAATAATAGCAAACGAAAGAACGTAACATGTATCGGAATTTTCAAAAATATTGTTGTCTCCTTGACATTCACAGTAGCGTTTTGCAAAGCACTCCATCATGCGATCTATTTTTTGTGCTTCGCCTGGCAATCGAAAACTCCATAAAAATTGCCTAAGAAATTAAAAGGAAAATTAGATCAAAATTTATACAAATTTTAATGCTAGATTTAATTATTTGCAAATGAACGAGAAAAAACTATATATCTAGTTGTAGGGCTATAGCACACCAAAGGAAATTGGACATAATGGGAGATAATTGTAGACATGCAAAGTTTCTGATAAAAAAATTGTTTACATGTCCTTCATCAAATATTGACGGTTTATTATTAAGGATCAGACGCAGACGCATTGCAACGTGGTAGAAACGGCACAAATAGAAGTTTTCACATCAAGACAGCTCTCTACAGACGAATAAAATGAATCGGATGTAAACGTATTTGACATAGTTTAAGCAGGTTTAAAAACTTTTGAGTTGTGGTGACAGTTTTATATGAAGAAATAAGAAGAAATTTGATTGTGGAAGTAGAGTAAACAAGGAACAGAAAATTTTATGTACATCCAATTAATTAAATTAGAAAAAAAAGGATATTTCCACACGCTCTACAAAAAGCTGGTAGACAATTTCTCAGATACTTTAGAATGAGCCAATATGAGATTCAAAGCATTATTCAATTTCCAAAATGGAAATAACGGAATTGTCTGAACTGACATGCTACGATTGTTTTCCTTAGTGAATTGTGAAACAGGAGTAGGGCTGTCATTGTAACATTGGGGAATATTTCCGAATATAGACTGCCTTCCAGCTTCAGCATCTTCTTTGCTGAACTTTTTGCTTTATACAAATCTCTCAACTCATGAACTCACAGTGATTTTCAATGAGTCTTCCCTCCGTGCTTTGAAAAGTTTGTAACAAATTTACCCTCAAAATCCCAAAGAAAACTAATGAAGGCCGAAATACTGGAAGCTCAGTTCAATTATGGAAATGTTAAATTTATATAGATACCATCGTATATTGGAAATAAAGGCAATAAAACAGCAGATGCTGCTGAGAGTGATGGGGTTTTTAATGTTGATTTGGAAAGTGTTTCGAACCGTTGCTGGTGATCTAAAGTCATTCTTCAAAATAAAAGTGTCTAGTGCGTGGAAACGGGAGTGGATGAATTCCAGTTCAAAGCTAGGGGAAGTAAAGTATAAAGACTCTCCATGGCAACCTGCAACTAAAATCAGGAAAACATAGTCAAAAAATAATAGTTTTCCGCCGACCGTGCGTTATTTCGCTGTATTAATGTACACAAAATAGGTCATTAATGACTCCTATTAATGACCCATTTTCTATTAATAACCGATTGAGGTAATGACTTCCAAACATACAATAATATTAACAAAAAAAGGTATAAAACTGACTTCTAGTGTAGTATATTTCTAGTTTTTAAGTTACCTATCGTTTTTATTATATTATTCTACAAAACTATAATCGTTATTAATGTTAATACATTCAAAAAAGAATTTAAGAAAAACGAAAACAGTGACATTTCAACCGGTGACCTCTGTGATATTTCATTGTCATGTTATTTTTGACTGTACTTACCTATGAATCAAATAAATATTCTTAGTTTTTAAATATTGAAAAAAAGAATTCAAGTTGTACAGTCGACGGAAAAGTTTTGTAAATAACACGAGTATTAAAAGAGCGAGTAACAATTTCAACCATTAACGCACTTATTAATACTCTTGTTCGTTAAATAACTATTAATACTAATAGAATTTAAACTATTATTTTTGACATCTATTGATAACATGCTTCACTAAAATGACAATTGTTTACAGGAAACCGTAATTAAGTCAAGACTTGTAATATCTAACGACACGAACCAGGCGGCATATTTTGTTGCTTTACGGTGGCTTTATCGAAAAATTCCAAAAATAACCCGTACATGTCAAACTCACCCTCGCGACTACGGTAGCTGCCGTTCTGCCCTAACTTGATACGAATTAGTCATCCTAACGAGGCTGGCGGCATATTTTTCTTGCTTAATGATGGTATAATTGAGAAATCTCAAAAAAATCCCCAATCCGTCAAACTTATTCCTTCGCTTATGCCTCTTTAAACAAACCCCACCATCTGAAAGCAACACAATATGCCACCATGCTCGTATCGTTACTGAGATATTGCACTTGGCTACCCTAAGTTAATATTACAGTAGGAGGCTGGGCGTTTCTCGGGAACGGCTAGAGCAACAAAATCATTAAGCAACAAATGATGAGCCGGGTCCGGAACGTGCCCCCAAAATGGCCGCCGCAACTTCATATATGTTTGTCACTCGAAATCTTTAATAAAATGTAAATTCTTCCATGTTGTAAAAATAGTCAGATGGCGTGTAAAGCATTCTAGAGAATTCGAACTCTATTATTTCGAGGATATCCAAATAATCTTCGAAAATGTCGTTCATAAAGAATAAATATGGATTGTTCTCTATTCTGTCAGTTGTTGATGTGTTGACAGTTTATAGTGGAATAGTAAAATCTTTGTCAAACACTCTTTCCTTGTCGACATAACAATGAAATATTTAACTGAGACTCACCGAATTGAGATTTTAATGATGATCGAGTACGGGGATAACTGCAGAAGTGAAGTTGAAGTGGCAAACTTATTTAATCACAGGTATCCCGAATTGCCTAATATTTCACAAAGTACTGTGTCTAAAATTCAAGCACAATTCAGAGAACTTGGACATGTCAAACCATTGAAAAGAAAACCACACTTCGTTGAAGATGATGTGAAAGTGGAGATTTTGTTAAGTGTCGAAGAGATTCCAACTTCAAGTACACGTCAAATTGCCCGTGAAAATAATGTTAGTCATACAACTGTTCTAAGAAGTCTTCATAAAGAAAAACTTCATCCCTACAAATTAACTTTTGTGCAGGAGTTAACAGAAGACGATCCAGATCGTAGAATGGATTTCTGCGAAAGATTGATGAATAAGCTGAACAGAAATGAGATAGCTCTTGGTACCAAGCATTCTTTTTTCTGACGAATCAACATTCACATTGAATGGAGAGGTAAACCGACAGAACTGTAGATATTGGTCAGCAGAGAATCCTAATTGGATGCGTGAGACACATACTCAGTACCCTCAAAAGGTGAACGTTTGGGCCGGTATCATAGGCGACCATTTTATTGGTCCTATATTTATAGATAGAAATTTGACAGCTCAAAAATATTTAAATATGATTAGAAATTAAGTTATTCCTGCGTTGGCAAACTTATATCCCAACGCAATAGATCCTAGCTTACCGAATGAAAATGTTTGGTTCCAGCTAGACGGGGCAACACCACATTATGGTATAATGGTAAGAACTTATTTAGATGAAATCTTCCCCAATAAATGGATTGGACGAAGAGGTACTATTGAGTGGCCAGCTAGATAGCCAGACCTTAGGCCGTTAGATTTTTTTCTGTGGGGTTATCTCAAGAACAAAGTATATGCAACACAACCAACTAGCATTGTAGAACTCAAAGACAGGATAACTACAGAAATACGGAATATTTCACCTCAAACTTTAAACAAAGTTAAGGAGGAGTTCTATAGGAGACTGTGCTATTGCCAACAACTAGGTGGAGAACATTTTGAGCATTTATTTTAATGTATTCAAATCAAATACATCAGGTATTTTATGTATGCGTTTAATAACTGTAAAAATAAAAATTTCACCATGTATAATTCATAATTGACCATACATTATTTAGTTTGTTGAAATCGGTTCATCAAGGGGATTTCAAAAATATGCAAATATACAGGGTGTTTCATTAAAAAAAACAACACCGACTATGGCATACTTGCGTGAATCACCCTGTACATTTAAATTTATGTTTGCATAACGCACAACTCAATTCAAAAGTTGACGTGTCTCGGCATTTTTTATAATTTTCTAAAATAATGACATAAAGAATTTTATTCCATAAGTGGTTTCCACACTGTATAAACTTCAGTTGCACCAGTGTTGTTGCGCTGCTTCTTACCTAAGTGTTTAATACATTTGACAACCTTGCTATTTAAGTTGAGTTTCTAGTTTTCGTTTCTATAGTTTGTACGTTTCTTTGAAAATCAGATGATTTTATTTTTGTTGTTTTTTAAATAAGAAAACTGATTATACTGGAAAATACAGTCAAAAATAAAAAAGGCAGATCGGCAAATTATTCATTTCGAAAAAAGGAATCCTTAGCTACAAAATAGAAAGAAGTTCTTGAAGATAAGAAGACTGACAATGATTTTGCAACAAGCGTTTATGCTCCCACTATAAATTATTGATAATTTTTTTAATTCTTGAGTTCTGGTTCAAGTACTGCTTTACCCAACCGTAAGATGTTCTAAGCTTAGTTAAAAACGACCAGTTGTATATGGTGCAAATCAAAACTTTCTCAGAAATTCCGTAGATTAGTACAATTTCGCGAATTTTATTAGTTAGAAAATACCAAAATCCACTTTAAACTTATTCAGAATCACACTTAAATGTACAATCATGTTAATTTTATTATAATATAATCCTTACCTTAACGCTTGAACCAGTATTAAATCGGTGAAGTCGTGTAATTCAACAAAAGCCTGCAAAACCTGCTCATTAAAATCATTTTTTTCTCCTAAATAATCACCAATAGCAGTCTTGTTTAATCCTTCGCCTTTGTGTAGGAACTGAGCAACACTTTCGGCCGTATTCTGTAATAATCCCTTTTCTATCAAATATTCAATACCTTTCTTAGGATCCATATTAAACTTTTTCCGACCTATTGACATCATTTTAGTTTTATTGCTGCTTTTACCCTCTTCGCCCGAGTCGAGGGATTCCATCTCCGACACAACCTCGCAGAGATCATCTTTGAGTTGCTGAAAAGAGAATTCATTAGAATATGAATAACACCATAAAGATTTCGTTTACTGATTAAATCAAGGGAAACTTCATTACTCAAAAGAAATATAAGTACTCCATAGCAGCAGTAAAAAACAATTTGCAAAAGAAGAGAATTGATGGTTTTGAAGGCAACCATTTCAGAAATTAAAACAAGAAAAAATTGATACAGAGGTACATCGAAATCTTATGACAACATTTAAATGATAGATTGGAACCATAACAAAACACAAAATTGTATTTGTGAAATAAAATGTTCCTTCTGACACGTTTATGACGTAGATAAAATATACAGGATGTTTACAAAGTAAAATAAAATATTGTAGTAGAAGATTCGTCATTTCAAATTCCTATGAACATGTGTGGATAAGTTTTGTCCTCAATAATATTATGATAAATATAAACACATTAAAGTAGTATACTTCAGAGCAGATGTGAAAAATGGGCACTTCCAGCTAAAATACAAACATCCGCGTTCGAAAAAGCCAGGAGTGAGGAATAAACCACATACGCCTTTCAATTATGAGTGGTAAATTTTCCAAAATATGCTATACAGCTTAAGGATAAAGGGGGGCGAATAAAACATAAAACACTCAACAAGTAAATCACAAAAGAATTAAACCGGAAACGTTAAAAAACCCAGAGAATAATGTTAAAAATCGATTTATGTTTATAAAAAAATCAATAAATGAAAGCATAATATAACACATTTTCGAGTCATCGTACTTATTTCGAAACAGGCATATATTTATCTTACATAACATAAAAGTAACATAAAACGACTATTCTGCTTTTGCAAATCTATCACTATTCCCATTGTCGGTTACTCTCTGACAATTTTCTAACCTCTGATAAGTAGATAATATGTTTTTATTATCAAATCTACATTTTGTAAAAATCCACTTTTGATAAAATCGTTTCCGTTAATAAAATTATTGTGGGACGAGATAATATTGAAGTTTTTTTCGCTAAAAGTTGTTTCAGTGATATTGTTACTTTTGTTTTATATGCGATATTAGCAAAAAATGGAATAAAAATTTCAATTCAATTCATTTTTCAAATTTAAAAGTAGTATATTATGCAATTAGCATGTAATTATTGGCCATTAAGAAATTATGAATTAATAAAAGTGTGAACAATGTGTACATTGTTCCATATGCCTCTCGATTTCAGCTTAAGAATTGGCATTATCGCTACCGCCCTTACAAAAAGTTCCAAAGGAGGAAGACCAAGAAGGTTTCCATTAATGCCTTCATTGCCCTGTTAATACCAAGGAGACTCAATTAGTATGTAATTATTGGCCATTAAGAAATTATGAATTAATAAAAGTGTGAACAATGTGTACATTGTTCGGAGACCATATGCTTCTCGATTTCAGCTTAAGAATTGGCATTATCGCTACCGCCCTTACAAAAAGTTCCAAAGGAGGAAGACCAAGAAGGTTTCCATTGATGCCTTCATTGCCCTGTTAATACCAAGGAGAGCTGGTAATGTATTCACTGCAGAAGACACTTCCGTCCTCCTCCGCCAGATTATCCATAGGTGATCGTTGGCCTTATCTCAGGTTTTGCCTATAACTCTTCTGAATTGCCAGAAATGCCTAGTTGCCCTGGTAGAATTTTTTTCCAGGTATGTCCTCCAATTTAGTTTGGAATCAGTGGTCACTCCCTTTCCTCTATGTGTTACACGTTAATATAGACCATTCCATATTGCGCTGGAGGGCACATCACATCACAGTGCTTTAAAACGAGAGCCCGTCAGATAATCAAAATAAATGTATTGCTTACAATTGAATTATTTGGGCGAAATTTTTTAATTGTACTGGCACTTGATATCCCCTCTAAGAGATAAGTACTTCGAGGAGATATATTTGCTACACCAGAACACTGAATTATGAAACTAAGCACATCCGAAAACACACAAGGTTAAATGCCCATGAATCGATTTGGTTGCCCTTTAGCATAATATGGCCGACCTGTCAAATTTTCGTGTTCTGGAATGGTCTATTGCATGTCTATTTTCCATTTTTTTTGTGGTAATAACCAATTTTTGTACTTTTCTTATTCAGTTAGTAACATTTCTGTTTCACTGTCATTAGCATTCGAAAG
The DNA here is from genome assembly GCA_949126875.1 of Lochmaea capreae. NCBI lineage: Eukaryota > Metazoa > Arthropoda > Insecta > Coleoptera > Chrysomelidae > Lochmaea > Lochmaea capreae. The sequence continues at coordinate 269,267 of OX421404.1, read as the reverse complement.
GATCTGAAACGATTTGGGAGCGTCATACTCGCCGTCATTGTACGTAAAATCGTTGAGTGAAATATAATTTTTCACTCAACTGTAAAATCCAACGTGTTCCAACTTAGTTCACATGTGCCGTCGTTGGCAGCCATTGTAAAGAAAGTCAGTAGGCGGCTTTATTCCATATTATAAAAACAAGCAAAACTACTGACTGCTGAATGCAACAATCTGTTATTGTTATGTTCCTGCGATATTATCATACGTCAGCTTAATTCGCAAACTGAGTAACTCCATTTTTACAAATTTTACAGGAGACGCAAAAAACTGAATAATATTTATGTGACGGAAAAAAATCATGTTCTAAAATAGCCATTTGATAGAATTAGGTGAATGTCATGAAACATTAGTTATTTAATAGGACTTCAGTGGATATTTTTTTAAATATTATCATTTTTTATGACAAAATGGACATACGCGGTATTCTCAAATATCTTAGTGACCAGAAATTGGAGATACTTGGAGATATGCATTTTTATTCATAATTGACAAAATAAGAAACAGACCAAAAAACTTTTATTTTAAATCATTGAAAACAAAATGAATGGTTAAATATTATTAACAAGTTAAAAAAAAATATTCTTAGTACGTACATCAAAAATTAACAAATCAAGTGAAATAAGGTAACACATTGCACAAAACACTTAATAATTCAAATTGGTAATTGGTGAACATAAATTATTGGTTAATTGAAATAAAAAAAAAACAATTTTTCAATCATGTGGCAAATTATCAAAGAAATGATGGTAATCTTTTTCAATGCTTTGTTTCAGTTCTTGGAGATGACGATATTTCTCAGACTTGATCTTCAGTCTGGTTTTATGAAGTGGCGGTAGATTGTCAAAAACCACCGGTATTAGAGCATTAACGTTCAGTCTTCCGGTTGTCTTAGCTTGTAGAAAACACCATCTTCAGAATATTTTATTGCCTTAATGTCAGTGACTACTGACGAGCCGCTCGCTCTACCTGGTCTTATGAATTTAAAAAACTTAATAACACACTTTTTAAAAAAATTATGTAGCAAGTATTCCGCTTAGTAGTGCCTTTTGGAACATGCCGTCTTGCAAATTTGAACATTAATTTTCTTATTTTTAATCTTTCGCTCAATGACGGAATGTACACTATCAACCTCCATTTGGGTATGACCTTTTTGTAAAAATTTTTGCTTAATTACAATTTTTTTATCTGATGCAAAATTGAATAATGCATTCGACAATGTTGTATTGCGGTTCTGATAACCACAACCATCGCTGTAAAGAATAATTTCCCGGTTGTCTGTTATCGGGTATAGGTCAAGATGTTTTTCTAGGAAATTAATTATTATAGAAGTAAATTCGTTGCTAGTCAGTCCCCCTTCCGACTCATTCCATAGGTAACAGTAACCCTGGTTGCGTTTGATATCATACACAGTAAAATTGTGGACAATTAATTTTGTTAATATGAGGATGACACATTGAATTTGGGACACAAGAGTACATATTGCAAGTCCATGGTGAATACGTCATTAACAGATTCTTTGTTTTCTCATCCCTTGCTTCTTTCTTCAATTGAAGGTGTTCATTGTATTTTTCTTCTGACAAATTTTTAGTTTCGAAGGCGACGCAGATGTCACATCAATCTTTTTTAGGTTTATACAGTGATAATTTTTTGTTGTAAAATTCTTTGTGTAGCATTGCAATTGATAAAGGTTTTGTACCATGATCTATGCAAAACTGCTTATAAGTTCTGTATAAATGAGCTTTAGATTCCCAAACATTTAAGTCTTCCATCACCTTATTGATATTAAAGCTTATTATCAGATAAAATACGAACGAGTTCGTGATGATCCTTTGAAATAAATATTTCACTCAATTCACAGGTTTTTAGAGACAACAACACGTGCACCTGTTGATTCAAAAGGCGACTAAAGGACTTACGCATTTTTCCAAATGAAATTAGCGGGAAGGAGATACGTATAATTCTAAAGTAGCAATATGAGAATAACTAATTTTTTGTTGGAACTACCGGTTCTGCCAATGGATTCGTTAGGGAATTAAGCCGACGCATAGCTTTATAGTATATAATTGATAGATAGATACTTTATTTGTTCAATTCTTAAAAATAGAAACAGCACAAAGCAAATAAAAACAATACAATGCAAGAGTACAATCATAAACCACTACAAAAATGTGCAAGTATAATAAAAACATAAGAATAAAATCGGGAGAGAGTGTGGCACAAAACAAAATTACAGTATATACAAGAAAATTTAGCAGAAACTAAAAGCTAAGATTTGGTCGCAGACCTAGGACACAAATATCAACTTCTCCATGGTACTATGCAACTGTATTGGAGGAAGTCATACTCGGACAGCCAAATGGCAGAATTTTCTTTTAGTCATGACTTAATAACGGTAGGTTCGATTTGTTTCATATTTTAGTCCGAGAGCTAGCCACGTAAAACGCATGTTAAACGGTTCCACCTAGATTTTTTTTTAATCGATGCTCTATGAGCCAAAAAACCCAAAGCCAAATTTCTGCCCACAGGTCGGACTGCAATAGGGTGTGGCGGGGGGGTAAACACGACGTTTTCATTAGGGCGATTGAGCACATGTGGTTCCACTCTGCAAGTTGTTTCTATGTGTAGTCTAGCCCTCCATTAGAACCGGAAAAAAATGGCAGAGCATTTCCGGTCTGCGAAGTGCTCGGCAGAGTGATGTAAACACGACGTTTACATTGTGGCGATTGAGGTCATGTGGTTCCACTCTGCAAATTGTTTCTATGTATAGTCTAGCCCTCCACTAGAAGCCAAAAAAAAATGGCAGAGCATTTCCGGGCTGCGAAGTGCTCGGCAGAGTGATGTAAACACGACGTTTACATTGTGGCGATTGAGGTCATGTGGTTCCACTCTGCAAATTGTTTCTATGTATAGTCTAGCCCTCCACTAGAAGCCAAAAAAAATGGCAGAGCCTTTCCGGGCTGCGAAGTGCTCGGCAGAGTGATGTAAACACGACGTTTACGTATCGCTAATTTAGCACATGTGGTTCCACTCTGCAAATTGTTTCTATGTATAGTATAGCCCTCCATTAGAAGCCAAAAAAAATGGCAGAGCATTTCCGGGCTGCGAAGTGCTCGGCAGGCCTCGACGGCGGCGGCCGCGGTGATCGAAATTCGATTAGCGATGAAAAAGAAATCAATCGGTACCACTCTGCGGGTTTTTTCATCGCATTTTGCACACCCCGTAGACCAATATTTAATTATGGCAGAGTGGTTACTGGGCGGCAAACACCTTGCCAGGTCTCGGCAAAGGCAACCGAGGTGCAGAAGCTGTGCGCACACTTAGGTTCGGTGAAAAAAAAAAGAAACGAGAGTTGGTTCCACTCTGCCGTTTTTTTCTTCCTATTGTTTACATCATAAACAATGTTTTTGAGCCCCGGCAGACAGTATTCCGTTGATCCGGGCGGCGGCAGACCCGAGCGAAGGCGGTCAACCGGAGGCGCGCTACGACTTTCAATACTACATTTTTTCGCTGTGCATAATGTGTCAACTATTTGTACATGAAAAGTACAAGAACGTAGAATCGTCCAATGTCTCTTACAATAGCATATGAGTGGAGCGATTAGTTGGTGCACCTAATATACCTAGTCCTTTCGTTCTCGATTTATGACCCCGAAGTAAATTTGGTTTTCTTTTGCTTTATTACAGTAATAATTGACAAATCTGAAAAGCAAAACGACTGCGCGTTCGTGTTTTTTTTATAGCGAAAAAATTTATTGAAAGTCGTAGCGCGCCGCCTGGTGACCGCCTTCGGTCGGGTCTGCCGCCGCCCGGATCAACGGAATACTGTCTGCCGGGGCTCAAATACATTGTTTATGAGGTAAACAATGCGAAGAAAAAAACGGCAGAGTGGAACCAACTCTCGTTTCTTTTTTTCACCGAACCCAAGTGTGCGCACCGCTTATGCACCTTAGTTGCCTTTGCCAAGACCTGGCATAGACCTGCCATAATTAAATATTGGTCTACGGGGTGTGCAAAATGCGATGAAAAAACCCGCAGAGTGGTACCGATTGATTTTTTTTTTCATCGCTAATCGAATTTCGATCACCGCGGCCGCCGCCGTCGAGGCCTGCCGAGCACTTCGCAACCCGGAAATGCTCTGCCATTTTTTTTGGCTTCTAGTGGAGGGCTAGACTATACATAGAAACAATTTGCAGAGTGGTACCGATTGATTTTTTTTTTTCATCGCTAGTCGAATTTCGATCACCGCGGCCGCCGCCGTCGAGGCCTGCCGAGCACTTCGCAGCCCGGAAATGCTCTGCCATTTTTTTTGGCTTCTAGTGGAGGGCTAGACTATACATAGAAACAATTTGCAGAGTGGTACCGATTGATTTTTTTTTTCATCGCTAGTCGAATTTCGATCACCGCGGCCGCCGCCGTCGAGGCCTGCCGAGCACTTCGCAGCCCGGAAATGCTCTGCCATTTTTTTTGGCTTCTAGTGGAGGGCTAGACTATACATAGAAACAATTTGCAGAGTGGAACCACATGACCTCAATCGCCACAATGTAAACGTCGTGTTTACATCACTCTGCCGAGCACTTCGCAGCCCAGAAATGCTCTGCCATTTTTTTTGGCTTCTAGTGGAGGGCTAGACTACACATAGAAACAACTTGCAGAGTGGAACCACATGTGCTCAATCGCCCTAATGAAAACGTCGTGTTTACCCCCCCGCCACACCCTATTGCAGTCCGACCTGTGGGCAGAAATTTGGCTTTGGGTATTTGGCTCATAGAGCATCGATTAAAAAAAAATCTAGGTGGAACCGTTTAACATGCGTTTTACGTGGCTAGCTCTCGGACTATTTTGATTAAATGTTCTACTATTACTACCTTATTAAATGATTAACAGAAGTTAGGACCAGTCTTTAAAAGTTAGTTTTTTTTTATGAACATAGAAAATTTCATCCAATATATGGTTTATAAAAACTGTTATAAAAGATTAAGGAATGTATTTAATTTTTCCCTCGCACAATCTCTCAATCTCCATCACTTTTGAAGAGCTCTAAATAATATCAACATACATTCAGTTTTGACATTCTAATTACTTGATCAAAAATTGAAAAAATAACTTTGAAATATTTTTTCACAGATAACAATTGTCGGAAATGTTTTTTTTTTTTGTAGCTTGTGAGTTCATTGTCGAGTCTCGCCTTGGCATTAAATATCGTTATCATAACGTGGAGTATAAAACATATTTTTCTAAAAAATTTTGATAGTCATGAAATATGTTATGCTTGAAAAATATTTTATTGGTATTTATAATGTCAGTTGCATTCAAGGTTGACGCATCATCACGAACATAACTCATGAATTACAATAATCATTCACACCTATCTATTAATAATTGCTGAAAAATGTACATTATTATAATTGGAACGAACGCCTAATGTATGTAGACTATCTTATAGTCGTGGAAAAAATGTTAAATATCTCATTATATTTTCCGGTATTTAAAGAGCTAACGACTTTTGAACGAATATAAAGACAGATATATGCGGTTTTCATTGCAATACTTCACATTGTAGTGAAGCAGGGCAGTGAATAAATTTATATGGTACATAGAACGGATTGATGGCGGACCATTTACAATACAAGAGCTAAAAATATCGTCTTCACAGAAAACGACTCTTATTCTTTGGGAATCAAATCAATCAATCTCTTATTTTTTGGGAATCAAACCACAATAATGTTTTTTATTTTTTTATTTCGACGTTTCGGTAGCGTTCCAGCTACCGTAGTCAAGATTAACTAGTAATGAAATAGGGCCAGAATCATCTGTTCTAATGATAATCAATTCACAAAGGAGAACACTTTGCTGAAAAATGTTTTAAATGCCAATAATTACCCGGCAGAATTTGTAAATAAAGAAATTAAGAATATAGATATAGAGATAATTCAGCTAACATAATTTTTAAAAACTTGACAATACCGTATGTTAAGGGTTTATCAGAAAGAATTAAGAAAATTGGTAATCAATTCAATATTCGAACTAGCTTCAAATCTAACAATACGTTGAGATCTATACTAACAAATAGGAAACCAAAAAATGAAGAACAATCTTCAAAAAACTGCATATATCAGATATCTTGTGAATGCGACAAATTCTATTTAGGTGAAACATCTAGACCATTGAAAGTCCGAATAAATGAACATAAAAAGTATATCAAAGATAGGGAGTTCTTTAAGTCAGGTATTTGCAAACATGCTTGGGAAGAGGGACATAAAATTCAATGGGATTCGACAAAAATAATATTCAAAGAACCAAATAATAAAAGACGAAAAATCAAAGAAAGTGCTTTAATACAACTAAATGCAGATACATGTGTAGCTAGTATATCAGCCAAATGTAGTCAAATTTGGTTACCAATGTTAGAAAGAAAAATTTCCAATAATCAATTACCTGCGTGATCAGGATAGCATCATAAGTTTTTATCCAGGTTTTCTTATGATTTATCTTTGGAATAGTTGTTAATCGGTACACACTTCAATACACAAAATCACCAAACTGAGTTATACATATTTTGAAAACAAAAATAATCATACACAAAAAAGTAACAACAAACGCGTTTTATTAACAAAATTTCCAAAATAAGCGAAAAAAAGCGCTATCCCAATAAAAACCTTTCCTGGAACGAACACTTCACTGGATTCCATTTCTAGTGGACTACGTATCGTTAGAATGTCATAAAATAAAATATTTTATTTCACATTTTACCAGAGGTGTGATCTACTATGAATGGACCTTAATAAAATTTGACAACAAAGTTTTGTAGTCTTAAACTTCAAAATATTATTGATTGTCTAGTTGTCAAAATTTTTTTCGTTTTGTCAGATAGGGACCAAAAATTATTTCATTACTAGTTAATATTGACAACGGTAGCTGGAACGCTACCGAAACGTCGAAATAAAAAAATAAAAAACATTATATTGGTTTGATTCCCAAAAAATAAGAGAAAAAAAAATATTATTGTTAATTAATTTAAATAGATATTCTTTTTTTCTCCCAGAAATTGGAAATCTGAAAGTGTAAGCTATGGGTTTTTTTTATTGGCAGAGCGGGCAAATTTTATTTCGACATTATAACTACTTTTGTAACGGTAAGTATCAGCTGTGAGTGACCATCCCATAAGATATATCCGCCATCTAGCGCATATGGGAATAGTTACAATTCTGTCTTTGTTGTACCGGATAGAGTTGAGATTTAGGAATAATTTGACATTATTAACTCATTTTTGAAATTGTTTGCAATTGTGTCACTGTTTCTCCAAAGGTGCGATAGATTAAATTTCATTCACTGCCGCTCACGCTCGAAGTTTTCATGTTTGTTTCGCCTACCTAACCGGAAAACCAATCAACACCTCAAATAGAGCAGAAAGTATTGTTGTGTTCACAACGCCACGATTTTTGTAGTTTTTAACCATCTGTCACTTGTAATTTTGACGTTTCACCTAAATGTTTTTTTAAATGTCAGTGAATGTCAAGGTTTTTTGATATATTTTTCTATTTTTTAGCTTATTCGCTAGGCGAAAATCAGTTTTTTGTCACATTATGCAGGAATAGTATATTGTGTCACAAGGGTAGAAAATGAGCTTTAGCAGCCCAATACTATTTGATGCACGAGCGGGCATAGCAAAGCGAGGGTTTCCTGCATGTGTGACACGAATTTGTTTTTCGCCTACCGAATAAACCAAAATGTAGGAAAATATAACAAAAAGCTTTGACGCTCACTGGCGTTTAATACAAAAAAAAAGAGGTTAAAGTACTCAAGTGACAGATGGTGAAAAACTTCAAAAATCAAAGTTATTATAAATTTTGTAGTTTTTTTTTTGTGTTTCTTCGAAAACAATTATTTCATAGTTTTACTTGGGTTGTTATTTTTTTTGTTGGCTGCATTGTTTTCCGATTAAAAAATTTATCAAATAATGATATTACCTACATCTTACCTAATACAGTTTTTTAATTTTTCCAATATATTTCGTTTACATCAGTCACCTATTACAAATTAGGACAAAAAAATCCAAATAATTGTTTATTCGATTTTATTTTATTTACCCATATATGTATTGTGACAACATTTTGCAACCGTCTTCGTAATAAGGAAATGACCTTAATGTCACCACATATTTACCAAATACGACGTGAATATCGAATGAGCTTCATTTTATTTGACATCGAATCGTATTTTTCCTTTGTATTTGTAGAATCAGCTGATGGGATTTTATTATTGTTTTTGAGTTACCATAATTTTTTTAGACGAGTCAATAAACAATGGAATGTTTAAAGCAAATTATTCTATACAGAATGTCCCAGGAGTTCATACAAAACGCTTGGAAGGTGATGGAGCTGATAGTACTTCCTATAAAATATGTGCCTTAGTCCTTTCGTTAACAATCTATAATATGCATATAAAGTTGGAAGTTGATTTTTTTTAAATTATAATTGTTAACGAACTTGAATCAAAAATTATTCGTTCATAATCACCATAAATGAACACTTGCTGGCGTTATAAGCAAATCTGCGCTACCCTTGTGAAATCAGGTATGTACTAAGTTCAATGGTTGATGATGCAATTATTTTCACATCTGGTTTTTTTCACTACCACATCTAAACTACTCAAACAATTTCGAGGATGAAGCATAATTAAAAACAATGTAACATGAAAAGAGCAAAATATGTCACTTAAACTAACAACTAATGGGAAATGAGGTGGGGGCAGAACATAATATGGCCCTAGCAGTTCTGGTTCGTATACATAAATCATATCCGTCATTTCTTCATTCGTAAAATGATTGTAGCGAGGCATTTCTATCGGAAAAGTATATGATAGCTTTAAACAATGACACAATTGACTATAAATTCGCAGCAACAATAATTCACTGACAAGAAATGTCATTTACCAGCAACAATTATTTGACAATACAAAGCACATTCTTCATAAATGAAATAATATTTGGAATTCTCTTCTGATACTCTGAACTATTCAACTGCGTTTTTCTCGAAAACGGATGAAAATATCGTGTTTAAACAAGAGTACCAATATTACGGAGAAATGATGTTTTTGTTATATTTTCTAATCAAAATCACTAAAAAGTTTCGTCAAAAAAAGTTACCAGACGATTTAATCATCAGAAATCTTTCAGATGGCGAACCCTGTAAAATAGTAGGTACATAAAAATATTCCCTGTATAAAATTATGCCACTGTGCAGATTTTGATAACAATTGATGAATATACAGTGAAATTATTGCCAGAAAACGAAAAAAAATTAACTTCAACGCCCTTCATCTTTTTCCACAGCAATATTTTATCAAGGCATATTTGGTCCTATCGGCATATTTTGATCCAAACAATCTGCCCTTAGCCTATGTCCCAATAGTTAATAGCCTGTATATAGCTTTTATTGAAATTTTTAACCGACTTTTAAAAAAGATGTCCTCAATTCGAAGTGTTTATAGTGATTGATGTATTGCTAGGTTTATGACATATTCCAAACAAGATAAGTAAAGTTTGTACAAAATCAATTGCATTAGTTGAAGCACCTGTTCGTCTCCCTTGCAGACTTTTTACTTTGATTAGGCCTATGTCGGTATATGCTTATACAGCTAATTAAAGGTCCCAAATTCGTTTTGGACATCAGAATTTTTTTTTCGTTGTGCGAGTAAACAGCAAGTAGATTTTTTTTATCAACTAAAGAACTACAGAAAAACCAGATGAAGTAAAGTAAACGGTTTATAACAATTATGAACATCAAAGCTAGGCTCCGAGACCCAAACGTTGGTTCTTATTTTCAAAATCGTTTTTTATCTACAAATGTCAAAAATATTTGTTTTTACTATTTGTGTTATTTTCTGACTGTATGCTGAAAGTATTTTTAAAAAAAGTTGAGGCCCCCGGGGAGAGACAAAATTTTGTCATTGGGCGGTTAATAAGAAATAAATCGCTAAAGAAAGAACGATGTTTTCAACAGAATATACCTCTTGAAGCCCGTTTACGGAAATTAAGTAAATCGGTAGAAAATATAACACGAACTGAGGTTATACAAGGGATTAGAAATTAAATTTCTCTACTAAAAATTTCATTTTTGGAAAAAAGCTATATTTTTTGGTTTCTTAAAAATGGGGTGATCCTTTAAAACAAAATAGGGAGTTTTGTTATTCGTTCGTAAAAATTCTTGAATCTTGATTAAAATTTCCAAAAAGTATGTACAATGTGAAATTTTTTTAATGAACAAAACGAACTTAATTAAAATCGGTAATGATTCTTTATTTAGTTTCAATGAATCAATCAATAAGCAGGTGGTAGTGGTAGTTTTAACAAAATATGTGACAAATCGAACTTACATTTCAAAAGTTGTGACAAAAAATAATTTCAGTTAAAATTTAGCAAACAATGGGACACTTTCCAATATTTTCCAAAGAAACCTAGATACTAGGAAGGAGTATGTACCGGTACCGGCCATATATCAGAAACCGTTTATAGCTTAGTTACTGGAAAAATAATTTTGTAGCAAAAGTGGTCTCAAGAAAAACCTGGAAATTATTTTGTTTGTATGCCTACCGGTAGAGGGCGAAATTGAATAAAAAAGGCAAATTATACAAAATCAACCGAATTAAGGGGCAAAACTAAACCAATCGTCCCATTATCCAAAAAATTCTCCGTATATTTGATATTACAAGTTTTAGTCTATCCACTCAAATAAGGAGTGGGGGCAGTGGTAACTTAGTATTGAAAAAACGTCGATAGCTTCAGTTCTACTTTTGCAAATTTAGTCTTCAAGAATATAGCTGTTTTCCACCAACTAAAGAGGGTTATTTTCGAAATAACTTAATGAGTTACATCCATCCTAGAGGGCGTTATTACATTTTTTTATCAAATTATCTTTGGAAAATATTAGGAAAGAATACCTAAGTAGCAACAGAATAGCGAAAACCGCATGTCGATCAGTGCTGGGGAATTCCTAGTTGAAAAGTAATTAATAATTACAATTAACTTTTTTTCATGTAATTTGTAATTGTATTTAAGTACAATTGTACTTTGTAATCATCTAAATACAATTACTTCACATAAGTACAATCGGTTCCAGAGAGTCTAATCACACGAATAAGGAGTCTGTACAACCAAAATGACAGCTACGTCAGGAGACATATCCTTGAATCCGATAAATTCAGAGTCAAAGACGGACTTAGACAAGGTGGAGTACTAAGCCCTCTATTGTTTATCATTGTGATGGACGACATTATTAGGGCAACAAAAACGTACACTAAAAAGATACATATAGGATACAACAGGTTGAAATTAATCACATTGTCTGAGTGTGCGTTTGCGGATGACCTAATGATTTGTGCACCCAGCGAAAAGGACTTGCAGAGAAATCTAAAGATATGGAAAGAAGAACTAAAGAGGAAAAACTTAAAAATAAACATACAGAAAACAAAAGTGATGACTACTACTGGACCAGAGGATAAAGAAACTAATTTAAGGATAAAACAAGAAGCAATCGAGCAGGTAGACGTATTTAAATACCATGGTATGAAGATAAATAAAAACGGGAATGAAGATATTGAAATAAATGAAAGAATCACCAATGTATCAAAACTGTATCATTCATTATCAAGATCATTTATAGGAAAAAAGGAAATCAGTGCAAAAACCAAAATTACAGTATATAAAACAGTTTATCGGTCAATCCTTACTTATGGAAGTGAAAGCTGGATACTGTCACAAAAATCTAAAAGACGAATCCAAGCAATGGAAATGAAATATTTGCAGAGAGTGAAGGGTATAACACGAAGAGATCGGATAAGAAACGAGGATGTGAGAAAGGAACTGGAAGTAGAACCAATACTCTAATTATTAGATAAACAAAAGCTTAAGTGGTTCGGACACTTAACAAGAGTGAGCAACAGACCAGTCAGGGATGTGTGGGAAGCCCGAGTAAATACAAAAAGGAAGAGAGGAAGACCTAAAAAAACTTGAAACCAAGAACTTGCAGAAATACTGGAAAAAAGAAATATAAAATGGGAAGAAGCAAAAAAGACGGCAAAAAATAAAAAGAAATGGACTAATTCCATCTACGAACAAAATATTTAGATATAGATACCTACCCTACACCTTCGGGTATAAAAAGGGTTTTTGATTTGATTATATATAAGTACAATTACTCCACTCGTTTGAGAAAGCTACTGTGTTAGCTAAACGCGTCACGAATCTATATTGAACTTAGTTCAAATATATAATGAAGATTTAAACAAATTGAATTGTTTTATTTCATTGTCTTAGTATGGATCTTCATCAAGTAAAAGCCTCATCTATTCAACTATTGATTCTACAACAAAAAAGTGTTATGTACTTTTTGACGAGAGTTGATCAGCGAATGTAAATAAAATGTTTGGTGTAAGACAGTTAACTTATTTATATTTTTGATTAAAGGGTCCCAGAGTAATGATGCTTGATTTTGTCTTTTCCTTTAAGTTAAGGAGGCCTTAAATTATATAGAGAACAATACACTTAGGGCTGGTCGTAGGTGATACATGTCAATAGGTGCAGTCAAATGTTTCGGGAAGCAAGCCCTAAATGTTAAAACATACAAAATTTGTCATGTGTCACTACAAACCTTTATACAACCCTCCCTTAAGATATCTTCAACTTTAAGGAATCCGTAACAAAGTCGCAGCAATCGGCTGTTGTTTAACAGTTTTAATTACCTATTTCAAAAATTTATTTATACCGGTTAGTTCCTCCATTCAGTCATAATTTGTTGTTTTATCCGCAAAGTAATTGATAATTGCCTTTTCAATGTAATTGTAATTTAATCAATATAATTCCTATTTTACGACATATACTTTGTAATTATATTTAATTACTTGTTTGGGAAAGTTCTTTGTAATAATAATTGTAATTATTTTCAAAGTACATGTAATTACAAATCGATATATTTTCATACCCCGAGATATCTTTCAAATAGTGCGAATTTTAAGCATTTTCCTTTGAATATATTATACACTGTGGGCCGAAATAAACGAGTACATTTTTTAATTGAAAATATTTTTTTTGTTTTTTGGGCGATTTATTTTCTTTTTGCAGGGCTAATAACCTAACATGTCCTCAACATGACTGTAAATTTGAAAGCAAAAATAATGTACAGGGTCGGAGTTATAAAAAAAATTATATAACAGTGCATTTGAGCTCGTTGCAAATAAAAACTGTCTTAGCTAAAATTGTACTAATATGATTTTTCGGTAGATAAACTATCCGGAACACTTCAGTAAAAAGGAAATTTTCCGAAATTACCGGATTCGCGAATTTTTTTATTAAAAAACATTTTAACAAATAACACATTTATGAAAACAGTTTGGTAACTTTAAAACTTAGAGTAAAATATTATGAATGTGGCCACTATTATTGTTTACCACTTCTTGAAGTCGTCTGCGCCATAAATTAATAGCCCCATTTATTGCTCCCTGTTCAAAATTGTTCCAAACAAACTGCATTCTTTCTTTGAGCTGCTCTATTGTTTCAAATTGTTGTCCGTCATACAAATTTTGTTTGAAAATTCCCCAAATTGAATAATCAACCGGATTTAGTTCTGGGCTGTTAGGTGGCCACATTTCTGGCTCAATATAATCCGGGCAATTTTCACTCAAGAACATCCTTGTGCTGTGGGAAGTGTGCGAGGGAGCACCATCCTGTTGGAAAGTGTAATCGTAACAAACATCTTCAATTTCTGGTAATAGGTGCTGCAAGATTTGTTCTTGATACGTTTCTGAATTGAGTTTTACCCCAGCATCAACAAAAATCAGACGAGATTTTCACAACATGGATACTGCAACAGAGACCATTACACCTTTTGAGAAATGACTTTTTTCAATCAAAAGATGCTCTAAAGGAATTTCTTTCTTAAATTGTACGTCAGAATATACCCTATTATTTTGAGTATTTTTAGGTGGCCGTAAATAAAACATTTTTTCATATGAAAACCATATTTTTCTAATGTCTTCGCGAGAGCGGAATCTTCGTAGTAGCAAATTACATCTTTCCAAACGTTTTTCTCTTACATTGGCCGTAAGTCTTTGACAGTAAACTTTTTTAAATATTTTAAGATGACAGTCTTGTTTAATGATTTTTCCCAGTTATTTTTGCGATTTTCCTTGCCCCAACAGATTGGCCAGGTTGCAAATTTACTAAAACAACCCTTGATTGATTGATTGATTGGATCAGCACACCAGTCGAAGGATTGATGTCCTCTGCACCTCAGCCTTAAGGCTTTTTGTGCTCTTGGTTGTGCCGTTTATGTGAAGACACCAGTAGCCCTTATCAGGCTCAGCAGACTTGTCACTAGGTTCTTCTTGGAGAAATCCTCCCTTGGAAATTCTAGTCCTAGGAGTCTATATCTCCAGTAAAACAACCCTTACTCTACCAATATTTTCTTCAGTTCTCGAGCTTCGCTTCCTTCCTCTTCCACGTTTATGTTCAATAGACCCATCGGCGGCTTCCCTTAGATGTCTTAAGAACTTTCCTATCGTTCCAATATGCCAATTTTTCTCAGGAAATTCATTTACAATTTTTCTTGCATCATAATTATATTTTTCACGGAAATATTTATTTAATATTCTGTCTTCTTTGCTTAAAAGTGGCATTATGAACTGACTAATTTACTTATTTAGCTGTAAATGTTAGACAAATTCCATGGCAACCTGAGCAGTCACGGCCTACTAAGTAAAATTGACAACAATAATGGTGGCCACATTCATAATAGTTTTAAAATTACTAAACTGTTTTCATAAAATATGTGTTATTTGTTGAAATGTTATTTAATAAAAAAATGGTATTTCGCGAATCCGGTAATTTCGGAAAATTTCCTTTTTACTGAAGTGTTCCGGATAGTTTATCTACCGAAAAAGCATATTAGTACAATTTTAGCTAAGACAGTTTTTATTTGCAACGAGCTCAAATGCACTGTTATATAATTTTTTTTATAAGTCCGACCCTGTACATTATTTTTGCTTTCAAATTTACAGTCATGTTGAGGACATGTTAGGTTATTAGCCCTGCAAAAAGAAAATAAATCGCCCCAAAAACAAAAAAAATATTTTCAATTAAAAAATGTACTCGTTTATTTCGGCCCACAGTGTATATACGTAATATCAAAAATATACGCAGAATTTTTGAAGAATGCGATGTTTATTTTTGTTCTGCCCCTTGATTGGGTTAGGTTAGTAAAATTTGGCTTTTTAAATTTTTTGTTATTAAATAACGCCCTTCATCGATAGACATACACTTTAAAATAATTTCTCGATGCCACTTTTTTGTAAAAATTTTTTCCCGGAGCTGTACTAAAATGGCTTCTAATATATAACCGATAGCCGGGACACCCGGTACAGTTCCATAACTCTGTATTTTATTGTTTGTTACAAAAACGAATCGTCAATATCATGTTCATGCTCAATGAAATAAGTTTTTAGTTCAATTTTGGTAAAAAGCAATCGAGTCGATTATAAAAATTGTTTTGGCTAGTATTATTAAAATAAAGCTTGGCAATCTAAGCTAAGTATAGTCTAAGTAGTGTAGAGTTGCGTCAAATTAAACAACAAAATATACTTCTTACTAATAAAACAAAATACATTTTTCATTGTACAGTCACTTTCAGTTATATTTCAACTAATATTTTGTTTAGGAATTAGTGATTTTATTTAAATATGTATATTTGTAAAAAGAACATTAGTATATACCAATAAGAAATAATATTTATATTGATAAATAAAAGCACCAAGCAATAAACTCAAACGAAATTAAGCAACTAAACAAAAATGCTTAACAGTTTGTGACATAAGCTTACCCCATCTGAACAAATACAGCAATGTTGAAGTAGATTGTGAATTATAAAAGAAGCGCACACACGTGCACACGAACACATGGAAGTAGAACAATACCAGCACTATGAAAAATAAAAAAAATACACTAAAGGGACAAATAAATTTGTGGTATATAAAATAATTTGCTGTACAGAAATGTAAATTTGGTCACATAGATAGGTACAAGTTTTACGCGCGACACGAACGACAATTACAGGAGAACTCAATTAGTGTATGTGTGTGAGTGACGAAAATGATGAGAGTCCATTCGCCAATGCAAATGTTTAGAGCATGACTCAATTTTCATTTATTTTTTTTTAGATTGCTTTTTAAACAATGCCCTAACTCTAAGCTTCTCCATTTTATAGGGTGGCCCTAAATTCGTGGTTATAGACTGAATGCGCCTATTGATAATTAATTTAATAATGTCATAGTCATTTTGCGCCGGAGCCAGCTCAGGTAACTAAAATTCCAGGGTCGATTTGCGCCAATAACCTCTACAGGAGATTGCGGAGGTGGTACTGATAAGTAAGTATAGTTCTTTTCACGATCTAAGAAACTGACCTGAGATGGGATGGGATAATGACATGCAATAAAGCTATGAAAGTATTAGGCATGACAGGATCGTATTTATTATGTTGTTGGCGAAAATTACTATCTGAAAACTTTTGGGTCATTTTCATTTTTCATCAGGTATAGTGCGGCCCTGCACGGTAAATCTGGAACGTTTTATGGTTTTATTGCATCTCAAGCTTAAGTCAAATCAAGTCAGTTTCTTAGATCGTGAAAAGAACTATACATACCTGCCCTACTGTTTATAATCAACTTCTATTCATTTTGGAATTAAAGAAGGTTTATTCAATGATTTTCTTTGCCGATTGTATATAATTATAAATACGTCAGGCAGACAATCGAAGAATCAGTTTATCAAGAGAGTAATTTTTTAGGTTATCGAAAATAATATGAAAAATCCCATAACGAAAAAATATATTAGGTACTTAAATTTTCAAAATAGTGACTATAACATACATAATAACTATTTTCTTCGTTCATGAAAAAAAACAACTTAATTGAATACTTTTTATTGGAAAAAACTAGTTCTTTATTGCTCTAGTGTAATAAAAACTTTATTGCACTCATCTGTCATTTTACTAGAGAGCAAAAGGTGTTTATTGCACTCAAGGTGTTGTCCACAATTTCACGTCGCATGCAATAACCACTTACTTTTTGCTCTTGTTGCATAAATAAATATTTATTACATTTACAACAATTATTTTGAAAATTTTATTATGGTGGTATGGTACATATTTTACAAATTCGAATCTTTGGATATGTCCCGCTTTATATACAGGGTGCGCCAATTATTTCCACTCGATCTCTAGCACCGAAACTAAAAGAGGTATCAACAAGATTTCTTGTAGGTTTATACGGTGTCACTCGGACTACAATTGTAAAATATTTTGATGTATACAGGGTGGCTAATTTTGGTGGAATGAAAATTAATTTGGTTTTTTTAAATTGAACACCCTGTATACGATTATGTCTTCTGATTCTACTTAATATTAGCTTTACGGTAGTTTTTTGAATTTGTAAATCCGACGCGGCGTTGACAAGTTATTCCTATTATAAGCAGATTTAATGAAAAAACAGCACTTCAGAAATATTAGCACAATAAACACATTTTTTCAAAAATTCCTCCAAAAGGCTACTATGATGTAAATGAAACATACACCTACCACAATAATTACCCAACATCTTCACCTGTTGCACAGGGTGTTTGCCGATGGCGTGCAAATAGTCTAGTTTTCAAATTGCAATAACTTAATTTTTTCAAATGGGACACCCTGTATATTTTTCTTCAGTTAGAAGCTCTCCTTAATACACATTAAAAAAATATAGGGTTTTGGACATCTAACTTTGCTATTTACTTTAATAATTGACGTTAAATGAGAAATAACATATTTCACACAATTTTTAATAAGTACAAAATTTTACAAAGTTTAATCGTAAGAAAACTACAATATTGAAAGTTAAAATTTATAATAGGTGTTCAAAATGTCTTCCATTTTCATTTATACATTTTCTTGCCCTTTCTTTCATTGATTTACGCACATCTCTTAGCATTGCAGGGGTCACCTGTCTAAATGCTGCAGTAATTCTGTCTTTCATATTTTGTTTTGTGGTAACCTCTTCTTTGTAAACAATATTTTTAATAAAACCCCACAAGAAAAAATCGCAAGGTGTAAGGCCCGGCGATCTAGCAGGCCAATTTGTAGGGCCTGCCCTTCCTATCCAACGATCCTGAAATTCCCTATTTAACCAATTGCGAACATTTAATTGGTAGTGTGGTGTGGCACCATCTAATTGAAACCACATTCCGTTGCGATAATTTTGAGGCACATTTTGCAAAAGGTTTCTAAAATCAAGTTCTAAAAAATTTAAAAAAGCAGCTCCATTTACAGTCCCATCAAAGAAATAGGGACCAATTACATAATCACCTATTATTCCCGCCCACACATTCAAAGACCATCGATACTGTGATGTGGTTCTAAATAAATTTTTATTGTGGTCCGCATAATAATGGAAGTTGTGTCTATTTGCACAACCGTTCTTATGAAATGTGGCTTCGTCGGAGAATAAAACTTTGTTTAAAAAGTTACGCTCTGTATTTATCTTGTTTATTAACCATCTACAGTATTCTTGTCTACGCGCGAAATCACGCGGTAACAATTCTTGGTGAAGCTGGATATGGTAAGGGTGATTTTTATTCTTCTTTATTATGCGTCTAATTGTGGTATTGGGAATATCTAACTGATTGCTTAATTGCCTTGTGCTTACATTGGGATCTTCAACTATACTGATCATTACTTTATATTCGTTGTCAACAGTAACAGCTGTAGCATCACGTGAATGTTTTTCATACTTGACGGTTCCCGTTCTATCAAATCTATTCTTTAAATTCTCAAAAGTATCCTTTTGTGGATGACGTCTTTCTGGGTATCTTTGACGATAGACCGTACTAGCAAGAAACGCATTTTTTTGACATTCACCCAGTATCCATATCATATCAATATTTTCTTGAACACTATAATTCTTATTATAATCCATTTTTTATACCTAATACCAATTAAATATAGTAGACGTGATATAATACAAAATTTTATGTTGACAATTAATGCTACAACAATGACCTACTGTCATTTTCATAGATAACTTGTTTTCTTATTAAAAATTGTGTAAAATATGTTATTTCTCATTTAACGTCAATTATTAAAGTAAACAGTAAAGTTAGATGTCCAAAACCCTATATTTTTTTAATGTGTATTAAGGAGAGCTTCTAACTGAAGAAAAATATACAGGGTGTCCCATTTGAAAAAATTAGGTTATTGCAATTTGAAAACTAGACTATTTGCACGCCATCGGCAAACACCCTGTGCAACAGGTGAAGATGTTGGGTAATTATTATGGTAGGTGTATGTTTCATTTACATCATAGTAGCCTTTTGGAGGAATTTTTGAAAAAATGTGTATATTGTGCTAATATTTCTGAAGTACTGTTTTTTCATTAAATCTGCTTATAATAGGAATAACTTGTCAACGCCGCGTCGGATTTACAAATTCAAAAAACTACCGTAAAGCTAATATTAAGTAGAATCAGAAGACATAATCGTATACAGGGTGTTCAATTTAAAAAAACCAAATTAATTTTCATTCCACCAAAATTAGCCACCCTGTATACATCAAAATATTTTACAATTGTAGTCCGAGTGACACCGTATAAACCTACAAGAAATCTTGTTGATACCTCTTTTAGTTTCGGTGCTAGAGATCGAGTGGAAATAATTGGCGCACCCTGTATATACAGTATGTCGCTAATGTCTGGAATAAATTCATTATTAAATGCAACCATGCGTCTCAAGACACTTCATTGGAAAGGTCTTCTAATCGTCTTTACAACGATGTAATTATTTGAATATTTATTTCTACAGGGTCGACCAAAACTGTTTACTTACTAAAATACAGAGAACTGTTTAGTAAAAAACAATTAAATTATATTAAATGTTCAAACTGATGACCTTCAGCAATAATGCAATGAGACAGCCGAGCAATAAATTCGTCTCTAACGTTTACGAGAACTTCAGCCGTTATTTGTGCAATCTCCGTTCTGATGCGATCCTTCAACTCTTTTATATCATTTGGGAAACTTTGATAAACTTTGCTCTTCAAATATCCCCATAAAAAACTCTGAAGGTGTCAAATCTGGCGACTTTGGTGGCCATTCGATCGTTCCTCTTCTTCCTATCCACCTATCTTGAAAAACAGCATTTAAGTAGATCGTACATCAAAGGAGTAATGTGGGGGGTGCCCCATCCTGCTGAAACCACAAATCACATCTATTTGGAAATAGTTTATTTAATTGCGGTAATAGATAATCCTGAAGAAATTGAAGATATCGAAGACCGGTCAAGCTTCCTTCAAAAAAATATGGCCCTATTATTTGATTGTTTATAATGCCGGCCCAAACATTAGGAGCGTCTAAATGTAGTACTCTTTACCAACGTTGCCAAGTGTAGTCCTAAACTGAAAGGGCGCCATCGAGTATCTCCGGTGGCGCTCGGCTTTCATGCGACGGTTCTAAAGCTTTTAACCTTCTATACGATATCATTAATGTGTGCAGAGATTAGCCCAGCGTAAGTGTGCTGGGCTCCTAACACAGAGGTACCAGGTTCGAGTCGTGTCCGAGTCAAGATATTTTTATTTTTATTTTCTTATTGTTTTTTTCAAAAATTGACTAAAAATACGAAGAATTTTTCGATTCGGATTAGGGTAGGGGGTAAGGTAGGGTGGTTTTGCTTAGGTTATTATTGAAAATTATTATAATAATCTGTCAATTACACAATTCAATTTTTCGATTCGGATTAGGGTAGGGGGTAAGGTAGGGTGGTTTTGGTTAGGTTATTATTGAAAATTATTATAATAATCTGTCAATTACACAATTCAATTTTTCGATTAGGGAAAATGTATCTATGCATTCGTGAGTTTTCCTTTTTGTATGATAATTCTGTATTGTAAACTCGAACAATTTTCAGTACGTTTTGCTAAACATAATTTTAAAAATGACAAATATTGATTTCTTAACACATTGCTTTTTAATCAACTGTGATAAATATCATTATTAAAATATTTTTACTTTCCAAAACACAAACGTTTTAGTTTAGGACTACACTTGGCAACGTTGGTAAAGAGTACTACATTTAGACGCTCCTCAAACATTCACCTTTTCAGGATATTGTGTCCTATACTCCTGCATCCAATGGGGATTTTCACTTGCCCAGTATCGAAACGTCTGGCGGTTTACATGGCCGTTGAGCATAAAAGTTGCTTCATCTGAAGAAAGTCTGAAAAAATGTACCTTATACGCATGCCACTTCTCCTTTTTCAGCACACCAGCAACAGTAGAATGGTGTAAATTATTATCCAGCGCAACTTGTCTCGACCTGGTGTGGGGATTTTCTTGAAACTCAAGGAAAACGTCAACTTTTTTGTCTTCGGAAATTGACTTTCCACCACTTTTGGGGAGATCTTTAATATAGCCCGTTTCTCGAAACTTTTTCTCGATTTTACTAATTGTTAATTGAGAAATGGGTTCACGGTTGGGGTATTTAGCATTAAATAAATTGCCAACTTCTTTCTGTGTCCTTACTCTATCTCCCCAATCATCATTAATATTTCGATTCCTTCAGTTTCATTTTCATTAAATCTTATTACAGTTTCCTGTAATATTGTCGTATTTAATAGAGTGAATGTATCAACAGTATCAACAGTATCCTTAGCTGAACGGCCACTGTTTTTGAAAAATATCATTTTTCAAAAAATTCATAGAGTGTTGAATATGTATAATTATTCCTTTCGACACCTGTTGATACATTCACTCTATTAAATACGACAATATTACAGGAAACTGTAATAAGATTTATTGTTTCAAGCCTACGTGGTTTGTTGTCAAAAATTTCAAGGTTTTTGGTTTGCGATTGGAAGTGAAGAGGGCGCTGCCGTCACAATCTTTACATTTCCGTTACTGGAAGACATGTATTGATTGTGATTGAAGTGTACTCTTCAGTCCGGGATTAGAGATTCTCGGACGGACACCACATACCTTGTACTGATGAGGCGCAAATACGCCGAAACCGGTCTACAAGTTGTGTTGTTCCTTCTAATTGCAAACCAGAAAGGTTGGTTTTAAAATATCTTGTAGACATACCAATCCCGTTTGACTTTGGGGTGTAATTCAATATCCGGCGGTGCATATGCACGGGAAGCAGTTGTTGCTCCTTAGTTGAACGGCCACTGTTTTTGAAAAATATTATTTTTCAAAAAATTCATAGTGTTGAATATTTATAATTATTCCTTTCGACATCTGTTCATTTTCATTACTAAATTATGCTGTGCATTTAAAGATTTTAACTATTGAACACTAGACTGATACACATCAATTAGTGTTAAATTAGAATTTAGTACTATTATCACTAACATATCCAAAAACAGGAATATTTTTTGGGTACACTAGTATGTTTTATTTCCAGTGGCGGTCCTTACAATAGCTTAGTTCATTGAATCAAAATTTATGATTCAAATTATACCAAATCCTCAACCTCACACCACTACATATCGATGGTCCAGTTCCATATAGCAACAAGTCGAAAATGTATGTTTTTTTTATAATAGCTATTAAACATTTTAGCATTATATTGATTGATTCATAAATTGTATTGTATGGGTATATTTTAAATTGTATGTGAGGTGATTTATTATATATTTCTCTGTGTTACCAGAGGTGTATCCATACCTTTGTGAAATAAAGCAATATATTAAATTTTTGCCGTATAAAACGGCAACATTTTTTCAAATATTTCGACAGTTGTTCGACATATTATAATGAAAGTTGACAAGTGGCTTTCTTATGATAAGAGCATCTTAAAAAAAATTAAAGAATTATTGCACCCCGTTAAAAATTTATGGGAGTTGAGATCCCCTAAACCCCCCCAAAATTTTTGTGTACGTTACAATGTAATGCTTATTGTGGCACCATTATTTAGGCACATTATTTTTGAAACTTTATTGCCCCTTAGTACTTTTTACAATTATCAGTTTTTATCGAGATCTTTCATTATGCTTCAAAAACTGTGTATTAACTATCCATTTAGTAAACAACCGTTGTTACTACCCTGTGCAGGACACACTGGAATAGAAGGAAATGAAATAGCAGATGGATTAACGAAGAGGGGAACTGAAATACCCTTTCGGGGGCCGGAACCCTTTTGCGGTATCAGCCCCAATGTAATATTGGAAGAGATAAGCAAAGCCGAAGAAAAGAGAAGATCTGACCATTGGAAAGATCTAGTAGGGCTTAGACAATCAAAGATAGTGATGGGTGGCTACAACCCATTGATATCAAATGAATGCATAAGTCAAAGTAAAACTGCACTAAGAGTTTTAACAGGGATGCTAACGGGATATTGCCGCCTGAACGGGCACCTGAAAATGCTCAAAATAGTGGAAGAAGAAGAATGCAGATTCTGTGGCATGGAAGAAGAAACCTCCATCCACATACTTGCGAATAGAATCCTAGAGCACAGCACCTAGGAGATTATTGGATAGAAGAGGGACATTTACCCAAGTTGAAGTCTGCAGATATCCTAAAGTTCCTGAGAGAAATAGGACTAAAGGAGCTAGTAGTCTCTGAAACGTTCCTCGGGAGCTAAGTAGAAGGAAGGGGGCACAATAGATCTTTTAGGTCTCAGTGAATGTCACCCCATCATACATACCATATTCGTAGGCGTTGACAATTCTCAAATCAAAGGTAATTCAGTAGAAGCTAATTGGGATTCATTATATTTTTTATACACAGTAGTGAAAAGTGATATTCTTAGAAAAACGATATTTTTTCAATTCATTAACGAGGTGATAACGATTTGCAGTTAGATTGTATCATTGTATCATTGTATGAAGGTCAGCGTCAGTTACTGATATTCAACAAATAAATTAGTTAAATCCAAAAAATCTTCAATATTATTTCATAAATTGAAAAAAAATACAAAGTTGCGTAGATAAATAAATTTCCAATTGCTATTCAAAAAAAAATTGGTGTTTGATGCGGGGCTTCAGGGGGTTGCATTTTTGGGTATGAATTTGGTGTTAAAATTCGTCTCCCTTCCAATAGAATTTGAACTTTTTGTTGGAACACCATGTATAACATTTTGTTATACATTTACAAATTATGAGTTATGTGTGAAAGAGTTTTAATATTTACTTTGTAACAATTCAATGAATTGACTAAATGTTGTTAATGGTTGGCTATCTTTTGGTTTTATTTCATTACATTGTGAATCAAACAACTGAATTTAACGTGTTTAGAGAATAATAAATTACTAGCTATGAGGATTAGATTTTGCAATTTATTCACTTTTTCAGTAAGTACACCCTTAGCTGTTACTTGTAATTTATTATTCTCTTAACTCATCAAATTTAGTTGTTTGATTTACAATTTAATAAAATAAAACCATAAGAACGACAAAGATAAAAAATGTAGTCAAGCCAACAAAATCAATTGAATTATTACAATGTGAATATTAAACTCATAATTATTCGTAACTTTATGATGTAAATGGACATACATTTTTGATATCAGTGTTATGCATGATGCACTTTCACATTTAAAAAAATTGAATCCTGGAAATATCGTACCTACTTTTAAAAATAATTCATTTTAGCATTTAAATCGATTTATTATGATATGCACCATTAAATGATGATCGGTAAATGAATTCCTCATTGAGTGCAACGCAATTATTTTCAGGATGTTAAGAAATTTATATCCCGGATCCAACGATTTCCTAGTTGAAATTTTCAGTTTTTCCTTAGTTTATTTTAAAGTTTACTCAAATTTTCAAAGATATTGATTAAGTGGACTTCAGATTTACGTTTAGTGGATTAAAATAAAAAAACTTACCAAATGTAAACAAATTTACTGTTCGTAGGAACTGCGGTTTTTTGAGATTTTTAACTATTTTTAGCGATAGATTGCAATTGATTTGTAATTACGAGGGCGTACGAGTTAAATGTACTTCAGATTCGACGTCAGCGCGTTAAAATAGAAGTAGATAGGTAGGTCTGGTGAAATATACAGACCCCTGATGGGCCAGTGCTATTTCCACGATGTTAAGAAATTGATAGCTCGGATCCAAGAACGATTTCCTAGTTAAAATTTGAAGCAAATCGAAGTTTAGAGAAAAAAGTCGTTGCTATCTGAATATAGCGATTTTTCGAAAATACGTTCACTTTAGATGGCCATCACACAACGAAATAGAAGCAATCAACAAAAAAATTGGGCAGATTCGATTAGAGTACCTATACCTGAACGAAAAATATCAGCTGTAACTATGACTATTTCAAAAATACAGGGTGATTGATAAGTGTGACAAAGTTCAGTGACTCCTTTGTACTTTGAGATATTAATTTGAAAATTTGAGGGTTTATAGCCATCATCAGTCTCCACATAATAAATTTTTTTACAATCTTACAGGGTGTTCCAGGATGCTGTGCCATATCAAAGTTACATTTTTTTAAATGAAACGCCCTATATTTTATCGTATATTTAGAATCAGCTTGATCTCCCCATTACAATAATATAGGGTTGTGATGTGTTCTACGGAGTATTTAAAAAGTTATAACCAATTTTCCATAAAAATTGTAACAAGTTCAATACCCTGTACATTGTAAGAGAAATTCAAGAATGAGAATCTGTTGCTGCCAAAGTGTTCGAATAGTAGTAAAAATTCTGGAATATTATTTATTTCGTTGATATTCATTGAATCTAATACAGGGTGAATCAAAATACGAATACATTATTTTCTCCGTTTTTTCAAATGGATCACCCTGTATTTTATGTGAGAATCGAAAAGTACTACCAACATACATCTTTTTTTATATAGCATTCCCTATACCTAAAATTATTAGTTCTTGAGATATTTTAATTTTTCTATGCAAAACATTGATTATATCAAAAAAATATTTTCTACTACATATTCACCAACAATACCTCCCGACACATTCAACGATCATCTAGTTTGACTGTGTGTCACTATGTGATATGGTCTATGAATAATAGTGAAATTTGTGCCTATTAACACAACCATTTTTATGAAACGTGGCTCCTTACACTTGTGAGTGGGTTTTCAGTAACTGCCAGCAAAACATTAATTTAATTTTCTTCTGTCACAGAAGTTTTTGTTTTGTAGGTTGCCGCCTTTCAGGAAAACGTTCATGGTGTTCTCTTGCTGATAGTAAGGCGTTTTTATTGCATTCTCCCAATATCCAGATCATATCAATCATTTCATCACTAGTGAAATTCATTTTTGCCCTAGTTTAAATTCTTCAAAACACCAAAAAATATACCAAACCGCTAAATCAAAAAACATTAATGTACCTACTGCCATGTCATGCTATTGACAAATATCAGTTTTTGACAAATCAATCACACCCAACTCACAATTAATTATTAAATAATTAGATATAACCAATGTTTTGCAAGAATTAAGAATTTAAGGTATAGGGAATGCTTTATAAAAAAAGAAGTGTTGATAGTACTTTTCGATACTCTCATAAAATACAGGGTGATCCATTTGAAAAAACGGAGAAAATAATGTATTCGTATTTTGATTCACCCTGTATTAGATTCAATGAATATCAACGAAATAAATAATATTCCAGAATTTTTACTACTATTCGAACACTTTGGCAGCAACAGATTCTCATTCTTGAATTTCTCTTACAATGTACAGGGTATTGAACTTGTTACAATTTTTATGGAAAATTGGTTATAACTTCTTAAATACCCCGTAGAACACATCACAACCTTATATTATTGTGATGGGGAGGTCAAGCTGATTCCAAATATGCGATAAAATATAGGGTGTTTTATTTAAAAAATGTATCTTTGAAATGGCCATAAAGCCTCAAATTTTCAAATTGATATCTCAAAGGACAAACGAGGCACTGAACTTTATCACACTAATTAATCACCCTGTAGATAAATTCTACATCGTCGCAGACATGAAGAGGATTTCATAAGATAGACTTACATCTCTAAGCATTTGCGCTTAAATATTTTAAAAAGCCTGCCTCATTCCATGTTTCCTGCCGTCTGGTGTTTTTTGCACCCCTGACCTTAAGCATAGCCTCTGAAGAAAAAATCAACTTTATTTAACTCTGGTCATCTTGGTGCCCAGTTCAGGAAATATATCATTCAATTGACCCTGAATGAGCGCATTATGATTAGCAGGAGCTCCGTCACGTAGATACCACATTTATTGACAATAGAATTATCGACCTTTTAAAACGTGTTCTTGACTGGCTTGTACTGTATATCTGTAATAATCGGTGTATCTTAAACAAGAACGCTTGAAATGTATATATTTCTTACTTCAACTATACTCATAGCTAAAATACGTGGCTTAAGCTTAATGAATAGCAGAGCTCATTTGAAAAATTTCAGAATTAGAAGTAATTCGTTTTCAACATGTAAAACCCGTTCCAATTAACTGTATTTAACTGTATCGCAACTATCGCTATTGATTACCTACCATTACCACCGTACATACAGTGCTATTCAAAAGTCCCCTCCCCCCCTCGTATCTTTTGAACGGCTACACTTACATTAATAAAATTTGGGGGGTGACATAGCCATATTAATTTTGTTTGGGTTTAAACTAATTTTGACGGATAAATTAAATAAATACCAAAGTTATTGAAATTATTTTTTTAAATTTAATTAATCAAATATCAACAATGGATTCTTATAGCAAGTGTTCGAAATGTGCTCCGTCTACTTCCTGACAGTAATACATCCTATTAGTAAACTCTTGTACTCGTTAGAATGTGTCAGCATTCTTCAATAATTATTTCTTTCAAAACGCCAATGCTATCTGGTGCCGTAGCATAAACCTTGGATTTCAAGTACCCCCATAGAAAAAATCTAATGGTGTCAGATCTGGTGACCGAGGTGGCCATTCTATAGGACCTCGCCGGCCGATCCATCTACCTCGATATTCTTCATCCAGGTAACGTCTTACTGCACCATAATAATGTGCAGGAGCACCATCTTGTTGAAATGTTATTTCCAGATGGCCGAATTCATCTGGATTATCTTCCAGAATTTCAAGAATTGACGGCTCTCTGTACTGTACTTTTACTTACTTCACAGATAGACGCAACTTTAGTTGAAGAGGAAGTAGGGTTTACTACCATTTCAGCAACTATATCAATTTTTTTATCATCACTAAATGTTGGTCGACCAGATCGTTTGGCATCTTGAACACTACCTGTTGCTTCAAACTTGTGAAGAAGCTCCATCAAATAAGTTTTCGAGATAGGGCGATCTGGGTATCTCTCATTAAATAAACGTTCCGCTTCATGGAGATTCTTTCCAGATTCACCAATTATTAAGATAGCTGCTACTTTGTCGGCTTCAGTACGTACCATTTCGCCTATGTAAACTCTTAAACGTCTCTTTAAACAATAATAAAATTAAATATTTAAGCTATTTAGAAAAACTTTGCAAAGCAACAAATACTATTAAATTAAAAACGTCAATTTTTTTGACAACTAACCAGAGGCGGACTGAAAAATCTTCAATATTTAAATGTGAAATAATAATTTTGGTATTTATTTAATTTATCCGTCAAAATTAGTTTAAACCCAAACAAAATTAATATGACTATGTAGCCAATGTCAATGCCTTTCAAACGAGATACCACTTGCCATAAGGACCTATTTAAAATTATTGGCCAGAATGGCACTGTGACGTCATCTATTACTATTACGTCACCTGTTACCATTCGTAGAGAAGTTTACAACACTTTATTTTCACGCTCCAAATTTCATTTCACATCATCTGATAATTTCAAAAATATGCTTGGTTCCATAAATGCATGAAGAATGAAGCTTGATTTTGAACCACTAGGTGCATAAGCTTTAATTATGAACGTCGCCAATGCAACTTAACTAATAGATGGGGTTTCAGTAACCGCAGGCAGTCTAAGAATTCTGTTGCCGAAAATCAACCACCTGGAGTCATTAAGCTTTCCAGAGTCGCTCTTTGCCATGCTTTCCATCCAAGTGCCACTCATGATCACTGGAGAATAGTGGTACATACTCATATACTTTTGATTTGAACTTACATCGCTAGTAGCTGTATCTAGGAGCGAAAATTTGATTCGTTCAGAGTTGACAAAAGGAAGTTTCTCACAATTCACTAATGCTTTTCCAATGGGTCCTTGAAAGCCTGGAGGAGCCAACCAAGTGCTGAACTAAATGCTTTGCGAACGTTGGTCAGGCAAAACAGTATTGCCATGATGAAAATATGTTTCTAAGAATGTATTATTTTAAAAAAGAAGTATGTATCAGCTTTTCATAGTATCTTGTTGAAACATCAACTGAATAACCACAAATGTAATATTCAAGTCTGACATATTTTTATTTTTCAAAAAAAAAATTAAATTTATGATATCCGACCGTTGAAGAGGTTCGATTGATGAAGATAATACATTTTTTCCAATGAAATAGAAGATTTTGGTTTATTATCCACCACCCAGCGCTTTTTGCCATTCATAAATTATTTTACCTTGAGTAGGTGAAAAATGAAGTCCAATAACTTTTAATTATAAGGGTAAAATACTTGGGTTTATTATAGACAAGTTTTCCACACCCAGGAGTTTTGTTTTTCCCAAACTTCAAATATCGCACCACCCTATAATGATGTGAATTATGTAAATTAAAAATACTATTCCGAGTAAGCGTAACTTCATCGTAGAAATGATTTTTTCTTAAAAAATTAGGATCTTGGTTCTTTTTGTCCAGTAACCAGTTTGCTAAAACTACTTGAGCAGGGAACTTTCCATCTACTTAGTAACGCATAGACTTTTTGAAAGTGGAACGGTTAGAGGTTTTCTTTATGAATAATATATCATAGGAAATAATCAGAAATTGCAGAATACATAGCAACCAGATTCCTAGTACTAAACTATGGATTCTGTTCTATGTCGTTCAAAATATCATTTCGTACACCTCTGCAACATCCGGGTGCCCAGCAGTTTCAGTACTTTTAGGCTCCTGGGCCGTAAATGTTATTTGATTGGGATGTAGTTTATTAGAAAATCATTCCGCGTACCTTCGTTCGGCTGCAGGAGCGTTGATTGTTTCAAATTAAACATCATAAACATTATCTGGTTGAGTTAGGTAATAGTAAAGTTTTTTTGTCAATAAAACCTTCAAAGTAGATAAGTTACAAGAACTTTTAAGTAATAAAATACAAGAAACAAACCGAATAAAAAATGTAAAAACGTCACCAACATAGTTAAAGTAGTTGGAAATGAAATTTGGAGCTTGGATACATGAAGAGAAGGATTAAACCAATAGTCACACGTATTCATGAAAAATGTTTGTTGGTGACAATACTTCACGTTATTTGAGTTTAGAGTACTCTCGTTTACAGTTACTTGGATTCCAAAAATTACATGTATTTCATTGATAAAACATTTAAATAATAGAATCTACAACTTTTTTTGACAGCCATCTCATCAATTTAAATCAACCTTACATGGAACATTGACATAGGTTACCCAAGTGTCAAAAAAAAACAGTTTAAAGTTAAACCTCCAATAATGGGTGTTAAACTGGTTTAACTTCCATAGAATCCTTGGTGCGTACCAATTCAATTCAAAATAATTATAAACTATATATGTAAACAAATTTAAGTGTAAATGGTGCATATAGCCATAGGCCACTGTATCTACTGTTTGTAATAAAACAAACTAAGTATCTACATATTAATTTATTATTTTATTGAATATTCAGAGTCTTGTACATAAGGACTAACAAGTTTTAAGTGTATACAGAAAAAAATCATTATTAGTATTGTTAATGTAACAAAACTAATTTCTCCTCGGTATATTTTTGTTTTTTACTAATATCTTGGTGTAGTTTATCAGTATTAACATTTTGTTTAATTTGTGAATTCATACCTGGTATAACTTTATTAAGTAGCAATAAACATATTACATCTTCTGTATGTCTTTGTGGTGTATTCATTATTCTTATTGTTAATTTTTTGGGTAATTAAACCACAATATTTTTTTAATTTCCCAAAATTTTACAAAAAGAATAAAACATGTTATAAAAGTTTGAAAAAATTACCCAATACGTTTATATATTGTCTAATTATGTGTAATAATAACTTACCTGAATTTCTAGAAGTAGTTCAGTTTTTCTTCTTCTAATTTCTATTAAGATTCGTTGTTGCTCAGGAGTCAAGTCTGAAAAATAATTAATGTTGGTTTTCAAGTATATTATGCAAATCCATTACAAGATAATTCTGGGGGAAAGTCAGATGTGTTTAAAAGACTCAATTAGTAAATTAATTTAAAGTAATGTTAAAGAGAAGACACCCTCACTTGAGAAATCTGGTGTCTATAAAATCAACTGCTCTGAGTGTGATGCAGTATATTTTGGTCAAACAAGAAGAAATCTTAATATAAGGTATAGTGAGCATCTTGGAGCCTACATAAACAAGCACCCTGATAGATCAAACTAAGCAAAACATTTGTTAGAACAAAACCACAAACCAAATTTGAAGAATCAAATACAGTTACTACATGACTGTCAGAATTATACTAAACTTAACTGTTTAGAGTCTTTAGAGATAAGAAGGTACTCTAATGATCCTCAGTATACTCAGTATACACTTTGTTAGACTGTTTGACCGATATATTTTAATGTGTTTCCACCTATCTTTTCTAAGTTCTACTCATCACGAAAATATGTACATATATACACCTTTTAACTTAGCTAATAATACACTTGTTTACTTTATTTGATTTCACTATCTATATGATACCTATTACTATCCTACCCTAAAAGTATTCCTTTCATTTTCTTAGTTACATAATAAACAATGTTTTCATTCCACCCCTTGAAAATGATGTATAAACATCGAAAGTCGGGTCTAAGTTTTTTTGTAAAACTTATATTATAAAATATTGTGAAATAAAAATAATGAGTATTTTTTAAACATTGACATATCAATGATCATCCTATAAATTTCTGGTTCAGCATTCAATGAGGATGACGTAAAGGTTAGCCTTGATGAACGTGTTAACAGATTATCAAGAGCAACAACAAGCCTAGGTGGAAAAATATTCATGAAATTAGAACTAAATGGACTATTAATAGATTCAAGCCCTACAAATCTGCTAGAGAGGATGATATATTTCCAGCCCTGATGCAACTAGGCTCGAATACCTTAAACTCCCCATATAATTAAGATATTGAAGATTAGCCTCATCTTGGGTTATATTCCAAAAGGATGGAGACGGCAAAAGTCTGCTTCATTCCTAAGAGTGGCAAATGTCCTCAAGAGAAGCTGAAGTCATATAGACCTATAAACCTTACCTCATTTCTACTTAGAAATATGGAACAAATACTCAATACATCCATAAGAAGTGAATAGTTATCAAATATACCAGTTCACGAAGCAGAATTTCCTACCTTCCAATTATTCTTGTAAACTTCCTTTTGGCAATGAAATTTTCCATATTAATTTAGTAGTTATCTTTTGTATAGAAATATTTATTGTCACTGTAATTAGGTAGTAATCTGTTTAGAGAATAAATATTTATCAAAACTGATTACCATTTCCTGAAAATTTGGGCAAATTATGGAACCCTGAACATATGTATATTCATAACCTTAGAATAGCTGCATTACAAAATATAAATAACAGCACGTATTATGTATCAATGTTTTCCCAAAACGCGTTGAATTGTTCTTTGCAAGTATTTACATTATATCATTACCATACTTAATGGCAATAAAAATTAAAAAGGAGTATAAAGTTTCACTTACCAGCTACATTGAAATTATCTACGTTATGGCTAGATGTGCCCATTGCATTGAAATTAATTTATAGAAATATCATTGAATTCGCATGGTTGAAGTCATAAAAGTGAAAAAATTCCATATTCGATTTATAAATAACAAATAACACTCATAGCAGTCATAGCTTATAGGGTGACATAGGACATATAATTAACAACTGACGTTATACTTAACGTCAATCATGGATAACCAACACGAAACATGACAACTTAGCGACAAGGCTGCGTTCCGTACGTGGTGTTGAGTTCTGTGACAAATTTCATATTGACTGACTTTAAGCGAACGTTAAAAAGAAGTAGGCATTCTGGGATTACATATTTAAATGAGAGCAGGGCGTCCATCCACCTTGTAGTGTGATTCGAATAAACCAATCAGAATCAATTATCGTATTATTTTCTTTAAATTATTGAAATTGAAGAAAATACAGCGTGATTAATTAATAAGTATACCTAAATATATGACACAGAAAATCGTAAGCATGAAGATTTAATCCAAAATCCTTAAAGATATGGATCTACTTATACAGGGTGTTATATGTCAAAATCTAGAAAATTTTTTCGTCCTCTACTTCAAGTCACTTAGATATTTTTCTATCGTACTTGGTTATGGATTAAAGCATATGAAATACATCAAAATTTATTAAAATATAGTATGTTCCAACTATCATAACGAGTTTGAATACAATTTTTTGGTAGACAAAAATATAGCTTTCACGTTAGTTGAGGGTGGGAACAAAACTACGAAAAGCTGGACCACTATAAAAAACTTGCAGATCTTGAGGTTTACATTTTGAGGAAAATTCAGGAGCCCAGTGAAGGTACCTTTAAAAAATGAAGGAACAGGGCATTGATTGATACCAAGGCAGAGGTGCTGCCTACTCCCTCAACACCCAAACAGGGTGAAAATCAGCATACAAAGGGCACTCCTGATAATACAGAAAAGACCAAACATACTGATACGTGTAGGTACTACCTTCGATTATTAAACAGACTACAGATGAATAACCCGCTATACTGACAACACACTTAAGATTGATAAGCCACTATAGATGATCCTGAATCATATTTGAATGGAAGGGGATTTCATTCAATTCAGATATGTGGAAACACTTTTTTAGAATGAACACAATATCTTAATAACATTGCTTTGTTACAGGCTCAAATAGTGTATGATGACTATGAAATGGGGATTATTGATTGATTCACTGAGCACCCAGGGTCAGTTTTCAGAACATCACCTTTATGTGATTCACTAGAAAATAAGTGCGAACAATATCATATTATTGGCGACAGTGCCTACCCACTGCTACCTAATTTGTTAAGAAAAACTTAATAACCCTTCAAGATCTGAAAAATAATTAATGTTTAATTCAAAAATATGAATTTTTTTGTTAGTAATAAGTAACTAACTACTTTTGCACATTTTAAAATTATTTTATCAAAACAGAATAAAAATAAAGTTCGGTAAACCACGCCAACAAACCAAAAACAAAAGGAACAAAAATAAATTTAAAAAAATAAAAATGTCAAACAAACTAGTGCATCCCTGATACAAACTTTAATGTTTATCCCTTCCAATGTAAATTTACATTCAAAGGTTTATCCCTTACCGCCCTAGAAACTTGTGATGTACGCTTATGTTATCTGTGATGTACGCAACGATCAATAATATTTGTCAGATTTTCCAACATGAATTCTGATCAATCATAAACTTGTTGGAAACTTATCCTGTGCGTGACTTCCAGAAACAGATCACTAATTTTCTGTGGGAACAAACCCTCAAATTGACATCCTGTTTATAAATATTCACTCACATATATTAATAAAATTTTGTACTTTGTTAAATATTTAATAAATCACTTTTCATACATTTATCCTGATTATATCAAAATGTTAAAGGACGTATCGAGAAATCTGAAAAAAACTCAAGTCATTGGATGATTATTAGATTTAAATAATACTACATGGCAACATTTGTGAAATCCAGCCACACGATAATACGTCTGTTTACTCTTCTCTAGTACAGTCATTGTTTGGAGGATACTACTACTGGTAGAAAGTGACCCTTAAAGAGATCAAGGCAGCTGTGGTCCCTAAAAATGATGACAACTTCCTGGAAAGATAAGGTAGGGTCTATTATAGAAAATACGGCCTGCATGATCGACGAGGTGCAGAATGCGCCTAGGATTGAAGTCAGTCGATACAAGGACAGCTACTATGGGCTGTTTTGTGACAATAAGGAGTCCTTCAATATAACCAGGTACTATTTGGCACTGAAAACTAACATGAAGCTCATCAAGAGTGCTATACCCCCAAAACATCAACGAGTCCTATCCCTATACCAAAAGACTAGAAAAAAGAATCTGAAAGTGGGGCTGAAGAGACTTGAAAAACAAAAGCCAGGGTTAAAGGTTGATCGTTGGATGATCCTAGGCTCTAAGTAATCGAACAGAGGACTGCATGTCTCCAAATTGACGAGGAATCAATGAAAGAACTGGCCTAAGCTCAATGGAGTCCCTACTACGTATTACACTGGATAATGTCTATTATAATTTTCCAAACTTTCCAAATCTGTCAACGGAAGAGGGTTGGACAGCTGAGCATCATCAGAACTAATATCCTTTTTCTTAATGAGATCGGGTATATTCTCCTTGAATTCTGCTAGATCTAGTTTAAATTCGGATACCGTGGTACATAGTATGTCCATTTTTGTTGCTAGTTCTTAAATATCTGTCAATTTATTTAATAGTGAAAGTATCTCAAATTTCAGGAGTTAAAGGAACCTTCACTAACATTTTCTGCCTAAGGCGTCTTCTATAACGGGCAGAAATACTTCTAATTGATTTGTACATATTGTATAGTATCGATATAGCATATAGTACCTACTTACCTACTCAGCAATGCACGATTTTCTGTAACACATTACACAAACAAGAATGCACAAGAATGTTATGTAGTTTGCGAATAAATGAGAAAAAGACACGGTAAACCACTTTTGTTGGGTTAGGATTGATCTTCTTTTTTGTTCACAAATCACAATACTACATTATCAGCTACATTAAGGGCGATTTTCATACAACATTACCGTAAATCAGTTCTTGTTTTACTATGCGTAAGTATAACATGAAATGTGTCTGCAATATTATTTTGCGTATTTCTTTTTCACACTAAAATAAATATATTAAGTGATGTTCCATAATCATCTCAACAACATTTCACTGTAATGTTACCATATATGAAATAAAGAAATGTTGGTGGGAAGTTTTTTATGTAGCTTAAAA
Source organism: Lochmaea capreae (assembly GCA_949126875.1). Taxonomy (NCBI): domain Eukaryota; kingdom Metazoa; phylum Arthropoda; class Insecta; order Coleoptera; family Chrysomelidae; genus Lochmaea; species Lochmaea capreae. Next base: position 233,073 of record OX421404.1, on the reverse strand, counting down.
AAACGTTTCTTAGAAATGTTTTTAAAATGAATCAGGCACGTCTCTCGAAAATAATGCAATAGAAACGATACAGCCCGGTTGTTACAATGTAATCTTGAAATGTTCCAATGAGGCATTAAAACAAACGTTTCTCAACTTCCCCTCAATGTTTGTGCTGGCTAGGTTAGCACTCTTGTGGATTTCGATTATAATATTAAATAGCCGTCAACAAATTATAGAGTCCTCGATAATAATAGAGCTTCAACATTCTTATTTAGAAACAATCACGCATTGTCGACGATTACAGAAAAATATAGTACTTATATCTAGATGGAACGTGGTATGATACATTGATACCCACGATGTTATCAAAAAAGGTTGGCATGATGGGTCTCCAAAGTGTTCATTAAATGTACTTCCGAATAAAGGAAAACGAATTATTATTGTTCACGCGGGTAATGATAATGAATATGGTTTCGTTAACAACGGCTTATTGTTACCTGCCAAAAATATTTCAAGCTGTTCACCGGATTACCATCAGGATATGAATGCTGCGTTATTTAAGACAAGGTTTGAGGAACAGTTAACTCCAAACAACCCCGGAGGTTCTGTAATAGTTATGGATAATGCTCCTTACCATTCCAGGCAAACTGAAAAATTTCTAAATCAAAGGCTAGGTAACAAGTAATTGCAGAATTTTTACAAAAAATGGGTGTCAGCACTCCAACACAGTGTCTTAAAGACGATTTGTTAAAATTATTACGAGAGCTCAATTTCATGGTCATGAAGTGGTTCGTTTACCCCCTTACTATTGTGTGTTCAATTCCATAGAGTTAATTTGGTCTAACATCAAACAGGGAATAAGAAAAAAAAATGTTTCACCAACTTTATCTGAAAGTGTGATTAAACTTATTAGATATATTCTGTAAGTTTCTTGTGGCATTACTTATTCTTTTTTCTCTTATTTTTTGGGAATCAAACCACAATAATGTTTTTTATTTTTTATTTCGACGTTTCGGTAGCGTTCCAGCTACCGTTGTCAAGATTAACTAGTAATGAATGAATGAATAATTTTTGGACTCTATCTGACACAACGAAAAAAATTTGACAACTATACCTCAGTTTGGTGATTTTTGTATTGAAGTGTGTATCGATTAACTTATTAGAGATGTTTGTTCTGAAGTGAGCCCCGATGTGTGGTATAACTGCGTCAAGCATGTAAAAGAAGTAGAAGAAACCTACAGACAGCGTTTTCCTGTTCATGCATTTGTCATTGAGCTGGACGACACATCGAGTAAGGAAGAAAGCTCACCAGATGATTAACTTGTTGTTCTACTTTTATGGGTATTATACTTCTTGTAATAGTTTCTGACATTTTGCAATCAAGAGGGGGACTGAAATACCCTTTTGGGGGCCGGAATCCCTTTGCGAAATCAAGAGCTCCAATATAATATTGGAATAAATAGGCAAAGCCGATGAAAGGAGAAGATCTGATAATTGGAAAGATCTAGTAGGCCTTAGACAATCAAAGATTCTTCTTCTTCCTCCGGGATATAGGACTAAAGGAGCTACTAGTCTCTGAGACTTTCCTCAGGACGTGAGTAGAAGTAGAATAGATCTTTTAGGCATCAGTGAATGTCACCCCAAATATACAAACATTGGTAATAATCTTTTGAAAATTCACATTATGAGCCTGAAACCGGTTCTGCTTCTACTTATAGATTTCTTTATCTCGCTGACAAATTGTGAAACAGTGCAAATTAATTTAACTCACAACTTTATTTTTATAACAATAATATGTACAGATTCCACAAAGTCAGGGTGTAAACAGTAAATTCACTCTCCACTCCTAGGTACTGGGATTGGCTGGAAGTATGCAGTCAGGAAGGAACGTTGGTATGGTACACAGACGGATCTAAGACTGACATTGGGCACAATAGATCTTTTAGGTCTCAGTGAACGTCACCTCAATATACATACTATAATGACAATTATTATTCTTCAATAATTTCCTTAGTACTGGAATTAGGACTCCTCTCTGCTAGCATATCACTATCAATACGAGCAAATTCATTCAAATCCACAATTTTTTATGGACTGTAGGAAAGAGTTGGGAAAGGGGTATTCCGTTTTCATCCTCAAAAGTTGTATCTTCGTGGATAACATCTGTGAACTCGGCTTTGGATAAACAACTCTTAACTGTAACAGGAGATACTTTTTTACAAACAGCTGTAATCCATATGAGTGCCTAACCACACAGTAGTTCGTCAAGCGTCTTCTCCATCCCCTGGTTGTGCAAATGGAGACTATGTATCCGTCTTTGCTACTCTGGTGGTACGCAGAAACGAAATTTAATGCTCGTGTGAGAGCCTCATGTGGAGTATTGTCAAAAGCTCATTTTATGTCCAAAAACTCACTGTTTCTTATTTGTCTAAACACCTCGAATATCCTCCGTCAGTTTTACCAGTGTGGTCTCTGTATATATGTAAGGTGGGTAGAGAGGTAGTCTTTGTAAAGGGCTCGGTGTAGATTCAAACACGTGTCGTTGGAGAACTGAACTTTATTTTTATTCTATACAAAAGTGAATGATTAGAAGAAGGGCGCTATAGTCGCTGTCACACATCCTGATTATAGTCAGGTAGATTTAATGCAAATATGAATAGTGTGGTCGACTATTACAGTCTTTCTAGGATGGATGATTCTGCAAAATAAATAGAAATAGGAAATGATGTTCTGCATATACAAAATTGACCAGGGCTCCTTTCTGTTTTGCTGGAAACTGCCTCAATTCCTGCCATTTCGGTTGTTGTCATTCGTGAAAAATACTATTATTTATCAATTTGGTATTATTATTAATTTTTTTCTCCGTAAATATTATGACCAGCCCATACAAAACTGGAATGTGGGATGACATTTTAAATAACTCTCTTTTTCTTTTATTTCGGTTCCTGAACTTCAACACTTGTTCTGGCACGTTCATCGACACTTAAGTACGCAGCAACTCTGTACCCCGATATTGTCTTCTGTCTGACACTATCCAGCGTTCAAGAGTACGTTTCTGTTCCCGAGAGTGAAAACAAACTAGCTGTCCTGGGATCACTTCCTTCCCAGATAGTCAATAACTTCAGTTGTCGTCAAAACGATTTAGAATCTAAGCAATTTTAGGGAAATTAAAACGGCATTTGATTAGTAAAATGTATGAACTTGGATAATCCGAATGTGTCAAAATTTACGGCGTGTTACATTTTGATTCCATCTCCGGATGAACAATCGTGCTGATCATCAATGTAGAAAAAAACGGATCCAATACAACCCACCAAAATTTGTATAAAATCTATCTAAACATTCAAAAGTTACATGATCGGCCCATGACTCATTAACACCCGGTATACATATATTAAGGTTTATGAAAATTCAATTTTATCTTGTTCTTTTTTACGAGAAAGTTGCTTTCAAATATTAAATCTGTTGATACTTTTAAAAAGCATTTCTGTTGGTAGATATCCTACATTCAAAATTCAAAATTTTCTTATAAATTGCGATTCTCCGAATACTATGTAGCCGGTAGCAAATATTTATTGATTAATTGTTTAGTCAATATAAGTACATTGCTTTACATTGTTATCGACTATTATAATTGACTTGCTTTTGTGCTTATGATTGTATTGTGGAAAAATGTTATCATTATTTGGTGATGAATCATTACCAAATGATTTAATGAAAAAAATATAGCCCCTCATTGAACAATATATAGTGAATGTTTCAGTCACCATGATAGCCCGCACTTTATTCTGTAAACATCGAGTGTACCAATATGTAGCTGCAATTTCAGGTAAACTTCAGTATTTTCAGTTTTAACAATAAAGTGATCATATCTTCTGTATGTCCCGTGTGGTACATTCAGTATTTTGTTTGTTTCTGATGGGAAATTGATCCACAATTTTTATCGTTATTATTCCCAGTTTTTTGGTAATATCCAGCTGCCATTATCAATAATGAAAATAGCATATTTCATTATGAGTCCGGAAAATAGGCTTTTCCCGTGTACGCGCCGCGGGTGCAAGCACGGGAAAAGCATTTATGGATGTGTAATGAACTATACTTTTCATTATACCTTTCTGAAAACGAAAACAGGTAAGTAAGTATTAACTAAAAATTTTATTTTTCTATTTTCAAACCTAAATTAACCAATATCAGCCTATGACTTATATAATTTTTACTGAAGGAAACATTAATACTACAATTTGAGTTGTTATAACTACACACTTCTTTACTTAATACTTCGTTTTGTAAAATTTTTGTTGAGGGGAATGGGACATTATTCTCGTGAACTACAATGTATCCGGGTGTTGATTTTGAGCTTTGTACTATTGGATGATTAAACAATTTACGGCAAATTTCAATTTTCCCGTTTACCGATTCTTCGATTTAACCTTCAGCTACAGTCGAAGAACACCAATCACCTTCTCGATTTAGATTAAGCAAATGCCCACCTCCTTCGAATAACATAGATGCTGAAGATCTTCTCACACCATATACCGTATATTCTTCAGGATTCTTTAAACTCAGATATTCTGCAATCTCTTCTGCTGTACCACTTATACTATAGCATAACATCTACCATTGCGATATGCAATAAATAGTTTTTTACTATCCATATTTTCAGAACTTAAATTAATATATTCACGATACAAAGTGTATGCGTCAAAGGGACATAATTGTAGAGCTTCTTGGTCTGTAAACATTGCCGTCTCTAAGGAATACCACTAAGACGCGGACATTATCTTCCACGTCTTCCAAAGTTAAACGGATTTAGGTCATCTCTTCGGCATGCCCCGAAAATACCAAATATTAATATTATTTTAGTTAATAACCACTTCTCATTTGGTACTTAGTCTGCATTTGATACTTTAGATTTTTTGGGGTGTAACCAGCACTTTGTCGTTCAAGAAATGCAATAGTTTTTGGCAATTTAGTAACCCACATTTTCTTTAGCTTTTTATCATTGAGACTCTACTCCATAAAGTTGAATCTTTTGAGAATTCAGCTTTTTCCGATAAATATACCAGAAGAACATCATCACTACTTGTGCTAACATTTTTATTGCTGGCGCTACAAGCAAAATAGCTCAAACGTCTTCTCATATCTATCACATGACTTCGTGGGCAGTAACTGTGCACTTATTTTGACCGCAAAATCAATTCTTTTATTTTTATCAACTCAATTCGACACTTTTCGCAAAAAATTATGGACAGCTTTGACCGGTTTGTATTGTTATCTTATCAACAACGTCAAGCTGACAGTTTATTATTAAAAATTGCGAGAAATTAAAATTATTGATTTGTATAACAGCATAATGGATAAGAAGAATCTGCAAATATTGCTTGTCTGTCGCTGTTGCCAGAAAAATCATAGAAGAGGTATGAAGCAACTTATCAATACTTCAAGAAATGGTGCCAAACACAGTCATAAACTGTGCTTTTGGCGTACTTTCACGAAAAATCTGCTGCATTAAAGCCTCCATAAAGTTTATGGTGTGAATATTCCAAGCTGAAGGCCACCCTTTTAATAGCGGAAAATAGATATCCCAAACTTCCAGCATTTTTGAAAAGAAGAAATGACGGATATAAACACAAAAAATCTAATGTTTTTGACAGGGAAAATATGAATAAATTCATGTATGAAAGTTGCAATTATAATGGGAATTGCTGGAGCGTGCCGCTCTAGTCAACTCTGTACAATGAGGATGGATATAACGAAGGCAGAAGTGTCCGGCAGTACGTCAACAGAAAACTTGGTTAGAGATGGGAAAATTATGGAGTCAGAACATTTCATATACAAATTGAGAAAACATTTATCCGAATTTTTATTTATAATTATTGAATGTCAGTATTCTCTAAATAGTGTGGTAACACCATGGTATCACTGCAGAGAAGTCAGTCAGACAGTCAGCGGTTGGTATCGCTAGATGTGTAACGTAATTCAGAACCTACGGTGTTTCATTTAGTACGTAGAAACATATTAATAAATAAATAAGATACACATGGATGGCATAAAGTATTACCATCCAAGGGTGGCAACTTCACTTACAACCCGTCATCAAAGGCAATAGATACCTTTTTGGTAATTGTTACTTACGTCCTTCAAAACAGTATCAAAATGTGTAGTTTGCAATATAGGGAGGAGAAAAAGGTGTTTTTCCTCTATCACTATCGATAGTCGTCTTTTGAGCCTTGAAAAGCTACTGCAAAGTTGATGTTTTCCGCGAGCTGTCATAATTTGACATTATCGGTTAGGCATCTGCCTGACAACCACAGGACTTCCCTTGTTTGATTTTTGTCAATAGGGTTGAGTCAAAATAAACATGAAAGCAAAAAAGAAAAATTCGGAAGAATTGAAGTCAGATTGATATTTATCACCAAAACCATATAAAATTAGTATAGAAAGTATGCAGAATGAATGAATGATTGGATCAGTAATTTTTCATACAAGAGTTCCAAGACATGATACCATGAACTGCTTTTGATCCTATGATTTATAGGATGATATTGTTCATTGTTACTATTTCTCATCTTTATTTTTACAAATTTCATTCACGTTCATTATCTAGCTATGGATTTCAATAATGTGTATAAAGTGCACCCCAAGCCTTATCGTCATAATATTTATAGATACTTTTGGAAATTTAATTTATTGATTTCTCAAAAATAACAAAAAGCTTAGAATAATATACCGAAGGAACATACCGAAAGGATATAATGTTTATCTACTATACATTATATTATCTAGGTCTGTAATATTATCGAGACTTTTTCATATACATAGCATGTATCATTAATACTACTCATATATTATATCGTTAATTGCTGGTTTTGTTCCTTGTAAATAAATATGTTTTTTCACATATATTGATATACCCCATTTATTTTGATCTACTTCTGTGTCATATATGAATATTTTTCTAATCGTTAACGAATTGATGGTTTTACATACCTCCATAGTGCGGTGGATCGGATTGTGGTGCGACCCATAGATAACCAAATGTGCGACCAGCGGCACGTGTTGAAAGTAGGAATGAGCTAGAAAACTAGGAATTCAGAAAATGTAATTAGTGTACAGCCATCTACAATCTACATTTAACACTTAATAATGTAAATATTGCCATGCTTTAATTATAAACTAAATATTCCATTGGACCTGTAAAAACATAAAACACACACATATCGAGTATTTATCTAAAGGCGCGTCCACACTATGCCGCAATTAGCCGTTAATTAAACTTAAAAAAATGTGATGGCCTTTTTTTTCTTATTTGCTTTAATCTCTTTCATATTTAAAGAAAATGAAACAAAAGTGTCACGGATATCTATATTTAAGCTGAATATATGTCTTCGTTCATGTTTTAAAAATATCAAGTTTATACATCTACTGGAAAAAAAGCTTTTTACAATTGTGTAAGTTTAGTGTCACAACTGTTACTATAGCTTGTTTCAAACAGTGCTTAGAGTACTGGAATACAATCATTTAACAACTACTAAACAGTTACTATTAAGTTACTTAGGGTGATTTATTTGAAAACGATTCTATTATTCATTTTGGTTTTTTCGAGCCACGTTAAAAAAATTAATTTACATTTTCAAATAAATCATCCCGTAACTTTTTTGTATGCACTTTTGTATATAGGTAGGTGAGGTTCAATCAGTCTATCCCCCCACCCCCCAGAATACCTAGTATAATTTATGACCAATCTTTTCGGAGCACCCTGTATGGAGAAACGGTAGAAATTTTGGGTAATTTATTATTTTGTATATTGATAAAGGATTTATTTTGAAATTAACAGCATGTTCCAGTAATGTGTGTAATATCAAAGTTATTTTATTATGGACTCCCTGTATTTTATTCGAATTTTATTCAATTTTCTGATAGCCTGTGAAAAATGGGCTAAACTTTAATAATCATTTACCATACCTAAATGCAGTGTTCTTAATTATGTGTACTGTTCTTGAAAATATTTAAAAAAAAATTAGCATCTATACCAATCCAACTAATTATAACAAATTTAAAAGTTGGGTAATGTATGTATGTATGTATGTATGTATGTATGTATTTTGGGGTAACATTCACTGAGACCTAAAAGATCTATTGTGCCCCCTTACTTCTACTTAGTTTCTGAGGAGAGTCTCAGATACTAGTAGCTCCTTTAGTCCTATTTCCCGGAGGAATTTTAGGATATCTGCAGGCCTCAACTTGGGTAACTGTCCCTCTTCTATCCAGTAGTCTCCCAGGTACTGTGCCCTAGGATTCTGAAATACTGTGCAGTTCGCAAGTATGTGGATGGAGGTTTCTTCTTCCATTCCACAAAATCTACAATCTTCTTCCTCCACTATTTTGAGCTTTTTAAGGTGTCCATTCAGGCGACAATGTCCCGTTAGGATTCCTGTTAAAACTCTTAGTGCAGTTTTGCTTTGACTTATGCATTCATTTGATCTCAACAGGTTGTAGTCACCCAGAAGAATCTTTGATTGCCTAAGCCCTACTAGATCTTTCCAATTGTCAGATCTTCTCTTTTCTTCGGCTTTACCTATTTCTTCCAATATTACATTGGAGCTGATTCCGCAAAAAGGTTCCGGCACCCAAAAGGGTATTTCACTCCCCCTCTTTGCTAGTTCATCTGCTATTTCGTTTCCTTCTATTCCAGTGTGTCCTGGAATCCACAGTAAGGTGACTATATTGTTCTCGCCTAGTTCATTAAGTTTGCCTAGGCATTCCCACACCATTTTGGAACTGATTACACAGGAACTCAGCGCTTTAATGGCTGCTTGACTATCAGACATTATGATAATCCTTTGCCTTCTATATCCTTTGTCAATATTGAACTGGGCACACTTTCTTATTGCGTGAATTTCCGCTTGAAAGATACTTGGGGTTTTTCCCAAGCTTTCAGAGTGTTTGGTTCCTGGCCCGTACACTCCTATCCCAGTTCCTTCTATTGCTTTTGAGCCGTCTGTGTACCATTGAATGGCATTCTTTCCAAGTCTGGTAATGGTATTTGGATCCCATTCCTTCTTGTTGCTTAATTCCGTAACGAATTTCTTAGAAAAGTTATATTTTTTCATCATACCATCTTGTGGCATGTCCCAGGTTGTCTGATTTCTAAGAAGTGAAGAGGTGGTTTTCTTTTTAATGATTCCCTCTCTACTTAGTCTGTATCTTGTTCTTTCTGCAACACTCTCCACCACCATATGTAATGGTGTGAGGTTGAGAATCACTTCCATTGCTGCCGTTGGGCATGTGCTCATTCCTCCTGTTATGCATATACAGGCTAGTCTTTGAATTTTAGAGAGGTTTTCTCTCGTCGTCAAGAGGCTAGTTCTACTACTCCACGCAATGGCTCCATAAGTGATAATTGGTCTCACTATGGCAGTGTACATCCAGCTCAGGATTTTTGGGTTACAACCCCAGTTTCTCCCTGCCAGATTCCTGCACACCATTAAAGCCATTTTTGCTTTGTATGTAATCTCCCTCTCGTGTTTGTTCCACAGGAGTTTGCTGTCTAGAGTCAAACCTAGATACTTGACTTCTTGTCTCCATTCAACGTCGTTCCCATCAAGTTTAATGGTTTTGAGGTTGAGTTTTCTTTTCTTAGTGAAGGCTATCAAGATGGTTTTGGTGGGGTTGATGCTGAGTCCCACTTGCCTACACCAGCTATTTGTATAGTTCAGACCCTTTTGTACGATGTCACAAAGGGTGTTTTCAAATTTTCCCCTGGCTGTTAAGACAATATCATCGGCATATCCTTGGCAGGATATTCCGAGGTCCGTCAAACCACACAGGAGTTCGTCAACCGTCAGACTCCACATTAATGGGGATGCTACTCCTCCCTGTGGGCATCCTCTGGTTGTGCAGATGGAGACAATGTCTTTGCTCTTTCTCGTCTCTGCTACTCTGGTGGTGAGCAGTTCCGACATCCATTTGGATGTTGTGCTGTCTACACCTCTTCTATTTAATGCTCTCTTGACAGCCTCATGTGGAGTGTTGTCAAAAGCTCCTTCTATGTCAAAAAATGCACATACTACAGTTTCTTGGTTGTCTAAGGCACCTCGGATATCCTCCGTCAGTTGTACCAGTGCAGTCTCCGTAGATCTGCCTGCCCGGTAGGCGTGCTGATACGGGTGGAGAGGTAGTCTCTCTAGGATTTCCGTTCTAATATAGTTGTCAATAGCTTTTTCCATCGTTTTAAGCACAAACGATGTTAGGCTAATTGGTCTGAAGGATTTGGGGTTTGTTGTGTCCCTTTTTCCAGCTTTTGGGATGAAGGTTACTATTGCCCTTCTCCATGCTTCTGGTATATAACCCAGTTCCAAACTACTTCGACTAATTCTAACCAAATGTGGAAGAATTTCGTCTTGTCCTTGCTGGAGCAATGCTGGGAAAATCCCATCTGCTCCAGGTGCTTTGAAAGGTGAAAAGGTGTTCATAGCCCATTTCAACCTATCGTTACTACAAATGTGCTTGGCCATTGTAGTACTTTCTCTCGAAGGCCTGTTATGACCTTCGAGAGGATTAACTCCTCTGTTTGGGGTACTTCCAGGAAAATGAGTTTCTAGTAAGAGTCGCACTCTTTCCTCCTCATTTTCGGTATATTTGCCGTCTGGCTTCCTCAAAGCCATATCTGTGTGGACCCTACTTTTCGCCATGACTTGTCCTAGAAAAAAAAATTTATTATATACAAGGTAAAAAAAAAGTATACTACTTATTATGCAAAATTCACTAAGTAAATTGTCTTGTGTTAATTATTAAAAAACAATGGTTTATTGAAAATAAAATATATTTTGGAAGTTACAAACAAAAATGTAAACTACATTACGAACCAACAAAAAAATGTTGTAAAGGAAATCTTAATTATCTTTCAGTATTAATGGCTGCTTATTTGTCACTTATCTTATATTAATAATAATTATTATTTTATTTTACTTTAATGCCCAACGTTTAGAATTAAAGCACACCTTTCGTAAGTTGCACTTAACTTTGAGAAGCACTTAAGTTGTTAACTTATTAGTGATATGTCGATTTTGACTTTATATCGAGTGACAGCTTTCCTCCACAAGCGTCAAACAATATTCCAACAGACAAGAAGCGAAACTTCAGGAAAAAACAAATCTGCGGAAGCCGTCTTTTAAATTACTCGTCATATGTCATACGATCACACGTAGGTCTCTTTCTTATGGTCTTTACAGACCAAATTAGATTAAAATAGGTTTTAATTATTTTTTAAATGATCTATTTTAAGTGAATGTTGTCAATAAAAAGTGCAGAAAAAGCTACTGATGGAAAAATACCTATATAATATAATTTATAAAATACAACTTCATGCTAAACTAATTTTTCTCAGTGTGATTCTAGTAAAGCTGTAAGCATTTATTATGATCCTCAGTGTATGCCAGAGTTAGCTCTCACCGTCAAGGTTATTTATTTTTGTCCCTTCAACATCAAAATATTTTCGCTGGGCTTCACTTCTTGTCTGTTGTGTATTCTTTGCCAGCGTCAAATTTAAATGGTTAACCTATAAATTCAAAAAAAGCAACCAACCTCAGAAATCAGCAATGGTTATCAAATGCCCAGCTCAGGCATAAAACCCAAGTGCTGATTCATGGGAGACACGCTGTTGTTTCCGTAATAATAGTTGATCATTTGGTCTTGTAGGTTTCCATATTAGGTAATATTTTACTTGAAAATAAATCAAAAATTTCAGAGCGTCTGCTATTAATCCTAAAACCTGTGAACAGCATTGCTTTGGCAGTCGAAATCTTTGATGGGATGTAAATTTCCTCATGTGGAGATGATCAAATTTTTGACAGAGAAATGTCTATTGGTATGACCTAGTAGTAAGCCTCTAAGCCAGACTTTTCAATTAACTTGTTGAGTGGTTGAATAATCGTCGTGGAGATTATGGTTTATGTGAATAATAACACATAAAATCAAATTTTGTTAACTTGTCATTTTTTATGTGTTCTTGATTATTATCAAGTGCTGTATGCATCATAGTAATGCAAAATTGAAAGCTTCAAGCTAAAGCTTTTGGCTATTAATCAAATTACTATTATTTATTAAAGTTTCATGAAATTAACCTCAGCATACAAAGACAAAATAAGGTTTGGCTTTTTATATAACCAATGTTTCAGGTACTATATGTATCATGTCATCCGAAATGCACTTTGGATGGACTTCTCAATCACTTCCTTCCCTAACTGACGGTACCTACAAAGTACAAGTTTCCAAAAATGGAGCATCGTGGTTAGCCGTAATTCTATTAGCAGGCACAATTGTAGGAGCCATAATTGCTGGAAAGTTTACAGATATATTAGGACGAAAAAAGATCATCCTCGCTACTTGTATTCCTCTTTTAATAGGGTGGATAACAATTGGAGCCGGAAGCAGCACCGCCGAATTATTTATAGGAAGATTTATTGCAGGGATAGCAAATGGACTCAGCTTTTCAACCATTCCAATGTATCTAGCAGAAATAGCGGAGCCGCGAATAAGAGGTGAATTTTACATTAATGATACTTAGTTTCCGGTAAAATATTTATTAAGATGTTCAATGTTCGTCGAGGCATATATCCTGGGATTTAGTTGTTTTTTCTTAGTCAATCGATCATTGGTATAAAAAATCTTTTACAAATTACGTAACTTGTTAAAATAGTGTTAAAACTATCCTTTTGACAATTTAAAATTTTAAATATTTTCAACTGCAGTTAAATAATACGTTTTTTATATTGAACCTATTATAATTCATTTTTATGTTATATTTATGCTGTCCAAGCTGATATAACTTCGTTCGTAATCTTCAATGTTGTTCAAATTTCATATTTTGGTACAAATGAAATGAAGGAAATTGATAAATCTACAGGATGGGTAATGCGCAGCTGTACATACTCCATCATCGTATTAAAATTCTTATGGGGAATACCAAATTACCATTTTAGGCATAACTTTTGAACGCTAAGTTTGATTAGTGTCAAGTTTTAGTGAAATGTAACAAAACTACCACCTCATTCATTGATTCATTGAAATAAAAAAATTCACCCTATGCCATTATGGTATAATATCTAATAATTAGTACCATATTGGGATGTCGCAAAGGAAGTTATCACAGCGCCGGCAGCTGAATGAAAAATCAAACCATTTCAGCCCTTCAAATCTTCTGGTGAAGATAGTATATTTCCAACTCTTCGGGAAAAATAACCGGACCTACTTTCATCTATCCCCATTAGGCTGTAGAGAACTAGTCTGGCGTGGAATTACCATACCATGCATAACAGGAGCAATGAGTACATGCCCAACGGCAGCAATGGAAGTGATTCTCAACCTCACACCATTACATATGGTGGTGGAGAGTGTTGCAGAAAGAACAAGATACAGACTAAGTAGAGAGGGAATCATTAAAAAAAAACCACCTCTTCACTTCTTAGAAATCAGACAACCTGGGACATGCCACAAGATGGTATGTTGAAAAAGTATAACTTGTCAAAGAAATTCGTTACGGAATTAAGCAACAAGAAGGAATGGGATCCAAATACCATTACCAGACTTGGAAAGAATGCCATTCAATGGTACACAGACGGCTCAAAAGCAATAGAAGGAACTGGGATAGGAGTGTACGGACCAGGAACCAAACACTCTGAAAGCTAGGGAAAAACCCCAAGTATCTTTCAAGCGGAAATTCACGCAATAAGAAAGTGTGTCCAGTTCAATATTGACAAAGGATATAGAAGGCAAAGGATTATCATAATGTCTGATAGTCAAGCAGCCATTAAAGCGCTGAGTTCTTGTGTAATCAGTTCCAAAATGGTGTGGGAATGCCTAGGCAAACTTAATGAACTAAGCGAGAACAATATAGTCACCTTGCTGTGGATTCCAGGACACACTGGAATAGAAGGAAACGAAATAGCAGATGAACTAGCGAAGAGGGGGACTGAAATACCCTTTTGGGGGCCGGAACCCTTTTGCGGAATCAGCTCCAATGTAATATTGGAAGAAATAGGTAAAGCCGAAGAAAAGAGAAGATCTGACAATTGGAAAGATCTAGTAGGGTTTAGGCAATCAAAGATTCTTCTGGGTGACTACAACCTGGAGATCAAATGAATGCATAAGTCAAAACAAAACTGCACTAAGAGTTTTAACAGGAATCCTAACGGGACATTGTCGCCTGAATGGGCACCTTAAAAAGCTCAAAATAGTGGAGGAAGAAGATTGTAGATTTTGTGGAATGGAAGAGGAAACCCCCATCCACATACTTGCAAACTGCACAGTAATTCGGAATCCTAGGGCACGGTACCTGGGAGACTACTGGATAGAAGAGGGACAGTTACCTAAGTTAAGGCCTGCAGATATCCTAAAATTCCTCCGGGAAATAGGACTAAAGGAGCTACTACTCTCTGAGACTCTCCTCATAAACTAAGTAGAAGTAAGGGGCACAATAGATCTTTTAGGTCTCAGTGAATGTTACCCCAAAATACATACATACATACCATACCATCGAGTTAGTTGGCGGCTAGGGTGGTAAACATGCTAAAAGTGGGCGGCATAGACCCCAAATTGGGTAGAATAAATCGCCAAACATATTTCCTGCACATCGGACTAAAAAAAGCACTGAAATGCTATATCAGGTATGTTTTATATAATTTTAATATAATTTCCCCCAGAGTGCTCACAAAATATGCAATTCAAACTGGAAAATCAACAGATCGTTACACAACCTTGTTGAGAAAATCACCCAATCCCTTATCAACATAAATAGAACAGCTCGTACATCTTTTCAGGATGAGGCCATCTGTATGATGTTCTCAGAGGCTGTCTACAGAGCGGGATACTATCCCTCTACTATGTGTGGTCACTTTTGATAAATGACTTGTAAAGTGTTCTCGAAAGCAGAGGAATAGAACAACTGCAGACGACCTTGTCATCGTGGCAAGGATTAAGTCAGGAAGGGTACTACATATCCTCCAAAAGACGTTGGACGATGTTTACAGTTGGCGTCAAAGGGAACATATGTCTGTTTACCCTTGTAAACTTGTAATAGTTCCGGTCCCTAGGAAAAGGACATTCACTTCCATTAGAAGCCATCAATATAATGAATTTTGAGCATACCTAGCAGATGTCACGCCGTAATCAATTCTCGAGGTGATAATATGGCGAACTAAGCACTAATAAGTGGAAAAACATTGTGTGTGTTTCAACAGGAAATTTTCATTCAAGTACCAATAAAATTTGTAATTGTTGTCTAGATTTTCATTTTCTCTGTCGGCCACTGTTGCAAGCTGTTAGCTTGGACCCCTCATCAGATTGGGCTCAAGTTTAACAGAAACAGAAAAACATTTTGCTCTCTACATTACATTATTAATAAAAAATTAAACAATTTTATGTTTTAGGTATTATATCCTCCATGTGCCCAGTATTTGTTGTCATGGGTGTTTTGATCATCAATATTCTTGGCTCTATTTGCACAATCAGTACTACTGCCTACATAGCTACGATTTTTCCTTTCCTTTGCTTAGTTACTTTTATTTGGATGCCAGAAAGTCCAACTTTTTTACTTCAAAGGGGTAAACACGAAGAGGCAAGTAAAATTCTGAAGCGACTAAGGACAGAATCTGAAGCGGAGGAAGAATTGCAAAGGGTAATCAAGTTTCTAGAAGACAACAAACAAGGAAGTTTGAAGGAATTTTTTTTGGATAAAACTACTTGGCGAGCAGCATTTATTGCTTATGGATTAAGAACAGTTCAACAGTTCAGTGGAACAACAGCTTTGACTTTTTATTGTAAAACAATTTTTGACGAAACTAGTAATATTTTACCTTCAGAAATATCAACGATAATTTACTTTTGTCTACAACTTTTGGTATCACTTATAGCTATATTTTTGGTTGATATATATGGTAGGAAACCTTTGCTATTGATCTCAACTGTAGGCAATACTGTAACCTTATTTATCATGACTACTTATCTTCTTTTGAAAGACCATATTAACATTAGTACATCGTTATTAAATTGCATACCAATGGTGGTATTGTTTCTAAACATAATATTTTTCAGTATAGGTGTTCGTATAGTGCCACTTCTGATGATGGGTGAAATGTTCTCTCCACGATATAGGGCTAAGGCTTTATGTATAGGCTGTATCTACTTTAGTATCATCGCAATGATATTCGCCAAATTATTTTTTGATTTGTCACAAGCGTTTGGTCTTGCAGCGCCTTTTTTGATGTTCTCAACACTTTCTTTTCTAAGTATATTTTTTGTTATTTTTTTTGTACCAGAAACTAAAGGATTGACACTTGAGGAAATTCAAGAATCGTTAAAAACTTCAACGAAAACTAATAAAACTCAACACCATAACAATGACCTATTTATTGTAACACCTAACTTTTAAATAGTAGAAATGTTCCTTGTGGTTTATTGAATATAATTTTTCGCATTTATTTTGGAAAATCAAACTTTTTATGTTTTTATTTCAACGTTTCGGTAGCGTTCCAGCTACCGTTTTCAAGAGTAATTTTTAAAAAATTTTGGTATCCATCTTACACCAGAATGAAAAAATTCAAATGACCCTTAAAATATGTTTGTTTCAATTGCTTACCTACCTACTTATCTACACCAGCTAAAATGGTACTGGTTTTTAAAAAATGAATAATTAAACAAACAATTTTATTTTTGCAAGAAAAGTTATATTTTTTTCAATATATCACTTTTTTCAACTTTCAATTTATAGTGAAATTTCATTTTTCTATTAAACATCCAGTGAGTGAGGAAAAAAAATAACACCAGTTTTGTTATGTATTTGTTTACTTTTTACATGATGAAATTATAAATAAAACGAAGTTTAAAGACCAGTCGTGATCTTTCACTAGTTTCAGTGAGTTAATAAATTAGGTGGAGGTAGTATGTAACATTTTATCAATATCAACCGTTTAAAAGCTATGACCAAATGAAATTTTAGCGAAAATTCACATTTCGATTAGTAGGTATATTAGTAAACAATAGGAGGGTCATTCGATATTTCCAATAGAAATGTCAATACAAGGTAGGATTGTACAATTTTTCGTGACTCGCCCTATACGTACAATCGAAACACACCCCCTACTTATTTATTTGCAGAATTTGTGAAGTTCAGGAGTGGTGGCTTTTCAGATTCAACACAGTATATGTTTTTGTCAATTGTCTCTAATAAGTTGTTTCATAAAAACCTGCAATAAATAATAACAATTAAATTTATTGATGTGAAGGCATTTTGTAGAATTTATCAACAAATCCTCCAGACGAAAAATCTACCTGAAAAAGGAAAAAACAAAGAACATTAATTTGATTACTTTTGGACAGCGTTGGGTTTCAAATTGAACTTGACTTGTACAGCAAATTATGCCGATCCCAACAACATTTTCAAGCACATTTCTTCGATTGGATTGATCTGAAATTTGGTACACATCTTGAGTTCTGGTGATTAAACGATTGATGCCACTAGTAAGAGGCTTCAAATCCTCGGCACCTCAGCCTTTAGGCTTTCTGTGCTCTTGGTTGTACTGTTTATGTGAAAAGACCAGTAGTCCTTATCAAGCTTAACAGTCTTTTTACTAAGTCCTTCGGGCACTCTAGTCCGAGGAGTCTATATCTCCAATGAGTGAGTGCTTCACATCAGAAGATTAGGTGTGAGGCTACTTCCTCCTTTTCCATGCACCACCGACATAAAGGCTCATTCCTATATAAGAACGCTGTGTCAGATCAAAGTAACATTTTTTTAAATAGGACACCTTGTATCTTACTTCAGATTTAAATTCTGCTTGACTTCTCTATTGCAATGATATAAGCTTGTAGTAAGTTAATATTTAACAAAATTGCGAGTCCGATGTATTCGAGTTTGGACTCACTCTGTATACGGTTTCTTAGGTATGGAAGTAGTTCTAGTGAATATGCAATAAAGAACTCAAGCAGAATTCAAATTTGAAGTAAAATACAGGATGTACCATTTGGAAAAATGTAACTTTCATCTGGCACGGCGTTCTCGAACACGCTATACAATTGCCACTAATTTTGAAAATATGGGCCATTAGGCTGACTACAACCGGTCAAAATTTGATTCGAATATCTTCCAGGATTTATAAAAAATTGGACTTTATCGCGTAATGAAATTAAAACTAAAAACTTGAAAATAAAGCAGGTGAAGAAAAATTTTCAAGTCTAACGGTTTTATTTAAAAAAAAATAGTGATAATGTAGATAATGTACTTGCAGCTGAAAAGTTATTCAGTAAGTCCTAGGTACTTTAACGAGTTAATTTTCTCGACACCGATTTAAAGTTTTAGTTTCTCCGTCATGTAATTTTATTTTACCACTGTTTTTATTTTATAACTCGTTACTTACTTCCCGACTCCTTTTCGGTTACCGCATTGATTTTCTTATTTTGTATTTTATTATTACTCCGGAGGGAAGGAAATCATATAAAATTCAGTCGTTTCCAGTGTTGAAATTTTCCATCTGGAAGGACGTTCGGTATATACTTATACCATTTAATTAAATCCGAAAGCCGTCCGGTATAGGTAACATTTTTTGTTGAAATTAATGTTTGCTTTATTTTTCCATAAAATATTCCTGACCATTCTTGTGTGAGTGAGAATATTTTGTTTTGGGTTTGCTTCTTTTATGTATAATAAAGAGTTGTAATTAAAGTGTAATTTGCGTCCGAATTTTATTACAACGTCCAAAATGTTAATTAACTGTTATACACTGTGGGCCTAAATAAAGGAGTACATTTTTTAATTGAAAATATTTTTTTTGTTTTTTGGGCGATCTATTTTCTTTTTGCAGTGCTAATAACCTAACATGTCCTCAACATGACTGTAAATTTGAAAGCAAAAATAATGTACAGGGTCGGACTTATAAAAAAAATTATATAACATTGCATTTGGTCTCGTTGCAAATAAAAATTGTCTTAGCTAAAATTGTACTAAAATGCTTTTTCGGTAGATAAACTATCCAGAACACTTCAGTAAAAAGGAAATTTTCCGAAATTACCGGATTCGCGAAATACCATTTTTTTATTAAATAACATTTTAACAAATAACATAGTTATGAAAACAGTTTAGTAACTTTAAAACTTGGAGTAAAATATTATGAATGTGGCCGCCATTATTTAATAAAAAAATGATATTTCGCGAATCCGGAAATTTTGGAAAATTTTCTTTTTACTGAAGTGTTGTGGATAGTTTATCTACCGAAAAAGCATATTAGTACAATTTTAGCTAAGACAGTTTTCACTTGCAACGAGCTCAAATGCACTGTTATATAATTTTTTTTATAAGTCCGTCCCTGTACATTATTTTTGCTTTCAAATTTACAGTCATGTTCAGGACATGTTAGGTTATTAGCACTGCAAAAAGAAAATAGATCGCCCAAAAAACAAAAAAAATATTTTCAATTAAAAAATGTACTCCTTTATTTCGGCCCACAGTGTAGATTATTAGCCGGTTCTCTAGTGATTTCTTTTTGAGCTTGTCTTTCCGCAGTCTTTATATTGTATAATTAAAATTCGTGTGGATTGTGATTTATTAGTTTACTGTAGTTTTTCCATGTTCCTTTCAACCAAAAGGGTTTTTGCACTTGAAAGAGGCTAAGTCATTGCTTGTTCGATTACCTGGCCGATTTAGATCGTTCTTCAACGGCCTCGTGGACCAATATAGTTTATTTTGTGTCTAACGCATAGCTTGCCGTATTTCCTTTGAATTCAAAGGGTTTCTTGAACTTGGAAGAGGCTAAGCCGCCACTTGTTCGAGTACCTGGCAGTTTCAAACGTTCTTTCATCAGCTAGCAAACCAATCTATTCTTTTACCGTATGAATTATAACTTCCCGTGTATCATTTGAATCCGAAGGGTTCTTGAACTCGGATGAGGCTAAGCCACAACTTGCTCGAGTACCTGGCAGATTTAAACATTCTTTCACCGTCCAGTGGATCAAGATATCCTTTTACTATTTGAATAATAGCTTCCCGTGTATTCTTTGTAATCCAAAGGGTTTCTCGAACTTGGAAGAGGTTAAGCCATAACTTTTTCAGTTACCCGGCCAATTTGTACCGTATTTGATAACCTGACCGTTACGTCCGCTACTGAATTTTCCCCGTTATTTTGCTTGTCCCTCTAGATTCAGAAATAAAATAGACCACAGAGTATTAATAGACTAAAGGTACGAATTCCTGGTTTTTCCGTTATCACCGTAACTTATTAATTGGAGAACCGATATTTGATTCGTCTGTGTTGTAATTCGTTAGTAAAATAAATTCAACAAGACCCCTAGAATTTTCCGTAACCTCCATCAGAGGCAATCTGGAACTCTTGACGACAAGGGTCAAGGGGCCGTGGAGCCGTTAAAAATCTGGCGGCCGAGATTTGAACCGAATTTAGCATCCATAGTGACGTGATCGTGTAGCAGGAGCCACGCATAGGAAGGAAAGCACGTTACAGTATTAGTCATCACACATCATCAATCTAGGCCCTAGGGCATTGATCAGACGCAAAAATAAAATCGTGGGGCGTAGCGTAACCTAAGTAAATGTTTAAATAGAATTTTTAAATGATATGAGCAGTTGACTGTTAGAAATTTCTTGGGTCCCACAATTCTATTTAATGCCCTATTTAATTAATAATTTTTTCTCATAGGATCTCACAAAAAACGCGATTGTTTTTTTTTTTGTGTGTGCTTATTTTGACACGCTGAAATCATTATGTAAACATTTTCACAACTATCAGTTTCGCCGCAATTATTATGCCAATTAACCAAATGGCCATCCTCAAGGGGAAAACAGCGACAGATGTTCCTACCGCGATTAATTTCATAGATTTGACGGTAAACCTTGATAAGCTCTCAATTATATAACAGAGCATACTGATAAGTTAGTAACTGCATTTTAATGAAGAAAAATGTTTGTAATAGTAGCTTTTGCTTGAACTGCAAGAAAAAAACTGTCAGTGTACGATAAATACTTAACTCTCACTGTTACGCCATTTGTCTGTTACCTTAAATTCATGCTGCGTGGCTATCGTTTCAAGACTTCGCGAATTCAGAAAATCCAAATTGGTGCAGGCAATCTAGGACTGTTGTGACAACGGTTTTTTCAACTATCATTAACGAGTTAACCGCACTAGTATAGGTTAATATCTGCATCACGTATTACAGGGTTAGTAAGTATTTATGTGAATTCTAAGTAAGGATGATATTTATAAACAGCACAACAGGTGTTTTTCATCCCTTTAATGCTTTCATAAAACAGGAACAGTGGAAGGAGAAATCAGTGTAAAAAAGAGGTAACGGTAAAAGGAAGACGCAACGTGGAAAAAAATGGGGTCAAAGAGTTTCCACTTATTTCTATAATGTATTTTTTCGCTGATCTTCTTTTTCCAACACCCTTTCATTAATTTCACGATTATTTTTCTTCACATTTTTGCCCCTTTTCCACTAATTTACCCATTTTTCTTACATTTTATGATATAATTTTTAAAAATTACCCCTCCATTTATATTCTTTTCTAATCTCAACTCCATTAAATCCACCACTGTTTTTGTTCTTTTTGGCCTCTATTTTCGCAATCTCTTTTTTATGCCCTTTTTAAAAGACTTGTTCACTATTTTCTTTCTCACTTTTCAATAATTTCTGAACTATTTTTCTTTCTTCCCTCTCCCTTTCTTACTAATGTTCCACTTCGATACTCTTTTCTGTTTCCTCTATTTCATTATTATTATTTTAAAAGTTTAAACGAGCCGAGGTCAAAAACCTATATACAGTAAAAGTCACGAATCTTTCTCTTTACGTCATAACTCATAAACACCCGAATCAAATCAATAAGACAGTTTACGCCAGCGGCGCATCGTTGTTAGATGGTTCGGCATGTATCTAATCTGATCTAATTATTATAGGAGGAAATCAATTAAACCAAATTTAACATATCATAGTTAGACTACATTTTGAAATTCTACAAATAATAAGTTACAAAACTTACCTTTTTAATGGCATTCAACGGCAAAACTAGTCTTCCATTAGCCAGTTCCTTTTGAAAATATTCATGTAATTTTCTAATACCCTCACGTAAAAATGCTGTTTTATTTGTTGAACGGAAATCTGACAAAACGAGTAAGGGGAATGCAGCGATTTTTAATTTTGAAATAATTTGTTATTTTTTTTACATTTGGTTGATCGTGTATACAGTGTGTCGCACTTAAGATGAAGACACCCGCATATTTTCGCTGTTTGAAATATTACAGATTTGAATTTTTGCAGTGTCACACATGTTGATGGGACACATCTTTCAAGTTAATCAACTGAAATCTGAACTTCAATCTCAGCCTACTACGATTTCGCAAACGGGGTCACTTTTCGACATTTTGCTTCGCGTTGAAAATATCGAAAAAACATATTCGAAAAAGTGGTTCAGAAAATCATTTTATCCCCACATACCAAAATTCATCACAAAATTCGCAATTTTTTTTTTCAATTTTTTTTGCCCACACAGTTATTAAGTACAAGATATTGTTTAATTTGATCAATAGCGTGCCAGGGAAAATAACATTTTGACAGTGTTTTTAAATGTCAGCTAAGTTCTAGTCAGTGATCAAAGAAATAAAATGCGCTTGACTTTAAGAGAAAAAATAGAAATAATCCGGTTGTTTGGTGATAATGCTCGTAGTAGCAGGAAAGTTGCTGCAGTTTAACTCGAGACATCTCCAACGTGCGCCCTTTACTCATGGAAAGGCAGCTGCTGTAAACGCTCTTTTCAACGAAACTGGCAGTGTTATTAAAGTTCATCGGAATGGTCATCCTCGTCAAATACAGATCCATGCATGAGCCTTCGAGATTTATCGCCTCAACTTAATATTAGTAAGGATAAAATTAGATGTTTTGTAAGTCATAAGATCAAGCCCTATAAACCGAAGTTCTTACATACATTGAAAGAAGGTGATGATAATGAAAGATTAGACTATTGTTATTGGGACAAAGGTAATTTTTTAAATGACAGACAGTTTCTGAAGAAGATTATGTTTACCGATGAGGCTACATTTACCACTAATGGGGTTGTATCCTCTCACAGTTGTAGACACTGGGTTATCAATTGTAAAGACCAATGTTTCCAGAAAGTCAATGTCTGGTGTGGGATTTTAGGAGACCGTATAATTGGTCCTTTTTTCTTCAATGGATCATTGAATGCTGATCGCTTTGTTAACTTCCTCGATGGGGAATTTTGGCAAGCAATTGAAAATCTTCCTCTTAATGTGCGTCAGGATATGTATTTGCAGCTAGACAGTGCATCCATTCACAATTCAAGGCTTGTTCGTCAATGGTTGAACCAAAATTATTCTATGCGCTGGATAGGAAGAAACAGTCCTTTTGAACTGTGGCCTCCGAGGTCTCCCGATATTACACCACTTGATTTTTATTTAAAAAATAAAGTCTATAAAACAAGGCCCATAAATCGAGATGAACTTTGTGCTAGAATAAGGCAAGCCTGTCAAGAAATCAGCATCCCGGAACTAAGACGAGTAGCAAATCGCAAAAAAATCGAAAAATGTATTCGATTAAACGGAGAACTAGTTGAGAGAGGTCCCATTTTATAGTTATTTATTTGTATTATGAAAATTATTGTTTGATACTTTTTCCTAGATTTAATCAATTATCAAAATTGTTTTCCCATAATAATTATGATAAAATAATTATTCCTTTGAAAGTGCTGTTTCCTAAAATATTTGAATACATGACACTGTGTCAAGATTTTAATTTCCACGTCACACTAATTTTCAAAATAAATAATAATTTTGTATACTCAGACCAAAAAATGAAAAAATTCAAAATTCGAATTTTGTGATAAAATTTGGTATGTGGGGTTAACATAATATTCTGAACAACTTTTTTCATTAATATTTTTCGATATCTCTAACGCGAAGCAAAATATCGAGAAGCGGTCCTGTTTGTGAGATCGTAGTAGGCTGAGTTTAAAGTTCAGATTTCAGTTGACTATTTCAAAAAATGTGGCCCATCAACCTGTATTACTCTACAAAAATCCGAATCTGTAATTCTTCAAACAGCGAAAATATGGGAGTGTCTTCATCTTAAATGCTACACACTGTATAATCTGATTATCATCTTTGGTTTTGTGCGAGTGTTACCATCCCAGAAATCTTTTAGCAGTAAGCAGTATTCATATATTAAAAAATAAAGCAGTCTACTCTATCATCATAAATGTCGAGATCAAATCCCTCAACTTCTTCAAAATTAGAAAAATTTTCTAATATATTTTGGAGAATAATTCCACGAATCATGTCATGGTTGTGGCCATCTTCATTACGATTTAATACAATATTCAGGGCTTCCTCCATCACTACCACAATGAATTATAATAAAAAATCCAACTCAGTATATAGCAAACCAACGAACGTCTAAAAAGTAAGGTTATTACCAACAAACACCAAAGATTTGACGTATTTGACATTAATTAAATTCACGTTATTTTTAAGTGTTTCAAAAACTAATTATAAAGATCTCACTAAAGTTTATCGTTTCACTTACTTCACTTGCAACAAATAACGATAACGTGAATAACAAATGCTAAAGGTAATGGTTACTGAACAGGCACGACGCAAAACCTTCGATTTTCTAGTAGGCAATTACGTGCTCATTTTAAGAAAGGTAATTTACTTATGATGAATATTTTTCACACATACAAAATTTAATGGTGCTCACCTGAATTGCTGGTTCGCTGTTGTTTTGGGAGCTCCCACTGCGACTTCCTTTGGTATGTGAGTCTTCTACACTACCCAAACTAATTCTAAAATTGGTTTTGAAAAAATGTTTATCGAAATTATTAATTTTGTGCGAAAATCACTAGAAAAATTTTAATTTCTCAACGAAATCGTGCCGTTCTCTTCAACGGTTTTTTTGGCGACACACTGTCTCTCTCGTCGCGCAGTTTCTTTTTGCCACGACGACAGGTTAACCAACTAGAATGTTGTATGTATTTGAATTATTAATAGAAATTGAAAATTATATTTTAAAAAATTATAGAAAAATTGTAATATAGAAAAAAACCAGAAAAAATCAACGTACGTGCTTAGACATTTCCGCCCACTTAAAACACTTTGTGTTTTACTAGAAAAAAATTATGAAAAACTAAAAATTAAAAATTCAAAAATATTAGGTATTTGACATGAAATCTCCCCCAAAAGAAAACAAATATACATATAATATACAAAAGTAGAAAAAAATTAATTTAATTTTGAAGTGGCACCGGGCATAGTTTAACCACCGGTCTGCGGTAAACTCCGGTTGCAGTTTTAACGTCGACCACACGAACCACACCATCAGCTCCAGGATACAAAGCTACCACTCGGGCTACGGGCCATTGAAGAGGAGGCTTTGTTTCATTTTTTATAAGAACAAGCGTATCTAGCTCAATCTTACAGGAAGGATCTGTCCATCTGGAACGTTGCTGCAGGGTGTGCAGATATTCTGACTGCCATCTTTTCCAGAATTCGGCCTGATACCTTTGGATAAGTTGCCAGCGCGATAAGTGGGATATCTTAACTTCAGAAAAGTCTTGATCGGGCAATGAATTTAAAGGCTCTAGTGTAAGGAAGTGTCCTGGAGTAATCGGAGAGAGGCATTTGGATCAGAACTATGTGAAAAAAAGGTCTAGAGTTGACTTGGCAAAGAAAAGTTGTAAATTCTTCGAACGTAAGACGTTGATCCCCGATTACTAGCTAAAGGTGAGTCTTAACTGATTTACCCCTGCCTCACTGAGACCATTAAAATGAGGACCACCACTTGGACTCCAGTGCCTAGTGATTGAAAGGGATTGTGAAACAACCCTCGAATATGCTTTAAGCAGATTGTCTCCTCCATGAAAGGTGGTAGCGTTATCAGAGTAGATATGTGCAACTGTACCTCTGCGGGCAAAAACCAGAAAAAATCAACGTACGTGCGTAGACAGTTACAAAAACTCTCTATTGAGTGAAGTAATGAGTAATTGCACTTAAACGTAATTTTTAATTCCTATCGACTCCTTAAAATGACATTTAATATTTTGAGAACAATTTGTAAAAATATCATAAATTTTTTAAGTAGTATGATCTAAATGCATATTAAAACATATTTATTTATTTCGAACAGCTTTTCATAATTAAAGTTTTCGATATTGTAAAAAATAAAGGTAGGTACTTTGCTCTTGTATCAAATTAATATTTTTTGATAAATCTCGTATACGATTTGAAAAATTGACATCTGACAGTTGCATTTTACTTTATTGGCCATGCAGAACTTTTTATAAGGAATAGCTTTTTTTGTAACATTACAAATAAAAAAGTTTCCCATACGTTGTCAACTTTTTCAGCCATACTGTATATGTACGTGAAATAATTTTTATGAAATATTCAAGTAACTATCTTTTACTTCAGTCTCCATGCTCCATAATTTTCTTAATAAATCAACACTGAAGTTCATCATTTCACTTACTGCACTTGCGCCAAATAACGATAACGTGAATAACAAACGCTAAAGTTAATAGAGCGCTATTTTAATAACGGTCTACCTAAAATCTATTTGGAAATAAGAGCTATTGCCATCACTATAATTTAATAACGTAATTAACGCTGCGTTATGTAGTAAGTGATATAACCTGTATTTTTATGTGTATATTTATAGTTAAAAAAAATCAAAAACCAAACAACCTTACTATTTGCATATTTAAAAAAAATTAAAGTAATGAAATATGGATGAAACTCTCGAAGCGGCGATCTTAACTGGAGCTAATGAAAATGATATTGGAGTGGAGCAAAACCAAAATAAAAGATCGCTAAGGCTCTATTATTGAATTCGATCTGGTAAATATGCAGAAATCCGATGCGATTTGTTATATTTTGTCAACTGCGCAGGACAATTATGTGCCGTATTTACATTAACACTCCACGGTACGTAACCGTAAATTATGCGAAGCGCTAACGTTATTATTGTTAGAGACGTAAAAAAGTGAATCGCGCATTTAATAAACGTCAAAATACTGCAAACGTAATTACCGCAACCCATTTTTTAACAAGCAATATCTCTTTAATGGTTCCAAAAACTCTATTTTTATTTTGACGTTTCAAACGATGCGCTCAGAAAGGATTTACGATTTGATTTATTTATTTTAGCGTGGTTTCTGATAATAATAGAATGTGATTGGCTAACGAGAGTGAATTCTATTTCATTCTTCACAGGTGTGAAGAATTTATATCATTATATAGCTAAATATGTAAAAATAATTTGTGCAATATTATATAGTCGTGGAGAAAAATATTTCAGTTGGTACAATGTTAAACTTGATCCTTTTGCAGACACAACTTAAAAAAAAGCTCATGATGCAAAAAATAGTAAAGACTATGTTCTGTAGCATGCTTCGCTTGATCAAAGCGCAGAATGATGGTTTGGAAACAGACCAGTGGAAGGTCCTCAATCTTAAAGAAGAGGGCAAAGGCCTAGTCTTGAGGGCAGGAATAGACAATCTATCCTGCCAAAAAATCAAGAACAACGGGTTCACCATCCATTACCGGTTTGGGAAAATCCCCGTACATGGCCTCAGAAAGGAAGAGGAAGGAGACCTTGAGAAGGTTTCCATTTCCTCCAAGGCCAGTTGCGACTCGGGTAGTGTAGAAAGTCTACACATTACCAAACTCCTTGGGGAGGAGTCGCCGCTGTCCGAGGAGGGAATGGAGATTGTGTCGGAGGAAGGGGACAGTACTCCTACTGAAGGGGACATCACCCTGACGAAGGAGGGAAATACCCAAGAAGGTAACCAACAGGATGGCAGGAATTAACTTAGCTCAAGTTAATGCTCACCATGCCAAAGGAGCTTCGGCGGTGATCACAAGATTGTTCACCAAGGACCAATGGGGGATGTGTTTGATCCAAGAACCTTGGGTCAATAATAACCAGGTAAGAGGATTAGCATGTAAAGATGCTAAAATAGTATATCACACTGGTAGTGATATACCAAGAGCATGTATTATGATAAAGAAGAATATTAACTATTTTTGTCTTTCAGAATACATGACTCGGGACCTCGTTCCAGTTCGAGCACACCTCGAACATAAGAAGGAGGGCAAGGAGATAGTAATAGCATCATGCTACTTCGAGGGAGATGGGCTAGCACCACCCCCAGAGGTACAAAGGCTGGTGGAGTACTGTGAAGAGAAGAGACTACCTCTACTTCTAGCATGTGATGCCAATGCACACAACACCGTTTGGGGCAGCAGCAACACCAACCAAAGAGGTGAGCAACTTTTAGAATATATCTTTAACAAAAACCTTGATATTCACAATATAGGGAATACCCCCACATTTGTAACAAGGGTAAGGCAAGAAGTTTTAGATGTCACACTGGCAACTCGTGATCTAAAACATATAGTAAAAGATTGGAGAGTATCGGGTGAACCATCTCTCTCCGATCATAGTATCATAACATTCAAGTTAGAGCTAGGCATACCTGAGGTAAGCCTTCGTAGAAAACCAAGAAAAACAGATTGGGACAACTATAACACCTGTCTGAAAGGAACTCTAGCACATATCCAGAGGAAAGGAAGGGCTAAGCACCATCTCGACCTGGAAAATGAGCTTGAGGATCTGAACAGGGCAATAATCGATGCATTTGAATCGAGCTGCCCTCTTCAAGAACAACGAAGCAGCAAAGATGCACCCTGGTGGAACAAACATCTGTCAGAATTAAGATCTCAAACCCGGGACCTCTTTAATAGAGCAAAATTCACCGGGGACTGGCAGAGATACACCGAGGTGAGAAACACCTACTACAAGGAAATTAGAAAAGCTAAAAGAAATAGCTTCAGGAAATTCTGTGAGGATATAAACACAACACCTGCTGCGGCAAGACTTTACAAAGTCATGGCGAAAAGTAGGGTCAACACAGATATGGCTTTGAGGAAGCCAGACGGCAAATATACCGAAAATGAGGAGGAAAGAGTGCGACTCTTACTAGAAACTCATTTTCCTGGAAGTACCCCAAACAGAGGAGTTAATCCTCTCGAAGGTCATAACAGGCCTTCGAGAGAAAGTACTACAATGGCCAAGCACATTTGTAGACACGATAGGTTGAAATGGGCTATGAACACCTTTTCACCTTTCAAAGCACCTGGAGCAGATGGGATTTTCCCAGCATTGCTCCAGCAAGGACAAGACGAAATTCTTCCACATTTGGTTAGAATTAGTCGAAGTAGTTTGGAACTGGGTTATATACCAGAAGCATGGAGAAGGGCAATAGTAACCTTCATCCCAAAAGCTGGAAAAAGGGACACAACAAACCCCAAATCCTTCAGACCAATTAGCCTAACACCGTTTGTGCTTAAAACGATGGAAAAAGCTATTGACAACTATATTAGAACGGAAATCCTAGAGAGACTGCATCTCCACCCGTATCAGCACGTTTACGGGGCAGGCAGATCTACGGAGACTGCACTGGTACAACTGACGAAGGATATCCGAGGTGCCTTGGACAACCAAGAAACTGTAGTATGTGCATTTTTGGACATAGAAGGAGCTTTTGATAACACTCCACATGAGGCTGTCAAGAGAGCATTAAATAGAAGAGGTGTAGACAGCACAACATCCAAATGGATGTCGGAACTGCTCACCACCACAGTAGCAGAGACGAGAACGAGCAAAGACATTGTCTCCATCTGCACAACCAGAGGATGCCCACAGGGAGGAGTAGCATCCCCATTAATGTGGAGTCTGACGGTTGACGAACTCCTCTGTGGTTTGACAGACCTCGGAATATCCTGCCAAGGATATGCCGATGATATTGTCATAACAGCCAGGGGAAAATTTAAAAACACCCTTTGTGACATCGTACAAAAGGGTCTGAAGTATACAAATAGCTGGTGTAGGCAAGTGGGACTCAGCATCAACCCCACCAAAACCATCTTGATAGCCTTCACTAAGAA
The DNA here is from genome assembly GCA_949126875.1 of Lochmaea capreae. NCBI lineage: Eukaryota > Metazoa > Arthropoda > Insecta > Coleoptera > Chrysomelidae > Lochmaea > Lochmaea capreae. Next base: position 203,074 of record OX421404.1, on the reverse strand, counting down.
AAGAAAACTCAACCTCAAAACCATTAAACTTGATGGGAACGACGTTGAATGGAGACAAGAAGTCAAGTATCTAGGTTTGACTCTAGATAGCAAACTCCTGTGGAACAAACACGAGAAGGAGATTACATACAAAGCAAAAATGGCTCTAATGGTGTGCAGGAATCTGGCAGGGAGAAACTGGGGTAGCCCAAAAATCTTAAGCTGGATGTACACTGCCATAGTGAGACCAATTATCACTTATGGAGCCATTGCGTGGAGTAGTAGAACTAGCCTCTTGACGACGAGAGAAAACCTCTCTAAAATTCAAAGACTAGCCTGTATATGCATAACAGGAGGAATGAGTACATGCCCAACGGCAGCAATGGAAGTGATTCTCAACCTCACACCATTACATATGGTGGTGGAGAGTGTTGCAGAAAGAACAAGATACAGACTAAGCAGAGAGGGAATCATTAAAAAAAAAACCACCTCTTCACTTCTTAGAAATCAGACAACCTGGGACATGCCACAAGATGGTATGATGAAAAAGTATAACTTTTCAAAGAAATTCTTTACGGAATTAAGCAACAAGAAGGAATGGGATCCAAATACCATTACCAGACTTGGAAAGAATGCCATTCAATGGTACACAGACGGCTCAAAAGCAATAGAAGGAACTGGGATAGGAGTGTACGGGCCCGGCACCAAACACTCTGAAAGCTTGGGAAAAACCCCAAGTATCTTTCAAGCGGAAATTCACGCAATAAGAAAGTGTGCCCAGTTCAATATTGACAAAGGATATAGAAGGCAAAGGATTATCATAATGTCTGATAGTCAAGCAGCCATTAAAGCACTGAGTTCTTGTGTAATCAGTTCCAAAATGGTGTGGGAATGCCTAGGCAAACTTAATGAACTAGGCGAGAAGAATATAGTCACCTTACTGTGGATTCCAGGACACACTGGAATAGAAGGAAACGAAATAGCAGATGAACTAGCGAAGAGGGGAACTGAAATACCCTTTTTGGGGGCCGGAACGTTTTTGCGGAATCAGCTCCAATGTAATATTGGAAGAAATAGGTAAAGCCGAAGAAAAGAGAAGATCTGACAATTGGAAAGATCTAGTAGGGCTTAGGCAATCAAAGATTCTTCTGGGTGACTACAACCTGTTGAGATCAAATGAATGCATAAGTCAAAACAAAACTGCACTAAGAGTTTTAACAGGAATCCTAACGGGACATTGTCGCCTGAATGGGCACCTTAAAAAGCTCAAAATAGTGGAGGAGGAAGATTGTAGGTTTTGTGGAGTGGAAGAAGAATCCTCCATCCACATACTTGCGAACTGCACAGCAATTCAGAATCCTAGGGCACAGCACCTGGGAGACTACTGGATAGAAGAGGGACAGTTACCTAAGTTGAAGCCTGCAGATATCCTAAAATTCCTCGGGGAAATAGGACTAAAGGAGCTACTAGTATCTGAGACTTTCCTCAGGAACTAAGTAGAAGTAAGGGGGCACAATAGATCTTTTAGGTCTCAGTGAATGTTACCCCAAAAGACATACATACATACATACATACATGTTCTGTAGCATTGAACAGGAACGATGTACTGAAAATGGTAAAATTGTGGAATATACCAGAGGGATATAGCATATTGCTTCTTATGAATTAGCTTGGTATGAGGGCATGGAACTCCAACAGGGAGATTTGAATACAATTCAATATTTTCAAAGATGGCAAAACATGGGTCCATGAAATTTGGTAGTCAGCAAAAATCTTCTGTGGTTTTATGAAACCACGAAACAAGTGAAACTTTTTTTTCGGATTTTAGGCAATTAACTGAAAATTTTCGAAAATTATTCTTTTTAGGGTGCTAAAATCGCGTTTCATCCTAATAATTGGAAAATGGGAATGATAACGGGAAACCAATAGTAGACAAGATATCCAACTATAAATTTCAATTTCAATCTGCGTATTAGAATACGGAATACATAATGAATCAATCAGATGATAGACGCATGTTAAAAACTGAGAGCAATATTTATTTAAATCATTTTGAACATTAATTATTTTATCAACATCTTCATCTTCGGCTTGAGTCTCACAGTCTATAAATGTAGCTAATATTTTATGTTTACTAAATTAAGTAAACAATGACCTACTTATTTTTTTAATGTATCTAGAAAAATCCGCATCGATCGTAGTACCACATCTCGTGATCTCTCCAGTATTCAGTGAAGCAGATTCCTCTTTGAAATCACCAGATAAAATAACAGGCATTCGCGAATATATTTCTCTAGAACGGAAATTGTGTGCCTAAGTCTCTGAAAATGGAGCTAGATGAGAAACTAGAAAATCCATGATATGAGTTTTGTTTCTTCAATATATTTTGACGCGATTTCAAGTTTTCTGTGACAAATAGATGCAAAAAAAATCTTCTTTCACTCACTAGCTACATCGCTGATGTCCATCACAATCAAATAAACAACAACATTTACATCAATACACTGATCAAAATACTCAAATACCGCGGATCACTTGCTCGAATCAGTGAGAATATAAATAATATATATAGCTGATGCAAGTTATTGGCGCCACCATATTGACCTTGGCTGCTTTGCCGAGCCAAAGTCTCTGAAGTACATAGGCTGCCTACTAACTCTCAGCCAATCAGAAGCTAGATTAAAAGGTGCGGAAATACATCATTGTGCCTGACCAATTCAAACTGCTCTGTGAGTTTGTTATTGAAACCTCACTATAAAATCAATAATTATTCTTCCTGAAAAATATGCTTTTTAATATTATTTCTGATTGTTTTTCCTCAGCTGGGTTAATTTGTTCGAAAATTAGATCTAAATTAGACGACAATACAATTGGCAAATTGATGTTTTCGTGGCATTACTTTCGAAAACAAACGGAGTGGGTTTAATGTATAATTATAATAATTATACTTACGTTGTATTAATGTAAATGTTTTTTGGTGTTTTGCTATAAGATTAGAATCCAGTTTTATATTGTTTTTGCTTTTTTCGTTAAATTTATAAAAATAAAAAAGAATTTTATTTTGTAAATTATATCGGAATTAATTCCGGGAATAGCGAAAACCTTCCAGGATTGCAATCCCTATTTTTGACACTTCGGAACTCAATGAGCATTGGCCCTTATCACAGTTAACCAAAATGCATAGAGTATTCCATGTATTACTGTGGAAACAACGATATTAACAAGTATTTGTAAAGCTGTGAATGGTCAAGAACTAGCCTCCTGAATTATTAGCTCAAAAAACTAATAAGAACTTGAGTTTATCCAACTTTACTATTAACATGATGCCTTCCCCAGTTTCTTTGGCCTTTTTCGAATTGCTTTTGCGAATAACAAGACAATAAATAGCAAAAATATTTGCTCTCCAGACATCTAGTAAAATAGAAAATACAAGTCGTTGGAAAAATATAAGCTTCACATTGACCAACAATTCAATAAAAGGCCATATAATATGTTACATGAATTTGAAGTTATAGCTATGAACTACCATAAGCGAAAACAAAACTGAACAATGGTAAACTGAAATATACGGCAGGCACGATGACGCTTAATATGGCGACGTCAGATGACCTTCAATAGTTTATAGGCAACCTATGTACTTTAGGGACCTTGGTGCCGAGCGTCTTTCACTTTTCTCCTATAAAATGAAAGTTCCACTTTAAAAATGAAAGGTTGCTCCGTTGAAAAAAAAAATGAAAACATAACATCTGGACTACTTTTTTTAACTCCAAATTCTTTTTGGGAGAATACAAATTCTGAAGGTTGGTATAAAAATGTATCACCGGGATTCAATACAATTTCTACTTGGACCAACAATTCTGGAACTAAACGAATAATAAAAGTACCAATCATTCAAACCGTGCTAATTCAGTTCCCCAGTTAGCCAAAGTAGGACTAAGTTAGCAACTATTATAGGAATTGCGGCTGCGCGCGTTTTGACACGGAACTATATATTACAAATGCAACTGGCTGAATGGCGAAAGTCAATGCCAAAAAAAAAAAAAAAAAAAAAAAAAAAAAAAAAAAAAAAAAAAAAAAAAAAAAAAAGTTAGCAACTAATAAAGGTAACGGGACAATCGCCATCGTTTTCCAATAAACACTAACGTAACGTACGCCTCGAATGTGTGAATACCAGAGAAGATTTTGAAATCAGTACACAAAACACACTCGAGCTTTCCCTTCAAGGATACATTTCTTTTTGTAGGTAACTTAAAATTTCCCCATCAGTAATTTTGCTCAAAAGGTTCCAATTCTGTCATGTCAGGTTTCTCGCAAATAAATTGATTAGCAAAATTACACAAATTAAATTGCGCCGATAAAAAAGGCACTTCTGTTTCTACTATTGACAAAACTGATTTTGTTATTTTTTATAATCACATGCAATCAATATCTTTGGAATTATCTGTTCCTGAACTTCACATTCTAGCTATGCTCAAAATTGAGAAGCAATTTAATATTTTATAAAAGGAAAAATAATTGTGCATATCATTTTCAAAACTATAATAAGATAACGTCTTTTTTTTTAATAATACGTATTTTACAGGAAAACATTTGTGTAATTTTTCTCGCCTTGAACTGAATTTATAATTGTAGTGAATTTTCCAATTTTGGAATGAATATTGAATTTTGAATTTCCCTACAAATGCCATTGCGCTTACCTTGTGGCTAGGGAGAGAAAGAGCTTTGCTGTGTGCGACGAAATATTCAGTTTTGTTCTCAGTTACGAGACAACTAAGATTTGATGTAGCGGAATTTTGTTTAAGTTAAGCGACTGTGAAATTTAAATACTGTATCGAGATGAAAATTGTTCAATAAAGTAAATTTATTAAAAGCAAGGCTATCAACATATTGAGAAATATTAGTTTTTCATCAGAGTATTAGGTAAGTAAATAAAAATTTATTTTAAAAAACACTAGTTTAAGTTTAAAAAAGAATTTATTTCAATAAAACACCTGCCAGTGTTTCATATCTTTGTAACGGATTGCTAATTTGTTTTAATCTCAGAATTCTTGAAATTATATCATGCGACCTCCTGTGGTTTGGTTCTCTTCAATCTTCAAACTCGCTGTTGATTGTCCAGTAACTAAAAACTAGCTCAAATTGGTGAATTGTTACACCACTACCTACTAATTTACTGATTCATTAAAACTAGAAAACATCAGGACTGGTCTTCGAAAATATGTCAATTTCATTCATATTAAAAAAGTATTCGAAAACGACGTGTATTATTTTTCAATAAAAAAATCAAATTTTACTATTAATTGAATATTTTGTAAAATAAACTATGGATCTCAAAAAATATAACTTTTCTTTGAAAAATTAATAAAAAAAAAGAAATTTATTTTTTACCAGCTAGTACCATTTTAACTTTTGTAAAATTTCCAATAATAACTCGGGTTTAGTTAATTTCCAGCTAGGGCTTCCAGGAGTTACAAGTTGTTTTAAATAATACTAAAACATCGCCTTGTATAATATTTATTTAGTGATCCATCAGTATTGTGATTTTACAGAAGACTTTTGTTCAAGCTATTGCTCAAACTGAAAACCTTCAATGATAATCGCTTTCAATTTAAAAGTAAAAATACAATTTAATATAGTTAGTTATCCAAAATGTAAGTGTCTTAATAACTTGGTTTCAAAGTAGTACACCAAATATAATGCGTTCATCCAGTTCCCAAGAGATTTTGGTGTGTCAGAAATTAGAATATTTAAAACGATTTAAAACTATAGAAAGTACTAGAGATAATGTACGCGAGAGTAAAAAGGCTTCTTGAAGAGCTTAGATCTCATTCGAACACAGAGCTAAGAGACCCATATGTAGCAAACTACGACAGAACCCACTATAAAATACAATAAATTATGCACGCGTGTACGGTACTAACAAAAAATACAAAAATACCATACTGAAAACACCGGGGTGAAAGAAAATTGCGAAAAGACAGTTCCGACTAAGGGAAGAGCCGGGTCTCCATCGGGGTCAGCTTTAAGCAAGACAGAGGACCACTCAGGAAAAGGTTTGTTTCACCAACGAAGGTATAACAGATCTTAACTGGTGCAGCGGAAGCTTACACACACCGGAAGACAGAGCGAATAAAACAGGAATATAGCTCTTAAAGAAAACAGCGGAGGGAAAGGGATGGCGCGAACGCGGTTTGGGAAGAGGTCCTGTAGGAATTACAGGGGGTGATGGAATGTTCATGTCGTATCAACTCATGAGCCCTACTCGTCTATATCATTTTTTTGGCTGGTTTCCAACTCTGTTCAGTAACCCAAACATTGAATTGCGTTTGTCCTTAAAAATAACTTTAGCGGAAATCACATCAATCAAGATGAGATAATTTTTTTTGTTATGACATTTTTATTGATCTTAATTATAGTTTTTATTAATAAATTATCACTTTTTTTAATGAAACTGACTAAGCAATGAATTATCACCTTCTGATGAATATCAACTTGTGTTAAGCCGAATTTACAAGCGTCAAATAGCAAAAGCAAGTTACTAAATTCAGTAACTTGATTTAGTACCTACTTGACAAATACCTAATTTAGTGAACTGAAACGATTTTTATCTTCTTGAAGAAGTAGCCTTTACCACTCTTGCTTTCCAACACCTAAAACGTAGAAGAAACTGGAGCAGCCATGAAGACGATTGATTGAAAATGTTTGGAAAAATCAATGAAACTGGGAATAGTGTATATACCCAAGTATATTAATACAGTAAAAAGAACATCCCAATCCCAAAAAAGTTTAGTTGAAGGATCATGAAGGATGTCAAATATCTAGAGGAAAAGAAATTGAAAAGTAATTATTAGTTTCTCTTACCAGATATTTCACATCTTTTTTCTTTAATTAGCTCTTGTATTTGTAATATATTCATCCGTGCGAATTTGAAATTTTTCACTCATCATATTTCTAGATTGTTCCAAATTGTACTGTACTTTTTTTTCATTTACTTTCTTTACATTTGACCTGATCCCTGTAATTATATATCAGGTCGGGATTGCTGAAGGCTTACAATTTCCACATTACTTTTTGTTATTCTATTTTCTAATGTTAGTTGTTAGTATTAGTCCCCAATCTACTAGGGCAGTTTGCTATTTTCCTGAATGATTTTACTTTTACATGCTTTATTTTTGAAGTTCTCCTGCTACATGCTCATGCACTATTCCTAAATCTATGTTAGTATTGCTACTACATACAAAAATCGCTAATTATTTTCAACAAAAATTTCTAACTACTACTACTAATCTACTATTTACCTTATGTATGTTCCCCCCTCCGGCAGTTCGGTGAGCCTTTGGCACTTACTCCAGAATTTTTCCAGAGGAGCTCCCATACTCGGGTAATTTCTTACTTGTTCTTTTCTCATTCTAGGTCTCTTCTCGGTCTACTATTATAGGCTTCCTGCTGGTATTTGGAAACCTTTTGTGCTAGGTTATTTAGTTTTTTATATTTCTGTTCATCAATGAGGATATCTTTTATTTCTATATTTTTTAGGTCATCTCTAAGTTTTTCTTTGTCCTCGTATAGGTCACAGTACAGTATATGTGCTCAGGCGTTCCAACTTCTCCACATTCACATGTATCATTTTCTTTTAGGTTGAACTTGCAAAGATACGTGGGATATGGCCCATGTCCCGTCAAGAAATGCACTAACCCTGGTGCTGGGTTAAAGTATTCTGGTATTTCATCAAGTGCTGGTAGAAATTTAAAGAGTCTTCTTGACTTCGTCGATGTTTCCCATTCTTGTTGCCAATTTTTGTATAATATTTCTGTCTCGATTTGTCTTTTCGAGACAGCTCTGGTTTCCAATATTTCAACACTTTTTTAAACGTACACACGGAAAAAATCTCCTGCGAAAATATTATAGGTATAATCTTCATTTTTTGACAAAATATTGTAATCTTTAGAATAAAGGAAATCAATTACATGAATCGGGTGGGGCTGGCACCGCTTTGATAACAATACATCAAAGTGCCGTAGCGAAGTGACACTACTGAGTGTTATATGTACGGTGGTTGAGCCCTGCAGTTAAAAGAGAACGTGTTTCTGCTTTAAAGTATATACAGTGCTATTCAAAAGTCCCCTCCCCCTCGTATCTTTTGAACGGCTACACTTACATTAATAAAATTTGGAGGGTGAAAATAAAGTGTTGTAAACTTCTCTACGAATGGTAACAGGTGACGTAATATGACGTAATAGTAATAGATGATGTCACAGTGCCACTCTGGCCAATAATTTTAAATAGGACCTTATGGCAAGTGATATCTCGTTTGAAAGGCATTGACATTGGCTACATAGCCATATTAATTTTGTTTGGGTTTAAACTAATTTTGACGGATAAATTAAATAAATACCAAAATTATTAAAATAATTTTTTTAAATTTAATTAATCAAATATCAACAATGGATTCTTATAGCAAGTGTTCGAAATGTACTCCGTCTACTTCCTGACAGTAATACATCCTATTAGTAAACTCTTGTCGTACTCGTTCGAATGTGTCAGCTGAAATTGCATTGCATTCTTCAATAATTCTTTCTTCCAAAACGCCAATGCTATTTGGTGCCGTAGTATAAACCTTGGATTTCAAGTACACCCATAGAAAAAAATCTAATGGTGTCAGATCTAGTGACCTAGGTGGCCATTCTAAAGGACCTCGCCGGCCGATACATCCACCTCGATATTCTTCATCCAGGTACCGTCTTACTGCACCATAATAATGTGCAGGAATACCATCTTGTTGAAATGTTATTTCCAGATGGCCGAATTCATCTGGATTATCTTCCAGAATCTCAAGAATTAATGGCCCAATTGCATTTTGTAACATCTCCAGATACACTTCAACGCTTAAATTTGAATTTAGGAAAACAGGACCAACTATGTGGTTTACCAAAATACCTGCCCAAACATTGACTTTTTCTGGAAATTGGGTATGTTGTTCACGAAAGGTGTGAGGATTTGTGTCACTTCAATACCTTACATTTTGTGTATTCACATTTCCATTGAAGCAAAAAGTACTTTCGTCACTAAAACAAATTGTTTTTGTGTAATGTGGGTTTTGACTAATTTTATTTGTCATACATTCACAGAATTCGAGTCTTTTGTCGGGGTCGTCATCCGAAAGGTGGTGCACCATTTTTAACTTGTATGGATGAAATTTATTTTTAGCCAACACTCTCTGTACTGTACTTTTACTTACTTCACAGATAGACGCAACTTTAGTTGAAGAAGAAGTAGGGTTTACTACCATTTCAGCAACTATATCAATTTTTTTATCATCACTAAATGTTGGTCGACCAGATCGTTTGGCATTTTGAACACTACCTGTTGCTTCAAACTTGTGAATAAGCTCCCTCAAATAAGTTCTCGAGATAGGGCGATCTGGGTATCTCTCATTAAATAAACGATCCGCTTCATGAAGATTCTTTCCAGATTCACCAATTATTAAGATAGCTGCTACTTTGTCGGCTTCAGTACGTACCATTTTGCCTATGTAAACTCTTAAACGTCTCGTTAAACAGTAATAAAATTAAATATTTAAGCTATTTAGGAAAACTTTGCAAAGCAACAAATACTATTAAATTAAAAACGTCAATTTTTTTGACAACTAACAAGAGGCGGACTGAAAAATCTTCAATATTTAAATGTGAAATAATAATTTTGGTATTTATTTAATTTATCCGTCAAAATTAGTTTAAACCCAAACAAAATTAATATAGCTATGTAGCCAATGTCAATGCCTTTCAAACGAGATATCACTTGCCATAAGGTCCTATTTAATTTTATTGGCCAGAGTGGCACTGTGACGTCATCTATTACTATTACGCCACCTGTTACCATTCGTAGAGAAGTTTACAACACTTTATTTTCACACTCCAAATGGGAAGTATAGGCTTGTGATATATTGTAAACAGTTATTTGTTCTACTACCGTGTGTAAAGTACGTACTTTAGACACATTTTCGAGTGCGTAAAACTTTATTTTACGCACTAGTTCATTGATGTAAGTGTAGCCTTTCAAAAGATACGAGTGGGGAGGGGACTTTTGAATAGCACTGTATAAAATATGCGAAATGAGACAACAGACTTAGAAAAAATATTTATTAAATAACATATTTAATGTCAAATGACATTTTAAACCTAAATTTTTTAAAAATGACCGGAAATAAAACTGAAATTTAACTGTAAACTTTTAAGAAAAAACTAATGAATATAATGTAATAAATAAACGAACCAAATTTCTACAGTACCTCTGCCTTGCGGAAATAACTCTTTAAAGTGGAACTCTAAAGTAACCGTACTCCATTCCAAATTAATTTAATAGTTCAACCATTGGAACTAACCTATGTTTTTTACAATACCGCCTCTAAATGTATTAACAAAGTTTATCTGGAAACTCTTCAGGAATATGCTGATCTCTCAAATACCTTTTCGCTACATTCCATTGAGGTTCGATCCTCTGAGTGTGTGTCCCATCATCCGCCACAAATTCCACGCTATGATTAACTGATAAATATAACGATAATTAGAAAGTCCACTGTAATCTTCCCAACCATCCGAATTAATAATAGATCCCAGGGTAGCAGCATCTTTTTTATTTTGCGGACAAACAACTAGCCTCAAATCTGCTGAGTTTTGTGCGATCATTCCCCAAACCCAATGACCCTTCATATTATACATTTTTTTTCCAAAAATAAAAATTTCTCTTGTTAAATTTGTCGACGTTCTATTAATAAAGAAACCTTAAAATATAAACAATGTAAAAGTTGACATTAATCTTCTTCCCGACCTTTAACACAGATCAATGAATAATATCTATTCTTATCAACTTAATATTGCTTCAAAAATCTCAAGAGACTGTACCTGTACTATGATACCTGGCTCTCCAATTTTCGGCAAAGATGCCAGCAATGAAGTTGAAGCACTGGTAACCATCTTCCGACAATATTTTATCCGAGCAGCTATTGTTGCCATTGATAGAGTCCTTTTCTGAGCTACCTACACCAACACAAATTCGTTCATATATTATGTTCTCCGTAAGCAAACCCAAAAAATTGGCTGAATATAAAATATTTAAGATAAAAAGTTGTGAGTAGAATTAATTTGCACCGTTTCACAATTTATCGGCGAGATACAGAAATCTATAAGTAGAAGAAGAACCGGTTCCTTACTCATAATATGAATTTTCAAAAAATGATTGACTATGTATGTATATTGAGGTGGTATTCACTAAAACCTAAAAGATCTATTGTACCCCCATACTTCTACTCACTACCTGAGGAAAGTCTCACAGACTAGTAGCTGCTTTAGTCCTAATTCTCGGAGGAATTTTGGGATATCTGTAGGCTTTAGCTTGGGTCCATCTTCTATCCAGTAATCTCCAACGTATTGTGCCCTAGGACTCTGAATTGCTGTGCAATTCGCAAGTATGTGGGTGGAGGTTTCTTCTTCCATACCATAGGATCTACATTCTTCTTCCTCCACTATTTTGAGCTTTTTCAGTTGCCAGATCCCTGTTAAAACTCTTAGTGCAGTTTTACTTTGACCTATCTAACCATTCACTTGACCTCAACGGGTTGTAGTCACCCAGAAGAATCTTTGATTATCTGAAACTTTTGTCAAATTTCTTGTTTCAGTTGCCTGTACACATTTTGCATCACTTTTTTCGTAGAAGGCGACAAAAACATACCGAATTTCTCTTTGTCTATTGTCTCAAATCCCTCCTCTTCACTTTCAAGAATTTGAGAACCCTTATTAAAATATTTAACAATGAATATTTTTGTTTTGTACATACAACAATCAATCAACTTACTATATTTACTACAGCCTATATCATTACTAGCAGATGGAACTATTTCATGCCCTCAAATACTATAGGTAATTACTGTATGTCAACAATTAGAACCTAATTTTGTTGCATTTGCTGGATACATTTTTTCAGGAGAAATATTTCCTGTCCATATTTACATACCTATTACAATATCTTTCTCTTCGAATGGTCGCCAAAATGACAAAATTTTGATTGTAACCAACAAAATAATCTTAATCAATTAAAAAGTTAATCAAACAAAATTTTAATCACAGCAACAGCTAACAGATATAATTCTTATTCAGAATAGAATGTGTCGTAAATAACAAAAATGAACTAAGCCAACCCTGTGAAGTTCACAGTCAATATGAACTATCCGTTGAAGTAAATTTTTTATAGACCAATCGGAAGCTACATTGCACCAATGAGAATCAAGTGTTGTGGGTAGGTAAAGACTCGAAATGATTCATGACTTGTTTATCTTTTCGGCTTTTTAATCCTCAAAGAGACCTTGCCGCATACTGTTATTATAACGTGAAACAGTGCAAATTAATTTTACTCAAAACTATACCTAAACTAATTTTCTGGTGAGAGATGACCATTTTCAAAGCAGGTTTCCTTTGCCACAAAAACGAAGGTCGGCGTTTTTGTCATTTAGATCACCTATACATTCCGAAATCTGTTCCAGAAAAATTCTAAGTTGAAAATATATCCAAATTAAAGCTTATTTCAGTTTCGTCGTATTTAATAAAGTGTTTTATCAACAGATGACGAAAAATAATTATTTATTTTCACACTTCATACATTTTTGAAAAATGATATTTTTCAAAAACAGTGACCGGTCAACTAAGGAGCAACAACTATTTCCCGTGCAATATGCACCGCCGGATATTGAAGTACACTCCAAAGTCAAACGGGGTTAGTATATCTACAAGATATTTTGAAACCAACCATTCCGGTTTGCGATTAGAAGGGATAACACAACTTGTAGACTGGTTTCGGTGTATTTGCGCCTCATCAGTACAAGGTATGTGTTATCCGTCCGAGAATATCTAATTCCGGACTGAAGAATATACTTCAATCACAATCAATACATGTCTTCCAGTAACGGAAATGTAAAGATTGTGACACTAGCGACATCTTCACTTCCAATCGCAAACCAAAATTAGAACAATTTTTGACACGTGGGCTTGAAACAATAAAGCTTATTACAGTTTCCTGTAATATTTTCGTATTTAATAAAGAGTTTTATCAGCAGATGTCGAAGAATAATTATTTATATTCACACAACTTCATACATTTTTGAAAAATAATATACAAATTGCATATTGCACGGGAAGTAGTTGCTGCTCCTTAGTTGAACGGTCACTGATTTTGAAAAATTTCAACAAAAATGTATGAAGTGTGAATATAAATAATTATATTTACATTACTTGTATGTCCTCTACATTTTGTTCTACACTAAGATAGTCTTGCCTAGTTTTAGGTAGACTTTGATCAGTTGTAACAAAATTTAACCACTATCTGTTTTACTACGCCTATACTAACAATAATAGAGCTCATGTAGAAATCTGTCGAACGCTTTTGTTTTGCCGACTTCGAATCATTCTCAATTAAACAATATTTTATCATTAAATGAAAATGGTATATTTCCGCAAGAAGTTTTTTGCGTGTTTATGTTTATAAAATTGTGTAAAATGTAAAGCAGAGACGTATTTTATTGTAACTGGTTTCAGTTAATCAAAATTATGCATTTTCGCAAAAAAATTCGTTCTTTCGATTGGAAAAGGTTCCAAATAGTAAATAAACGAATATTTCTTACATAACCGATTTCAGCTAAACAAAAGTTAATCCAAATGTAAATTTTCAAAAAAAACCTGCATAGCTTGTTATAAAAATTCAATATTACATAATTTTCAACTGCCCTATAGGTATATAGCGACCCGATAATATAATAGCTAATAATATCACAAGGTCATTCAAGCTATTTAAATTTGTTATCTATAAATGAAATTTAATTTATACGCAGTGTTTTATTGGTAGTACTAATTAGATCGTTTGTTATTACATACATTTTTATTTACCTTATTTTTAATCACCTATTACTTATCTATCTGTACGTGGTGTCCCACCGAGAAATATTTTATACAGTTGTACAGGGCGAGAGAAAAAATTGGCCTATTTCAACTAAAACCTTTTTAACTAACTTGATTGGAACACGTGTACGTTTTCACACTATGCGAAAGTTGCATTCTCAAGCTCTTCAAAATATGAACGTGTGTAATTTTATTTTCAAAATTTGTGAAAGTGCGTGAAAATGCCGAGATGATCAAATTAACAATGAAAACATATTTTTTCCTGCAAAACACAAATTTTTATACACAGAGCAGGCCTTTTCTTAATTTCTTTGATAACCGTTGGAAAAGTAATGCGAAAAGTACACGCTATGTCACTTTTCCGCACCGAAATGTAAAACACAGATACCTATGATCTGTCAACTTTTTTTGACAATTTGACATATTTATTATAGTGAATTTCTGGATGTACAATTTTAAATTTAAACCGAAAGTAAGTAAACTATCCATTTGATTATTTACTTATTCATTATTTATTATTTAAATTTCACTGTTAATTTACATTTAACTGATTTTTCCAAATTTAATTTTTATTTTGTTAAGTTCTTTCTGTTCAAAGTTTCATTAAAAAACCTATATAACTTACTGTGGTTCTAGAAAAAATATACAGCTTGTACGCAAAGCAATTTTTCTTCAAGCGTGCGGAAAAGTATATTTGAGAAAGTTCTACTTTTCAGTACGCTAAATACTACTTCACCGTGCGCAAAGTATTATAGTTTGTTTCAAAAAGTATATAGAGTAGTGGAATGCAATAATCGTTCAACAATCACATGTTTATCGGATATTACAGAGTTGTACTCAAACTTGACGAAATATTTTACAATAATTTAATACTAACGTTAGATAGGTACCTACTATTGAAAAATGCCACAACTTTTAAGTTTATAAAAGAACACTTCGAATATAAAATTATGTGCCATAAAATATTGTACTATAAAATGAAATAATTTCCTAACACACTAAACACTCTAAAAAGTTATTATTAAATTGTAAAATATTTTGTCAAGCTGTACAACTTTGTAATATCCGATAAACATCTGGTTGTTAAAGGATTATTACAATCCAATGTACTTTTTGAAACAAACTATGGGTAACTATTGAATTTTATAATAATAATTTTTCCGGTTTTGAAATTTTGTCTAATGTTGCGTTAATATAACTATCATTGATTACATCAACAACCAGATTGTAATTAATAATCCTGTTAGATAGTATCTAGTTTATTCATTGATTCGTTTGGGTTGTGCTCAACAGCCCAGGCACTTGAACTGAATCTTTGTATCATTTCCCACTCCAGAAGCTTCGTGTCTTCCATATAGGCCACCAGTTAGTTTAACTGGAGGAATTTTCAGTTGTTGTGATGGTTGCATAATTTCCTCTCCAAAGTGCTTCCGTCTCAGTCCTTCTAAGTTCTCACAGAAACAGAGTATGTGAGTAGATGACCAGTCCCCAGGTCGGTAACTGTTTTCAAATGTATCTTATCTAGTATCCATAGCTTGGTTGAGAGTACCTTGTCTACCTTGTTCAGTAAACTCTTTGTATAGAGATGTCCCTGTGTCAACCTCTATTTGAGTTGGTGTTTCTTATCTAGCCAGTTCCCAATTTCTCCTCTTATGTAATCCTTTGTAATTCCACAAAACGGTTCCGGACCTAAAAAGTCTGCTTTAGAACCTTTTTTAGTTAACTGGTCCGCTATTTCATTATCTGCAATCCGCTCAGCTCATGTGCCGGCACCCAATAATTTTAAATGGTATCTATCTAGTAATTCTATATCTAATTTTAAATGATACTTTTTCTCGTATTCCGCCCGCACGTATGGAAAATGTTGTTCCTAGCACATGCGTTAAGTGTATTTTCCGCACGTAAGTAACTATTTATGAGTTTTTGGTAACTTCTACTTATTTCAATGTATAAATTACAAATGAATTGAAAATGCATAACAAGTGGAAACATTAAACTCTTTTCCTTTCCAATGAACTGAGAATTGAGTGATTTCAATCACGAATCTAGCTTCAATAGGCAAATCACGATCCTTTATATTTGACAAGAAAGTGGAAAAATCTGCTTTTAAAATTATATTCCCAAGAGAATTAATTTGGTAATTTATTTCTGTATTTTATCTGGCACGTTTTTGTACCAATCTTACCAATAATTTCCAAATTTAATTATTTTTGGTAAGGATACTTAATATAAAACCTACTGTATTTTTCAACTCAGCTAAGTTTGATTGAAAATAATCAACATCATCAAATAATAATAACCTTCGTAACAAAAGTTATTAACGACATACTTGTCTGTAAGGTAATTTACCTTGACTCAGATCACGCACTGTGTAAGATCGTTTGCTAATTTGTATCTTAAAATTCAACAAACTCCATTTCACATACCGCATTTTTAACATTTATTCAGGTAGTATATGAGTATGGTATAAGCGTTTCAACGGTTTCTTCATAGACCTTTTATTTGTTGGTTTGGAAAATTAAATGGATATCTCTCTCTCTGCAATTTGCGAGATACATTAATATGAAAGTGGGTCAGATTGATCGCCACAATAGGATAAAGAAAACTCTTTGGACGTCTATAAAATCTATAATGATAATACAAAACAATGGTGTCAAAATGTAGTAAAATGCATACTGTAGGAGACAATAAATTATAAACAGGGCGTTTCCAAATTTATGTGAGAAAAATTCAGAAGGTGATTCCTCGTACTAACTTATGATGGATTTTCTAGAAAAATCTGCCTTATCTGTAAACAATATGTTTTCCAGAAATTGAACTCGCTGAACTCTTAAAACTCGCCACAAATATTTATTATCTTTACATATAAAAATTTCGTGTCGCAACTACTGAAATGATTCTGCACACTGCGCGCAGTTTGATCCAACTTGAGAGATATATCCCAATTTATAATCGCAATATTTTCAATTGCAAACTATTTGTTTATTATACAGTGTGGAAACCATTTATGGAATAAAATTCTTTATGCCATTATTTTAGAAAATTATAAAAAATGCCGAGACACGTCAACTTTTGAATTGAGTTGTGCGTTATGTAAACATAAATTTAAATGTACAGGGTGATTCACGCAAGTATGCCATAGCCGGTGTTGTTTTTGTATATTTGCATATTTTTGAAATCCCCTTAATGAACCGATTTCAACAAACTAAATAATGTATGGTCAATTATGAATTATATTGGGTGAAATTTTTATTTTTACAGTTATTAAACACATACATAAAATACCTGATGTATTAGATTTTAATACATTAAAATAAATGCTCAAAATGTTCTCCACCTAGTTGTTGGCAATAGCACAGTCTCCTATAGAACTCCTCCTTAACTTTGTTTAAAGTTTGAGGTGAAATATTCCGTATTTCTGTAGTTATCCTGTCTTTGAGGTCTACAATGCTAGTTGGTTGTGTTGCATATACTTTGTTCTTGAGATAACTCCGCAGAAAAAAAGCTAACTGCGTAAGGTCTGGCGATCTAGCTGGCCACTCAATAGTACCTCTTCGTCCAATCCATTTATTGGGGATGATTTCATCTAAATAAGTCCTTACCATTAAAGCATCAACCCCACCAAAACCATCTTGATAGCCTTCACTAAGAAAAGAAAACTCAACCTCAAAACCATTAAACTTGATGGGAACGACGTTGAATGGAGACAAGAAGTCAAGTATCTAGGTTTGACTCTAGACAGCAAACTCCTGTGGAACAAACACGAGAAGGAGATTACATACAAAGCAAAAATGGCTCTAATGGTGTGCAGGAATCTGGCAGGGAGAAACTGGGGTTGTAACCCAAAAATCCTAAGCTGGATGTACACTGCCATAGTGAGACCAATTATCACTTATGGAGCCATTGCGTGGAGTAATAGAACTAGCCTCTTGACGACGAGAGAAAACCTCTCTAAAATTCAAAGACTAGCCTGTATATGCATAACAGGAGGAATGAGTACATGCCCAACGGCAGCAATGGAAGTGATTCTCAACCTCACACTATTACATATGGTGGTGGAGAGTGTTGCAGAAAGAACAAGATACAGACTAAGCAGAGAGGGAATCATTAAAAAAAAAAACCACCTCTTCACTTCTTAGAAATCAGACAACCTGGGACATGCCACAAGATGGTATGATGAAAAAGTATAACTTTTCAAAGAAATTCGTTACGGAATTAAGCAACAAGAAGGAATGGGATCCAAATACCATTACCAGACTTGGAAAGAATGCCATTCAATGGTACACATACGGCTCAAAAGCAATAGAAGGAACTGGGATGGGAGTGTACGGGCCAGGAACCAAACACTCTGAAAGCTTGGGAAAAACCCCAAGTATCTTTCAAGCGGAGATTCAAGCAATCAGAAAGTGTGCCCAGTTCAATATTGACAAAGAATATAGAAGGCAAAGGATTATCATAATGTCTGATAGTCAAGCAGCCATTAAAACAGTGAGTTCTTGTGTAATCAGTTCCAAAATGGTGTGGGAATGCCTAGGCAAACTTAATGAACTAGGCGAGAAGAATATAGTCACCTTACTGTGGATTCCAGGACACACTGGAATAGAAGGAAACGAAATAGCAGATGAACTAGCGAAGAGGGGAACTGAAATACCCTTTTGGGGGCCGGAACCTTTTTGCGAAATCAGCTCCAATGTAATATTGGAAGAAATAGGTAAAGCCGAAGAAAAGAGAAGATCTGACAATTGGAAAGATCTAGTAGGGCTTAGGCAATCAAAGATTCTTCTGGGTGACTACAACCTTTTGAGATCAAATGAATGCATAAGTCAAAGCAAAACTGCACTAAGAGTTTCAACAGGAATCCTAACGGGACATTGTCGCCTGAATGGGCACCTTAAAAAGCTCAAAATAGTGGAGGAGGAAGATTGTAGGTTTTGTGGAGTGGAAGAAGAATCCTCCATCCACATACTTGCGAACTGCACAGCAATTCAGAATCCTAGGGCACAGCACCTGGGAGACTACTGGATAGAAGAGGGACAGTTACCTAAGTTGAAGCCTGCAGATATCCTAAAATTCCTCGGGGAAATAGGACTAAAGGAGCTACTAGTATCTGAGACTTTCCTCAGGAACTAAGTAGAAGTAAGGGGCACAATAGATCTTTTAGGTCTCAGTGAATGTTACCCCAAAAGACATACATACATACATACATACATACAATTAAAGCATAATGGGGTGTTGCCCCGGCTTGCTGGAACCAAACATTTTCATTCGGTAAGCTAGGATCTATTGCGTTGGGATATAAGTTTGCCAACGCAGGAATAACTTCATTTCTAAGCATATTTAAATATTTTTCGTCGTCTATGATACCGGCCCAAACGTTCACCTTTTGAGGGTACTGAGTATGTGTCTCACGCATCCAATTAGGATTATCTGCTGACCAATATCTACAGTTCTGTCGGTTTACCTCTCCATTCAATGTGAATGTTGATTCGTCAGAAAAAAGAATGGTACCAAGAGCTATCTCATTTCTGTTCAGCTTATCCATCAATCTTTCGCAGAGATCCATTCTACGATCTGGATCGTCTTCTGTTAACTCCTGCACAAAAGTTAATTTGTAGGGATGAAGTTTTTCTTTATGAAGACATCTTAGAGCAGTTGTATGACTAACATTATTTTCACGAGCAATTAGACGTGTACTTGAAGTTGGATTCTCTTCGACACTTAACAAAATATCCACTTTCACATCATCTTCAACGAAGTGTGGTTTTCTTTTCAATGGTTTGACATGTCCAAGTTCTCTGAATTGTGCATGAATTTTAGACACAGTACTTTATGAAATATTAGGAATTTGGGATATCTGTGATTAAATAAGTTTGCCACTTCAACTTACTTTTGCAGTTGTGATGCCTTTTGGCCTAAACATTAAGTCATTAATTATTTAAAATATTATCGAATAAATTCCCTTCAGCTAATTCCAATAAA
Source organism: Lochmaea capreae (assembly GCA_949126875.1). Taxonomy (NCBI): domain Eukaryota; kingdom Metazoa; phylum Arthropoda; class Insecta; order Coleoptera; family Chrysomelidae; genus Lochmaea; species Lochmaea capreae. The sequence goes on along the minus strand of OX421404.1, from coordinate 183,173 downwards.
CCACGAATTGTTTTATAAATAATAAATATAAAGGTTACACGTACGAGTCAATGTCAAAGCAAATAAACATTATCTAGTATCATGTATGTTTACTTATAGTGAACTTGACTCTTTGTATATATAGGTAACAATAGTATTTTAAGTATTCATTATTAATTCATTATTAATTCATTATTAATTCATTATTAATTCAATATTAACTCATTATTGATTCATTATTATTATTAAGTCATTATGATGGTCATTCATGAAAGGATGATTACAGTCAGTATCATTCATTCTAAGTAGTAATCTAAGAGTAGTCAATTAGTGTTAGTGGTTAATGTATAGTAAATATTAAATAGAACATGTCCCAGTGAAACAGGTAGTTGTTTTATTCCTGGGGGATGACCCACCAAGTGACCAGCAGCACCACCTAGTCAGAGGCCCTTCTACTATCCTACTACACCCAGTATCCTCATTACATTACACATTACATGGCGATCCTGCAAACAATTGGAGTTCTGTAACAATGGGTGGTAAAGCAACGAAACAAGCGGTCCAAGAAAATGGCGTGGTCAACAGTAATTTTATAGTACAAGAAGAGGAACTCAAAGCAGATCTGGAGGTGAAGATTCTTATCTACATTATTGTGGTTGTTTTGGTACTACAATTTGGATGGTCTATATATAAGAATCATAGAAGACAAATGAAGAGGGAGATAAGAAGAAATCTACAGCAAAGCACGCTAAATCTGTAGGATGGTGAGAATATTATTTTTTTTGTAAACTTTAAGGGTATATTCTGTTTTGTGGTTAAAATTTTTTTTTGATAATTGATATTTCATATTTTTATTTCTATTGACAATGAATTTTAAATGTCCTCGAGTGATGGAAATGCAGTAACGTGGGATGAATTTGAGATTAGATTGAATTTAATTTTAGAAGATATACGTAGGAATAGTAAGCGTGTGTTAAAAAAGGAGGTTCCAAAAAGCTCAGATAGTCATATAGATATAATAAATAAGTTGTGTGATTCATTTAATAGTTTCTCTAAGTTAATAAATAAGAATTGGTATAAGTTAGAGGAGAATCAGCAGAGTACATGTATTTTATATTTTAACAAAATTAGAGAAAAGGTAGATAAAGCATTTCAAGTGTTAGATTGTCAGTATGAAGTTCCGTCTCAATTAATTACGCGTAATAATTTAATTAATAATTTAATAGTATTAGAAGCAATGAGCAAAGATAAAAAGGAGAAAATGGCATTAAGTATGAATGACTTTTTCAATTTAGCTGGTAAGATATTACCAAATGAATTTAATGGGGATATAAGCAAATTGCAATCTTTTGTAGATGCTATAAGTTTGCTACAGGTTGGTGCAGCAGAGCATGAGGAGAATGCTATACTATTTGTGAAAACTAGGCTAACTGGAAAGGCCAGGAGTCTAATCACCACCGAAAAATCGTTGGTAGAAATTATAGGAACCCTTAAAAAGGGACTAAAGGGAGATAGTGCTAGTTTAGTAGGAGCTAAATTAAGCAAATTAAGACAAAACAATAAGGATATAGTTGAGTATGCTTCAGAGATGGAGAAATTAACAGATCAGTTACAAGCCGCGTATTTGGCAGAAGGAATGCCAGTACATTTAGCAACTAAGTATACAACAGAAGCAGCAGTAAAATCACTGATCGACAACTCAGCATCAGAACGGATAAAAACCGTTATAGCAGCTGGGAATTTTACGACACCACAAGAGGTGATGACTAAATTGGTTTCCATCAATGTGGGAAACAATCAGTCAACAGGAAGTGTTCTGCATTATAAGGCAGATAGAAATAAGTTTGTGTCAGGAAATACCTATTTTCCACAGCGAAATACCTATTTTCCTCAGCGAAGACACTCGTATGTAAATCATAATGGAGAAAATAATTTCCATAGGAAAAATAACTACGATAACAGTAGGAAATTTCACGCCAATCAAGGCAATAGGAGATTTACTGGTTACAGGGAGAAACCAGAAGAATATAGAAACAAGCCTAACAATAGGTTTAACAATGATAATAAATATAGAAATGTAAGAATGTGTGAGAGTGGAGAGACGAGAGTGGAAGATGAACAGAAAGAATTGGGGTTTTGAAAAAGAAAGGTGAAAAATCCAAAATTTTAAATAACTTGCATAATAATAATCATTATATTTATAACTTTGATTTAACTCTTTCAAACTTTGTGCAAATTAAAACTGACATATCGGATAATATAGATACTTTTATATTAGATACAGGTGCAGATATATCGTTATTAAAAATTTCAGATAATTTTCCACATCACTTAATAAAGACAACACAAATCTTAAATATTAAAGGAATAACTCAGGGAGAAATTAAAACTTTGGGTACAATAGAAACTTTTCTTTTTATTAAGGGTATAGCATTTCAACATTGTTTTCATGTAGTAGAGGAAGAATTTCCTATACCTACGAATGGAATTCTAGGTAGGGATTTCATAAGAAATTATAATTGTATTTTAGATTATTCAGAATTAAAATTATACATAGATTGTAAATCTAGGAATACAGTAACATTAGAAATTCTTGACAATCCTGAATATGATACTTTGGCAATACCGCCTAGATGTGAAGTCTATCGGTTGGTAGAAAGTTTCAAAAACTTAAGACAGGATAAAGTTGTCGAGCAACAAGAACTATTACCAGGAATATTTATAGCAAGATCTATTATATCAAAAACTAATCCTTATGTCAGAATTTTAAACACAAATTATGAAAGCAAGTCGATAAATACAAACAATATTAAAATATTGGATTTAAATTTATTTCATGTATATGCTGTGAAGAATGAAAGTAAGAATAGGTTGAAAGAATTAAGAAAAACATTAAATTTAGAGGTACCAGAATACGTGAGGGATAAGCTAATAGATCTTTGTGAGAATTTTTCAGATATTTTTGCTTTAAAGAACGACATTTTAACGCATAATAATTTTTATGAGCAAAAGCTATTGGTAAAAGATGATACTCCAGTATATATTAAAAATTATCGCACGCCACATTCTCAATCTTCAGAACTTAATAATCAGGTCCAAAAGTTATTAGAACAAGGTATAATTGAATCTTCAATCTCAGATTATAACAGTCCAGTTTTACTTGTTCCCAAAAAGGCAATCAATGGAGAGAAGTCTTGGAGACTTTGTATAGATTTCAGGCAATTGAACAAGAAAATAGTCACAGATAAATTTCCATTACCCAGAATAGATTCGATTTTAGATCAGTTAGGGAGGTCGAAATGGTTTTCAGTCATAGATCTTATGTCAGGTTTTCATCAAATTCCTTTAGAACAGTCGTCAAGGAAATATACATCTTTTAGTACAGAAAAAGGTTCTTTTCAGTATACAAGATTACCATTTGGTTTAAATATAAGTCCAAATAGTTTTTCAAGAATGATGTCCATAGCATTCTCAGGATTAACTCCAGAAAAAGCATTTCTTTATATGGATGATATAGTCGTAATAGGGATGTCAGAAAATCATCATTTAAGTAATCTCGAAAGGGTGTTTGACACATGTCGGAAATTCAACCTTAAATTAAATCCACAAAAATGTCAATTCTTCAGGCGAGAAGTAACGTATTTAGGACACAATTTGTCCAGCGAAGGGGTTCTACCCGATAAGGCAAAATATTCAGTCATTGAGAAGTATCCAGTGCCCAAAAATTCAGAAGAATCTAAAAGGTTCGTAGCATTCTGTAACTATTACAGACGTTTCATTCCAAATTTCGCTGAAATATGCATACCTCTCAATAAATTATCTAGGAAAAATGTGAAATTCGAGTGGTCGGAAGACTGCGGAAAATCATTCCAAATACTAAAATCGGCATTAATTCAGCCGCCTATTTTGAAATATCCAGATTTCAATAAAAAATTTATATTGACAACAGATGCTTCAAATATTGCGTGTTCTGCAATACTTAGCCAGGAATACGAAGGTATAGATCTACCTATAGCTTATGCATCGCGAGGTTTTAAGAAAAGTGAATTAAATAAACCTATAATCATGAAAGAACTGTTAGCTATCCATTGGGGAATTAATCATTTTAAGTGTTATTTATATGGTTCTACACATTTTATTGTGAAAACGGATCACAAGCCGTTAACACATCTTTTTTCGATGACAGACCCAACTTCGAAACTTACAAGAATTAGACTAGACCTAGAAGAATACAACTTCGAAATACAATATTTGAAAGGAAATTCAAATTATGCGGACAGTATTTCAAGGATATCCATAAATGAATTAAAAGACTTGTACATTGACAATGCTCACATCTTAGCAATAACGAGGTCAAAAACTCGTCATAATAAAGCTCAGCCTATAGGAGAAGATAAAATAGTTTCCACAGAAATAAAGGAAGATATTCGCAAGCCAGCAGTATATAAAGTACTGAATAATTTAGAGGCGCATAAATTACCAATTCTGCAATTTGAAAATAACCGTGTTTCGTTAAGGATGAACATACGGATCAAAAACAGGATGAGATTTAGCCAAGCCTTATTAAATACCGATATAGTTAACTTTGATTTAGATCAAACGTTAGTTCAGCTTGATAAGCTAGCGGTAAATAATGGTATAAAAAGGATGAAAATTTATATGAATGATATTATTTTCACACAGTGCACTATAAAAGAGTTTATGGAAAAAGGAAACAATACGTTAAAAAACGTACAAATATGTATTTGCGATATACCTAAGATGGTGGAAAAAGAAAAAGAAAAGCAACAGATTTTAGAAACTTATCATAACGATCCTTTATTTGGAGGTCATGTAGGAAATAACAGGCTATTGAAAAAATTAAGAGCGAATTTTAGATGGAAAAACATGGAAAAAGATGTAAGAAAATATATTAAGCAATGTCACAAGTGTCAGGTCAATAAAGCAAAGAATAATCACAAGGAAGAATTTGTATTAACGGATACAGCAGAAAAACCATGGGATATAACATATATAGATACGGTCGGTCCTTTTCCACAAAGTGAAAATGGTAACCGTTATTGCATCACAATGTTATGTGAATTAACGAAATATGCAGTAATAATTCCAGTTAAAAACAAAGAAGCGAACACGATAGCTCGTGGAATTTTTGAAAATTTCATACCAAATTACGGTCTAATGAAACAAATTAGGACAGATTTAGGCACAGAATATAAAAATGAAATATTCAACGCTTTAACTAAAATGTTAAATATTAGGCATAATTACTCAACAGCATATCATCATCAATCTATAGGAGGTTGTGAGAAATTACATAGAACGCTTAATGAGTACGTGAGACACTTTATAAATGAAAGTAAGGATGATTGGGATGAATGGTGTAAACTATTTGCTTATTGTTATAATACGACTCCAAGCTCGTATCATGGTTATACGCCATTTGAATTATTGTTCGGTAGACGTGCTAACTTACCCGAGAATCTAACAAACGAGATGGAGCCATGCTATAATATTGATGAATATCAGAATGAGTTAAAATATAAACTGCAGGTAGCTCATCAGAGAGCAGGAAAATATTTAACCAAATATAAACTGAGTAGACAAAGTCAAAATAGTAAGGTAGCTAATCCAGTTGATTTTAAAATAGGGGATTCAGTTTTAGTAAAGAGGGAAAATAGAACAAAATTCGAATCTCAATATATAGGTCCATTTACAGTCACAGAGGTGAGTGATGTTAACTGTAAAATTAAATTAGAATCAGGTGTGATAAAAGAAATACACAAAAACAGAATCCATCCTTATTGTAAAATGAATTAAAAATTGTAAAATTGAAAGTGCGAGTGAGTTTATAAACATTTCCGAATAATAAACAAAAGTGTTATAACAAACGTTCAAAACATTGAAGTGAAAATAAATAAACAACTAAGTGATCGTAAACAATTTTTAAAGGCAATGAACATTCATTTATTTATGAATATATTATGTAATCGTAGGTTAGTGACATTATTTAATAACCATCTACCATTTATTTTTAGGATAATTGTAAATTCATTTCATTAGGGGGAAAGGAAGCTCAACGGAATTTATTCTTTTTGTAAAAGGGGAAGGTGTGATGCCTTTTGGCCTAAACATTAAGTCATTAATTATTTAAAATATTATCGAATAAATTCCCTTCAGCTAATTCCAATAAACCACGAATTGTTTTATAAATAATAAATATAAAGGTTACACGTACGAGTCAATGTCAAAGCAAATAAACATTATCTAGTATCATGTATGTTTACTTATAGTGAACTTGACTCTTTGTATATATAGGTAACAATAGTATTTTAAGTATTCATTATTAATTCATTATTAATTCATTATTAATTCATTATTAATTCAATATTAACTCATTATTGATTCATTATTATTATTAAGTCATTATGATGGTCATTCATGAAAGGATGATTACAGTCAGTATCATTCATTCTAAGTAGTAATCTAAGAGTAGTCAATTAGTGTTAGTGGTTAATGTATAGTAAATATTAAATAGAACATGTCCCAGTGAAACAGGTAGTTGTTTTATTCCTGGGGGATGACCCACCAAGTGACCAGCAGCACCACCTAGTCAGAGGCCCTTCTACTATCCTACTACACCCAGTATCCTCATTAGGATACACACATTACATTACACATTACACAGTTATCCCCGTACCCGATCATCATTAAAATCTCAATTCGGTGAGTCTCAGTTAAATATTTCATTGTTATGTCGACAAGGAAAGAGTGTTTGACAAAGATTTTACTTTTTCAGTATAAACTGTCAACACATCAACAACTGACAGAATAGAAAACAATCCACATTATTTACCGATTTTGTCTAATTATTGGCGTTTTTAGGCAATTTTTAGGTATTTATGATAAAATTCATGGGCGTAGCAGGTTTTGTTTAATATACAAATACGTCTAATAAATAGTTAGTTTAGATTTTTGATAAATCCATATTTAGCTAATTTAAAAAAGTACCAATATTTCAAGTGTAATAAATTATTAATTTTAAAATTTCACCCTGTATAATTCATAATTGACCATACATTATTCAGTTTGTTGGAATTGGTTCATTGAGAGGATTTCAAAAATATGCAAATATACAGGGTGTTTCATTAAAAAAAAACACCGACTATGGCATACCTGCGTGAATCACCCTGTACATTTAAATTTATGTTTACATAACGCACAACTCAATTCAAAAGTTGACGTGTCACGGCATTTTTTATAATTTTCTTAAATAATGACATAAAGAATTTTATTCCATAAGTGGTTTCCACACTGTATGACAAGGACTTATAATTTTCCGTGATATCCATAAGATTCTAATAGATGGTGGTTAAAGATCATTTATTAGCTGGATTGAGTTAGTATACAATAGATGGCGCTATGTCCGTATACCCAAGCTACAATTTATTTCACGTTACATGAGTACAAAATTCTCTTACGACACTAGCAGACCCAGCCTCGTAAATACGTTAAATTATAATATTATAGTGAACTATGGAACACAGTGACATTATTATTGCTTTTCCAATTTTGTGCGCTTTATTGTTTCATTCATTCATTCAACATTGAAACTGCCACTAGACATTCATAACAAACCAAATGCAATATGTAACATAAAAAAATAGCGGAATAGCCGCAGAGTTGCGAAAAAGTTCAATCATAGTTTGGGATGACTCACAAATATTCACTAGAAGCATTGCACAGAATTATGATAGATTTGAACGGCAACGATGAACTTTTCCGTGGTGTTATCTGGTGATTCCTGACAGACCTTACAGGTTATTCCTCGCTCTAATTTCGCCGATGACATTAATGCATGCTTAACAATTGCAAAATGATCCATCAGCACAAAGATTTTCCGAATAATTGCTAGATATTGGCAGAGGCGTCCACGGCCTACCGGTACAAAAAGGCCCCGCACCTCACAGCCGAAAATAAATTTAAAAAAGTATGGACAATCCAAAAGTACACGCAACAAGGTTTTCTCTAACGTGGAATCAAGATTTATGTATTTAAATCAACATTTTGGAAATTTTGGTTTTCTCTGTGACTTAAACAAGTTAAAAAAAATTCCAAAAGAGCAAATAGGTACTGAAAAACTGTCAGGATTTACACGCGGTCCTGAAAGTAGGTGAGAGCACTAAGAGCAGTGACTTTCAGCGTTATGAGTAGTATGAGAGGTTATAAAATATGATCCCAAATTTACCGAACTCTATTAAAAACGTCAAACATCTGCTCCTATATATGATACAAAACGATTTGAAAGAAATTTACCCAAATATTCACATTGTCATTAGAATTTTGTTAACAACACCTACAACATCCGCTGAAAGGAACTTTTCAAAATTGAAACCAATTAAAAATGATTTAAGAAATACTACTTATAGGTCAGGAAAGACTTTCAGCTTTGGCAGTCGTCTTCGTAACTAGACGATTATAATCGATAGCAAATGAAGAAAGGGAGGAAATAGAGACCGGAGAAGCTCTCTCTGTCGTAGAGATTTATTTTCATCCTACATTTCTCTCGGGAAAGTACGTATAGTATTATTCATTTCAGTTGCAGACTCCAAGTAAAGGAACATTTTTAAATCAAGGAAGTTTGAATGTGCTTATTATTCAGTTATTTTAGCTTTGATTCACAATTCGAGTATCATTTCAGTATTTATAAATTAAACGAAACCAAAAAATTGTTTTCTGGTGTTTTATAAACAATTTAGACGGAAGACACTTTGAAAAATTTTAAGCAAAAAATGGTTTTTATTTCAAATTCTTATTTTTCCATTCGATTTTCATACATCGCTTCCTAATTACATGAAGAGGAATCCTTAAACTGCGTGAACTGTTAGAATCTGCACCATTTTACAAAAATTTGAAAAATAGCTAACAGACACAAAACTGATAACGTTTCTAATAAAAACTGAAAAAAAACAAGTTGTTTTTTCGTAATGTAATTAATTTTTATCATCAGTTCAAGAAGTCCATGTTTTAAGAATGTAGAATACAAAATTGATTTTGGATTTCGTCAAGAAGGTAAATTACAGAGAGCCACCTCAGCTGCATTTATTAAGACTTCTATTTTTATGAATTAATATATAAAATTCTCGTGTCACAATGTTTGTTGCCAAACTCCTCCGAAACGGATTAAGCGATTCTTATGAAAATTTTTGTGCGTATTTGTCAAGTCTGGGAATCGGACATCTATTTTTCATCGCCCTAAATGTTAAGGGGAGTCCATCCCTAATTTTTTATTTTTTAAACAAAATTTTTTGTTTTCATTTTTATGATACAGCATACCAAAATACATACAACCCTAAATTTTCACCCTTCTATCATCAACCCCTATTTTTAAATTTCGATTTTAATATGTTTTCTTTTCATCCACACATGAGCAATAGGGTTGCAACATGGCAATCGAATATAATACATTTTTATTTCAATCTCCAGTTTAGATTCATAATTAGTCCCGATAGGCGGCGCTGCAATCGGGTTCATACTGAACAACTCCTAAACGGATGGACCGATTTTGATGAAATTTTATGTGTGTCTTTGATTAAGTAACTGGATGGTTTATGTTAACTTTTAGTTCCGGTAGGTGGCGCTGCAATCGGGTTCATACTGAACAACTCTTAAACGGATGGACCGATTTTGATGGAATTTTATGTGTGTGTTTGAGTAGGTTAGGTTAGGTTAGGTTTATGGTGAGTGGGTCTATAAGGCCCTCCACTGCGACCCGCAAGAGTCTATTGTGGCTCACACCTACTCAGATTTCACCAAACAAATTCAGCTTCTTAACAAAGCCGATTAGTTTATTTGGTTAGGGTTATTTCAGGTCCGAGGGCAAGAGAGCATCCCTGCCAAACATCAAATACCTGATTCGAGCCGCGGCGGGGCAGACACAAATTATATGCTCTGCTGTTTCATCATCTTCCAGACAAAGACGGCAGGTCGGATCTTCCGACAGTCCAAGTTTTAGCATATGATGATTCAGATGACAGTGGTCTGTTAAAAGGCCTGTTAGACAGCGTAGGTCATGCCTGCTATAGTCTAACATTTGTTTGGAGACATTCTTCGAAGGATGTATGAAAGCCTTTGAATGAACCAATCCTGGTAAATTATGCCAGAAGTCTAATGCTCTTCTTGCCGTCCAGGTATTCAGTGTTTGTTTGGCAAGACTTATTGCGATGCCAATTGTAGGTTCTGGTCCGATAGAAACACGTGCGGCACCCTCCCTTGCAAGAGAGTCTGCCTTCTCGTTTCCTTCCATGCCAGAATGGCCAGGGATCCAGACCAGCAATACTTTATTGAGTTCTCCTATTAAGGAGAGTCTTTTTTGGCAGTCTAGTACCAATTTCGACGTTACACGGTTAGAGCTAAGTGCTTTCAAAGCCGCTTGGCTGTCCGAGAAAATTTTTATTGTTCTATGTATGAGATTGGCCTGCTCCAATCTCTCCACACATGAAACAATGGCGTAAATTTCCGCCTGAAATACGGTTGCATAGGATCCTAGAGAGGTTGGGATTTCTGTCCTAGGTCTGCGCCCGTATACACCTGCACCAGAGCCTGAGGGTGTTTTTGAACCGTCTGTATACCAACAGCTGTCTGCTCTCAATAGTTCATCCTTACGGAGGACCCATTCATCTCTATTTGGAATTAGGACGGTATAAGGCAGGTCGTAGTTTACTGTTGGAGGCATTATGTCAGAGGTCATTCCCAGAATACTGTGACTTTCAGTGTCCACTAGCATTCTGCTTCGTTCTGTATAAGCCTGATTTGTGCATTTAGAAATATGCGCAATTCTGTATGTTGTCCATCTAGCCTCTATTTCCAAAAATATATGGAGAGGAGGTAGGTCCAGAAGGATTTCCATGGCTGCTGACGGTGTGGAGCTGAAAGCACCAGTAATTGCCAGGCAAGCCTGTCTCTGTAAACCAGAGAGCTTTGCTTGGGCCGTTCGCTGTAAAGCTTTTGGCCACCAGGCAATAGCTCCATATGTGATCATTGGTCTAACGATCATCACATATATCCAATAGATTTGTTTGGGTCCCATGCCCCAAGATTTACCACAGATCCTACGACATGTCCACAAGGATAGTCTGGCCTTATGGATAACTTTTTCCAAGTGAGCGTTCCAAGTAAGTTTCATATCTAGGATAATCCCCAAATATTTTACTTCCGCTGCAAATGGAATAACCTCACCATTGTAGGAAAGTAGTGGAAGATCCTCCAACTTTCTTTTCCTAGTGAAGGGAACTATTACAGTTTTACCAGGGTTAACAGACATCTGTTCCCTCTGACACCAACTGTGGACATCGTCCAACGTCTTTTGGAGGATATTATAAGCTACCCTTCCTGACTTGGTCCTTGCCAAAATGACAAGGTCGTCTGCATACGCTTGCAGTTCTACCCCTCTTCTTTCAAGAGCGCTAAGCAAGTTATCCATCAAGTGACCATAGTAGGGGAGATAGTACTCCGCCTTGTGGGCAGCCCCTGGAAACCTTAAAGCTAATGGTCTCGTCCTGAAGAGATGTAGTGGCTGTCCTATTAGTGAGCATGGCATATATCCAACCGGTAATGGTTGGTTTGATGCCCTTTTCAGTCAAAGCTGAACCAATGGAAGTCGGTAGTGCATTGTCAAATGCTCCTTCAATGTCAAGAAATATGGCCACCGCAATCTCCTTGTTGTTAAGGGATTGTGTGATTTTCTCAACAAGGTTGTGTAACGCTAAATCTGTTGATTTGCCAGTTTGATAAGCATATTGGTGGATGCTCAGGGGGGAATTATATAAAGCTACCCGCCTGATGTAGCAATCCAGTGCTTTTTCAAGTCCTTTAAGCAGGAAAGATGTTAGGCTAATTGGTCTGACCGATTTAGGGTGTGGGTCTGTGCGGCCCACTTTCGGTATATATACCACCCTAGCCGTCAACCAACTGGGTGGTATGTAATTCCACGCCAGACTAGCTCTGTACAGTTTAATGAGGATGGGTAAAAGTAATTCCAGTCCGTTTTGAAGCAGAGCTGGAAATATTCCATCCTCACCTGGAGATTTGAACGGCTGAAAATATTTGATTGCCCATTTAACTGCCGGTGCTGTGATAACTTCCTTGGCGGCCTCCCAATCGATCTTTTTTGGCCGCCTTGCGCCCTCAAAGAGTGGAGGTCGATTGTTATCCAGAGTCAAACTTCCAGGAAAGTGATTTTTAATCAAAAGCTCTAACGTTTCTTTTCTAGAGGTCGTAAAAGTGCCATCAGGTCGCTTCATCGACCCAATCTCAGCAATCGACTCTTTAGAGAGAATCTTGTGAATTCTAGTACTACGAGGTATATCAGAAATACTCTCACAGAAGTTTTTCCAAGACTCCCGCTTTGCCTTTCTGATTTCTTTATTATAACTTGTTAGAGTAGTTCTATAAAGCTCCCAGTTGCCTGACTCTTTATCTCGATTAAATAGTCGTCGAACTTCTTTTCTTCGCTTTTCTAGGCATTTGTTCCACCAAGTAGAGTTGCGATTATCTCTTTTAGTCTTGAGTGGACAGTTTTCATGATAGGAGGAGATCACTGCTTCGCGAAGTTTTTCCGCTGCAGTATCTATCCCATCGCAACTGTTAATTGTGGTGAAACCGTCCTCAATATAAAGTTGAAGGGAATTTTTATATCCACTCCAATCAGTAGCTTTTGAGTCGCGATATTCCACTACTGGCCTCTGGCCTATTTCAATGTTGAATTGAATATGTCTATGATCTGAACACGAAGGTTCAGTAGATACAGCCCAATGCTGTATCTTATTGCTCAGAAAGTTTGAGCTGATAGTTAAATCTAACACCTCTGATCTGTTTCTAGTTACAAAGGTTGGTTCTGAGTAAGTAACTGGATGGTTTCTATTGACAAATAGTCCCGGTAGGTGGCGCTGCCATCGGATTCATACTGAACAACTCCCAAATGGATGGGCCGATTTTTATGGCATTTAGTATAGGAATTTTTTTTTATACGGTCATTTAAAAAATTGGTTTGTCCGAAAAATTGTAAGACAATTCAGGAAAGTCGAATTTCCAAGAAATATATTCTTTCTATCAATAAATTAACAATATTACCTGATTTTGCCACCCAAAATAAGTAACAATGTGATATTTTTCATTCAAAATAAAAATAGTCAAAATTTGTATAATGTGACAGGACAACGTCTGTCGGGTCTGCTAGTATTAATATGTTAATTGGCCATATATTTTGTCAACTAAAACTGTTTGAAGCCACTTTTATTAACTGCCAAAAAATGTACCCTGTACTATGATAAACATCGAACAAAGTATATATTTTCATACAAAAGCAAAATAATAATTGCAAAACTAAAATAGTTATAATGATATTTCCTTAGAGGGTCCATCATAGGCACATTTCCCCTACTTTCAACACATAGATTGAAAATGAAGAGAGAGAGGATAGATAAAAAAGAGATATTTCGGATAGCCGTTCCGGATTGAATATTTGCCATTTTATAATATGAACAGTTTTTAATTATTGAGTTGCAATAATAAATTGTTTCAAAAAGTAGCCTATACTAGATTTCCAATTTTCTACTCATCAATGGCACGACTATTCGATTACTTGACCATAGAGTGTCGCACGAAATTATTAATTTGCTGAAATTTGAGATATGAACGATAACAACAGACGCCTTACAATCAAGTGGATAATTATTTAACTATGAAATAAAACAATAAAATTTTTTATTTTTTCTTATTTTCTTGGGAATGAAACCAAGATTAATCTTGACAACGGTAGCTGGAACGCTACCGAAACGTTGAAATAAAAAATAAAAAAAACATATTGTGGTTTCATTCTCAAGAAAATAAGAAAAAATAACAAGTAATGCCACAAGGAACTTATAGAAGATAATAAAATTTTTTGTTTTATTTCATAGTTAAGTATGAATCTTCATCAAGTAAAAGCCTCATCTATTCAATTTTTGAATAATTATTTCACTATTTACGATATCCTGTTAGAGAAAAAAAGAGTAATACACTGAATTTTTACTTGCTTCCTTCTAACACATTGTCACTTATGGATTATGTGTTAAGCTCCTTGTAACCAAGGAATATTTCTATTACGCTATATAATTTTCAACAACCATGGTTAAATTATTTATACTTATGAAAATGCGAAAACAATTTTTAAAACCAAGACTAATTTTTTCAGTCCAATGGTAGTAGTAGACGCGTTGAAGTGTAGAGTTCCCCATGACTCACCCTGTATATGATTAAATTGAATTCCAAACTATATTTTTGGTTTTGTTCATTCTACCTATGAATTATAGTTTTGCTTTCAAATGGTCGTTCAATTTATCTTTAACATGATCCCGCTGATATTTTTTATTACTTACTAACCTTGCTTAAAAATGGAAAACAAACAAATCTCGTTTTTATCAATTAAATTAGTGGTTTCATGACATTCACCCACATGACGATGGTTCAAGGATATTTTCAAATAAGCATACAAATATGGTTTATTTTACTTTAATTCAAAAATGTGGAAAATGAATTTATTGTCAGTGTGTATCTGATGAGGTGATATCAGTTACATTAGAATTATATATAATGTTATACAAATTGCTATTGTAAGTAGTTATAGTGTTTAAGAATAAAAAATTTTTTCTCCGATCGTGGGAAAAGTGACACTATTTTGACCTGTTTTCTATGCGCAAAGCTCAACATTCCAGAATAGTGGGCAGTTGCTAAGCAATTAAAAAATAACAGTGCGGTAATGTTACAAATGGATTATAACAATAAAATAAAACAAAGTATGGTTTTAATTTTTATATTGATAAAGTTGTTATAAAATAAATAAAAGAAACATCTAATTTATAACGATATTTAAACTATTTAAACCTATTTAAACTTACTTGATTACATCTTGAATGAAATATTTTTTAATAAATTTTTTAAACGTAAATCAACGATCGAAGAAAAAATAGTATGTATAATTCGTGGGAAAGGCATATTCCCACTAATTATACAATATACTATTCTGCTTTAAGTAGTAAGCAATAAGACACACTCAGAAATCTTGGATGTAACGTACTTAGAAGTTACTTAAACGGATTATTCTAAGGTAGCCATAGACAAATAATAAAAAATGAAAATGAAAAAAGTGATCTGACGGAGCACCCATTTAAATATAAGAATTGGGGAGTTTCGGTATTTTCCCCTACAATAGGCATGATGACTGATTTTGAAAAACTGCTCCACGATGTTTTCACATAAATACTTTATCTACAATAAATGTTATTTCTTAAGGAAAAAAAGTTTTTAAAGGAGAAATTTATCTTTTAAAAATGCATATTAAATTCTGCGCCAAAACGCAAGAATAGTAATGGCGTCTGTCTGTGACATCATCAATTCGTAAATACCATTTACAAGTGATCTGTGTCATTCTTAGAACATAAAACGGACTGTTTTATGTCATTGGTAATATCGTCAAACTTCAAACACTTGACAGCTTGCAGGTTAGAAGTTTATTTTGATACATAATTTGAATCACACAAAGAAAATTCAAAACAGAACAGATGTTCGGACCATAGATAGTTCGGACTATGGTTCGGACGAAAAACAAAATATGAAGGTCAAATTTGCGAAAGTACGACGTCACTCTCTTCTGATTGGCGTTTGAGCTAAGATGGCGGATTGTTAAATATTGTGTTTATATTTTCACTAAAATATTGATCATCACACATGTAAAATAAAAATAGGAAATTTTTTGAGAATCTCTGCATCATATATAATTATATCAAATCAATATTTTAGTGATTCTTAGTGACTGTCATCATGCCTATTGCCGGTTTACGAAATAATGAATGTATATCTCTCATTTGGACAATACTATATGCTCTGCTGTTCCATAATCTCTCAGACAAAGACGGTACGTCGGATTGTTCGACAGTTCAAATCTTACGATATGAGATTTAAGCGACAATGACAGGTTAAAAGTCCTGTTAGACAACGTAGTTCATGCTTACTATATAGTCTAGCACTTGCTTGGCAAAACTTGATAATATGGCAATGGCAGGTTCTGGACCAATAAAACCACTTACGGTACACTCTCTTCCAAGGGAGTCGGCCTTTTCATTGCCAACTATGTCAGAATGACACTTTATTCTGTTCAAGAAAATTTTTATTGTTTTGATTGTGAGATTGGTTTTCTCTGATCTTCCCACACATAAATCAATGGCGTTCTGCGACCGTATATACCTGCAACAGAGCCTGGGGATATTTTTAAGTCACCTGTATACCAACAGCTATCAGCTATTAGCAATTTTCTTTACGGAGGTCCCAGTTACCCTCTATTCGGAATAATGACGGTATATATACAAATAATTGATAAAAAAGCATCTCTAAAAGGGAAGAACGTTAGCATTGCGGATGACCAGACTGTACAACAACGCAAAGAATATAAGCTACTCCGAAAGCATCAACTATTAGCCAAAACTGATGGGAAGAACGAATGCTACATTAAAAAAACATACTTTATGTCGAGGGGGAGTCTTTTGAATACGAAGATCTACTAAAATTAGAAGAAAATAGTGACATCACCACGAAATCAAAAAAAGTTCCAAACGAGTATGTCAGGACCGGTATTGCGTGGGTGTTGATTGCTTGGACGATATGTACCCTAAATTCTTGTCTAAGGTAAGAAAATGATTGTGGAAATTACAGAGGAACAGCTTCTATACTTCAAGTTAAATATAAGAAAAAATCTTAGACATGATATTAAGAAGGATTGTAGAAGGTCAGCTACACACAAAGCGGGTTCAGACCAGGATACAATACCTAAGATCATGTCTTCACTACTAGAAACAGCAGAAAAATATCTGACAGGCAATAAAGAAATATATCTTTGCTTTATAGTTTTAGAAAAAGCATTTGATACAGTCCCACGACTTAAGAATCTGTGATTTTATACAAGGATTCAAAGCACTGTACAGAAATAGTAATACAATAATTGGAAGATCACACAACAATGATTCAAAATAATTTAAAACGATGCAGGATAATACAAAGTTGAGTACTTAGCTCATTGCTTTCCATAATATCTATGAACGAAATAATAATAAATGCCAATAATCAATACAGAAAAATAGACATATGATACAACAAATTACAAAACATTGTAATGAGCGAATGCGTATTCTATGAAGATCGGTTGAGTAGTGAAGGAGTGGAAGTTAAAGGTAAACTAATTTTGTTTTCCCTTGGGATCAGTTTGTGTCTAGGTAAAAAGTATCTATAATATCCTTTTCAGTATCGCTGAAGATGTGAGTATAAGATGGTGGGTTGAGTACCTAGTTGAAGCGTGAAAGCTATCAAATTAATTTCTCCATCATCTTGTTCACATTTATAATACTAGTACGGATTGTTGTTATAGCCCGGTACCCGGTGATACCAATTTTAACCCTAACCATAATTTGTTCAATGCTAAATTTGGTTGTGCTCTAAAGCATAGTGACCATCAGCTGGTGGACCAGCGGTGGATGGGTCAACGGGAGGACCGAAAACATGTCAAAAAAATTTTAAGTTTCATTTTAACCTGTCTGAAATTTATAGAAATGGTAGTTCACATAATTATTTAAACAAACAAAAATCGTCAGCTGGTACAGTAAAAGGTGTAGCGCGTGAACCAGGTATGCTAACCGGTAAATCGATTTTAAAACGAAAAATGCATACATAATCTAGTCGGTACCTAACTTAATGACATTTTATGACATTTCTCTGTTAATTCTCTCAACAATATTGTGTTAGTTTCAAATTTTATTGCTCCTAAAAACGAAGCAGTACCTGTTGTATTTCCATTGTATACTATTGTGCAGAGCAGGCCGTTGTCTGTACCATAGTACGCTATGTACCGTCTTTTGAGGCTACGCCGCATTACAATGTGTACAAATACAAATCGCGCCATTACGTATTATCCCCACCAAACAATCTTCGCTGTAATAAATGTAACAAAATATTTCCTGTCAGTGCAAGTGCAGGCAACCAATACGCGTTTGCTGACATTTTGTTAGCAATGAGCTGTGAAAACAAAACATAACTTTAAAAAAGCTTTTACCATGAAGATGATCAGCTCCTTTGTTGGAATTTTAATGATTTTAACAATTATAACGCGGTTTTAAGATCGAAAAACAGAAGTGATAAAACTGCTAGTGAGTTTTGCGATGAATTTATAAAATCATTTAGTGAAGCTTCATTCACGAATTGGATTGTTCGATATACTTATCCCAACGCTCAAAAATTTGAGTTCAAAAAAGTATTTAAGTGCCAGCATAACGACTTTAATAAAGTAAAACAAAATAAAAACAGCGAAAGTCGTATACGAAATAAAAATTGCAATGCCACTATCACTATTTTATTTAAGAAAAATAATCGAAATACTTTAAAAAGGACCCTCTCCTAAAGAAAGATTAGAATGTTGTTACAACGGTAAGTCACAATTTGAAGTTTTATATTTTTTTGGTGACACAAAGTTATAGGTACTACTTATCATTAATTTTTTTTTCAGATCTACTTTAATCATAATCATCAGGTGAAAGTAGCTGAAGCGTATAGGTTCTTAAGAAACAGTAAGACAACAAAAGAAATTTTTTTAAAATATTTTGATAGTGGCATGACTCCTTCTTCTGCCAAATCTCACCATGAGTTGTTTCTAGAAAATTCCAACGACGATAAAAACATATTTGAAATTCTCTCAAATGCCCAGATAAATCCAACTGGCCATCAAATTTATTGTCTTTATGAGGAATTGCGGTAATAATGCTAAATTAATAATTTAAGTCACCCAAAAAAGGAAGTTTTAGAAAGACTGCTCAATAGATTCCGTGATACACTTATACTGGTAGCGTTGCATACGAGAAGGTGAACAAATCTAAACCAGTTACTGGCAACAACGCCACCCAATTTGATGTACTGTTGTCGGTTACCAGTTCCCGTATTTTGACGGACAACTGGATGGAAGAAAGTTTTTGAGTGTTTTGAAAAAAGACTTCCGGATCCTTCTCGAAAACCTACCACTCAGCATCCGAAAGAAAATGTGGCTACAGTTGGACGGAGCTCCTGCTCACTTTTCACGTGCTGTTAGGAACTACCTCAATAGAAAATTTAGAAATAAATGGATAGGTAGAGGTGGTACTTATAATTGGCCAGATAGGTCACCAGAATTGACCAAGTTGGATATCTTCAAATGGTTAGGTTATATTAAAAATATGAAATTAAGAATTTCGAACGCTTTCTCGTAAATAACACCCGATATGTTGAATAATGTAAGTAAATGGTTGGAAGCTAGAATCACGTGTTGCATTGCACAAGATGGCAAGCATTTTGAGCATCTATTATAGTAATTTTCCATTTTTTGCTTTTAATAATTTGTTGTTCTTTTGTAGTATTTATGTATTTGCTTCATTAAAAATGTGTTTTTGTTTTATTATGTACTCAAATATTTATCGGTAAAAAAGAGGTAGTGTACCTCAGCAACTACAAGTGTGCATATTTATTAGCAACTTTACTATTTTTTTACAACAACTATGCCAAGATCATTAGTTTAAAATTTAAAGAGATATACAGATGTTTTAAAATCGATTTACCATACAATTTAAGAATATTGTAAATTGCACGAAAAGTATAATAACTAGGTATAGGACACCCTTATACCATAGGAAAAGGACATTTTTTGAACATGGTGAATTATTAAAATACAGGGTGTTCTATTTAAATAAGCCCGATATTATACATTGAATGATCTAATAATGAAACTGAAAATTCTGACTACCCTGTGAAGAGATGTTTAGTACTCAATCGTGGAATATATTCAACGAATGACCAACTATTTAGATGTAAGAGAAAATTTGCTAGAATTTGTTATATCAATGAGTTATTAATTTTTTTTCGAAATGTTCACATTTTAAAAAAAGGTAGCATAACTCGGAACCCTCTGTATTTAGGTATAGGGAACCATTATGAAAGAGTATTTTATTTTTTAGGAACAATCAGAAAATGCAATAAAATATAGGGTGTCCCATAAATAAAATATAACTTTGATACGCCACACTTTATTGCAACATCCTGTATATTTCAAAATAATTTTGAAATGTAGCCTATATGAATGTACAAACTACTGAAGTGACAACCATTTTAAAACTTTCACCGTTTGGCTATATAAACCTCCATCCCGTTGGTCGTGATTCACCCTGTATTATAAATTACAGACGGTTTAAAATGAATTTTTTTGACGTGTTTTCGGTGGTTGGCCCAACCACCGCTGGTCCGCCAGCTGACGGTCACTATGCTTTAGAGCACAACCAAATTTAGCATTCAACAAATTATGGTCAGGGTTAAAATGACTGACAAAAAACTATCAGTGGCTCCCGGGCTATTAACAAGACGTTCAATATCAAATTAATGTATATTATCATGTTTGCAAAGACTATAAATAGAACAGAAGGTAACTATATACATTTTTTAGCAGTTTAGTATTGTAAACACCATAAATTTTCTGTTATCTCTTACAAAATGCTAAACTCCAAAACGTAAAAATAAATACTTACTCGCCACTTAGTATCGTTTACATTCGCTAATAAAAAGGTGATTAATCTGTTCAATCAATGTTTAATTTTGTTTACTTTTGAATATTACAGAACCATCTCACACGAAAAACAACTGTATTGCTGGCCATTACAAAATGTTATTTTCGAAATACTAATGTGCTAAATATAACATTGGCAATAAAAATGGTGATAAATGATTTAGGAAGAAAGTATCGCAGCAACATATTAACATGTTTTGAAAATCCTACTGAGAGTACCTAATTAGTTGTCAAAATTGAGTGCTATGGAATTGAACCATATCATCAATTGGTAAGTACTTATTATACTGGTTGTGATGTAGTGGTGGCCGTTACCGAAATTTTGTAAAAAATGTTTCTTACGTACCTACCCCATAAATTGATTATTAGCTAAGCACACAATTTTGATCAAAAATCACTCGAGAGAAATATTTTTGGTTTGAAATTAGTATCATAAAACCAGTTTTCAATTTTAAGGACAACGAATAAAATCACCAATAAAGTTTTGTAGGATAGCATAGTTTACATTTTTATCGGGTTCAATGTTTTAGGTCATGGGAAACACGTTTCTGAGTTCTCTGTATATGTCGCTGGTATTTCTAATTGTGTGTGATATTTATATATTTATTATTATTATTTCAACTAATCGCTTGATATAAGACTAGTTCGAATAAAATCATTTTAACACTAATTTAATTTTATTATAAATACAAAGTGAAGTATAATGCTCCAACAATCTGTGTTTTAGCTGAAAAACCACCCACTGAGGGGTTACAACTGCGAGTAAATAATCAATAATAGCTGATTTGGTTGGATAGTTATTAACTCATAATTATTGTAATAACATCGCGTCTAAAATAAAAATCCCCATCATCCATCAGTTATATAAATGGACGAACTGAGTGGTTTCCAATTATCCCAACCCAAACATATATACGAATAAAATGCTTTGTCCTGAATGACTAACTGAGGGATCAACGCCCAGCCCAAACCGCTGATCGTAAAGACCTGAAACCTGGAGGGTGTCTTCTTTGTATGACGTAAGCATCCGATAAGAAAAGATTTGCCGAAATTCTACCCCCAATGGGGTGAAAAACGGGGGCAAAGTTTGTATGGGACAACGTGATTCCTTGGCCCAAACCGGAGTATGGGCACTCTAAACATGCGAGAATAGTTCCACCTGGGAAGCCTGGGCAATACTTACCCAAATTTAGGATTTAACGAGAACTGTAGTAGGTAGTTATTCTAGACATTTGCGCATTTCCCACTTGTCTCTTTACGACAATTTACGGTTCATGTGCATCGTGGTTCTATAGTTTGTTGTGGAAGTGTGAATTAGTTAATATTATCATTATTGAAACGGACAATGTCCAATTTATCGTATAGTGCACTTGGTAAGTTTCTTTTAAGTAAAATAAAACAAAACATCTTTCTTTATATAAAAAGTGACAAATTACCTACTTAAGTAGTGTTTCTTTATACAGCTTTATATTTCCAATCCAGGAAGAGCAGGTTTTAATCTAGTTGAAACGAAGGATTTGAAATAATATTATTAAGATATAAGGGTTGGAAGTGAAGCTTACCAGCTTTAGGGTTTGGTTACCAAACTAGAAAGCTGATGTAAGAGAACATCTGGCCCGTATATCTTACGCTATTTTTTGCACTATCGGTTTTTTTTCGGCTCCAAATAGTTCCATACCAATTTCCAATAACATAGATCGAGAAGTACTTTACTAACAAAATAAAATGACTTTTATTTTTAATAATTATGCTTCAAACTGTTCTATTAATCATAATATGCATGAATGTAAAGTTAAATTGATTTGTTTATTTTAATATTTTTCTATATGGTTCTACGTTTTTTTTTAAATTTTGAATAAAGTTTTTGCAAAAATCCCAAATCTTTATTTACAAATGGCTCGAGGGCCGTAAGTACCTTACTTACGGTCGTAGGGTCGTATTTACAACCTACTTCAATGGTAACAATGTTGGTTAATTAAAAAAAAAACCGATCGTGCAAAAAGGTAGGTAATTTTTTAAATGTATATTTAGTCTGCATGGTATATTTATTGAATGTAATTAATTATGATTATGTTCTAGATTATAAACCAAAGTTAAGGAACATTTGTTTGTACCCCGCTATAGCAGAGGGCCACCACAAGAAACAAAAATTCCATCTACAAAGATTGTGTCTAAGAAGTATTGGAGTACGTCAAACCATTTTCAGTTGTTGATAATCATATGAAAAGCAATATGAATCTCATATGGTATAAAATCATATTTGTAAATAATAAAATTATCCACAGATACCAGGATCATCATGTAGCCATCTATGGAGACTACCTCCTTAAGAACTGCCATTAGAAGACTACTTGAAAAAAGTCCAACAATTTTCAAAGGTACCTAAGCAGTTTCGAGAAACAAATATTTGTCTATAAATAAATAATATATTATTGATGATAGTCGTAATCACCTCAAGATGTAGATTGTCCTTGGAAACTATCCTTTGTTAATAGTATGCAAGTTTGGTTTTTAGTTGGTTCTATTTGTAGCAGCCTGTACCGGATATTACAAATACATGAAAAAAACATTTATTTATTGTTATTTTTTATAATGAATGAAAATATATAAACTGGTTAATTATTGTTCAATTTTTCCAACTTCAGGAATTATATGGTACGTTTTTTGTCATTTCATTTAATTTTATTGGACTATTTGATTGTTATTAGTATAATATCAATGAAAATGTTCAGTTACTTTGAATGAAATGTTGAAAAATTGACCATAAATGACATTTTGCGATAAAGGTAAAATTTAAATTTAAATTAACCCACAAATATCCTAAAAATACAGGAATCTTCTTTTCCGGCTGTTAGAAAAGACCACAACCCTGTCCAAGCTGTTGGAGCTTACTGATCAGGCTCTCAAGGTGGCGCCACCCGTACAATTAATTCGCCGTAGAAAGCGCAACGCATCAGATACCTATCTATAAGTAGGTTCTGTGGTCCAGTCTACTTCAAATTTTGCATAAACATTCTTTAATAGAATTGATGGAAAATGTGTTTCGTATTTTATTGAAACTCATCGCATAAAGGGGTTAAAAAGGGGTAGAAAGTTACTTTGGGGATTATTTGCATCGAAGTTGAGATCAATACTCCTTAATGCTTTTGATTCAAACTGCATTTTATTTCTACACGTTTGAAAACTCCATACGATTTTATTCAAAAACCGTTGAACTCACTTAAGAGCTTGGTACAATGCAATACTGACATTCATAATAAAGTAAAAAACTAATTAAACATCCTATTAGAATCATGTTCCACTTCTACGCGGACGAAGCCACGGACAAGAGCTAGTTTACAATAAACCTTTGTTGACGTTATGACTGAATTATGCTGTGAGAATTTTCATCGGTCCTCAAATGTGAATTTAGAATATTCAAAGGAAGTAGGTACTTTTTGAAAATGGTACGGGCTAGATGAATATCCCGCCATACTGATAACACACTTTGTTTGCAACCAACATCTATAAACAGATTCTTCCATTCCAAAACAAGGATAACAATACACACAGAGCCGTGCTGTGTGGGGAAGGATTTAAATTGACTGAAGAATAATATTAAAATTTCTGAGTTATGATAGAAATACTTATCTTGAATTTATTCATCTCTAGAGCGTTAAATTTTAGTTGTCGTCAACCGGATTGGATACAGGCTCTGCCCCTGCTCTGAGACAGTTTTTTCTCCTTGCCCAACCATTATATCACTAGCTTCCATTGGAATATTCTATTCCCTAATAATATTTTCCCATCGCAGAAGTTGATTTGGATTTGGAAGAATCTAACTGTTTACTTGAATTACACCAACAATGCAACAATACCATATTGCATGTATTGATGAAAACATCAGAAGAGGATATACCGAATAAAAAATAAAAATATTCACTGATAGCCTCTGCTTAAAGCCATCAGTAATCCAACAACTAGGTCTAGACTGGTAAAAAACTGTGAAGAATCCCTCAACAGGCTGACAAGATACAACAAAGTGTCTCTAATATGGGTGCCGACACATGAGGGGATTAAAGGTAATGAAATGGCTGACCAGTAAGCTAAAGAAGGTTCCGGAACCGTTTTGTGGAATCACAAAAGATTGCATAAGAGAAGAAATCGGGAACTGGCTAGATAGAGAACACCAACTCAAATGGAGGTCGACACAAGGGCACTTCCACCGCAATTCAGAATCCTAGGGCACAGCACCTAGAATATTATTGGATGGAAGAAGGACATTTACCTGATTTGAAGCCAGCAGGGAAATAGGATTAAAGCAGCTACTAGTCTCTGAGACGTTTCTCAGGAACTGAGTAAAAGTAAGGGGGCACAGTAGATATTTTAGGTCTCAGTGAATGTCACCCCATCATACATACATACAAGGGCACCTCCTTACAAAGAGTTTACTGAACAAGGTAGACAAGGAACTCTCAACCAGGCTATTGAAACTGAGTAAGAGACATTTGAAGACTGTTACCGACCTGGTGACTTTAAATCTGAAATAATCGTGTCATATAATACGTACCTACCTAATTAATTAGGAGAAAAAGTTGGGTGAGACCAAATAAAGTTATCATTAAAGTAATCACTTATTTATTTTGTCTCGACATCCACTCAGTAGTAAACAAAATCTCACTGCTATTTTTCATAAAAAAATTACAAAATAACCCATCATTAATTACAAAATATTGTTTCAATATGATTCTTAATTTGTTTTTTTTTCTAGTACTAACGATCATTTATATTTTTTTCCAGTTATTTGTATCTTCTATCTCAACTTATTTTTGTAACTGCAAGATCTGTTAAACACAATAGCACATGTAAATTATTATTGGATAAGCTGAAGTGTTCTGGGCATATTACAGAATTCAATGAAAACGCCAAAAATATCACAAAACTCAAATTATACAATTTGACGACAAATACGTTAGATTTCAATTTTATTTTAGAAAACTATCCCAACCTTGAGTATATATGTATTGAAAATAGTGATATTTCCACAATTATCCCCCCCGAAAAGGATAATGAGGTTAAGGTAAGATTCATGGCATAATATCATGTTATTTCATAGTACCTACCTAATACTGAATTTACTTTATTTAACAAAAGAGGTTTCGTTAAATTTATACTGAATTTAACAATATAATAAAGAATAACCTGAAGCCTCATCACCCTGCGGGCTCGTGCTACAAGCTTCCACACTCGTGAGAAAAGTTGAACTTTCCCCACTTGTTACTATAATATTGTAATGTCTGACATAAGGAGGTTTATATCATTCTCCAGTAATAATTGTCTAATAAGTAGGTAATAGGTGCGTTCATATTTTTCCTTAGACCGTGTGTTTTTTAGCTATATTAATGTACACAAAATAATTCATTAATGACCCCCTAGTAATGAACGATTTTCTATTAATAAACGATTTTGGCGTAGGCAACTAAACATACAATCATATTAAAAATAACGAAAAACTGTTCTGTGTAATGTTGACTCCAATAGAATACTTCTAGTTTTTGACCAACACGTAGTTTTTGTTACATTATTCTACAATACTATGATAATTATTAGTGTTAAGACATCCAAAGATAAAAAAAGCGAACATAGTGAAATTTGAACAACCGACCTTCACTCTTGTATCCATATGCGTATTTCATTGCATTGAGAAGCCCAGCAATAAGTCAATTTTAGCGAGTTACTGATTATAAAAAGTAAAAACCGTTAAAATTTGGCCTCAAATGGTAGGTATTACACCGAAACGTCAATTAGTTGTGAGGTTATGTTGATTTGCTCTGAATCGTCATCTTATTCTCTTGAATTTTTGTTTTTTTTTGTGTGCGAAACAGTTGAAAAGAACTAGAGTGCCACCAAGATTTAGCTGACGCCTCGGCAGATAACAATATTATCCTGAGGTGGGTTAAAGGGCACGACAGGAGTAAAGGAAATCGCATTGCTGATTCTTTAGCCAGGGAAGCCGCTGGACTAAAAATTCTAGGACCCAGTGACACCTACGGCCTAACGACTTCGACAATTGCGGAACTAGCCAAACGCTACACCCATACTCAATCCCTTAAGAGATGGGATGGAATCAAAGGATGCAGTCTTGCCAGGATCACCCTGGGCGACCCTGGGAAGCTGGAGCCGGAGAAATATTTGGCGATGACCAGGAGAAACCTACGTTTAACAGTAGGATTTCTGACTGGTCACTGTCAACTAGGGAAACACCTCCATACTATGGGGCTAGTGGACACACCTCTATGCAGGATGTGTGAACAGGAAGATGAAACTGTCAGGCATGTCTTATGCGAGTGTCCGGAGTTATCGTCAATAAGAGAGTGTGTGTTCGGTGAGTCTTGGCCTACACCTGCCGATATAAAGGAGATGTCTCCTAGTGACCTGTCCACCTTCCTGAGAAGGACAGGATGGACAATGACCTAGGAAGACAACTCCTCGGGAGGATGTACAATGGGTCACATGTGGCCTAAGTGCTGTGAGCCTACACTCACCCTCCCTACTCTACAGATACAGATACAGACAGTTGAAAAGAATACATCTCCAACCAAATATTTTCTCGATCAAATCTCCTATTGAATCCTCTTAAATATTTGCATAATGTGACTTCGGTTGACGAATATCTCAAAGGAATAAAACTATTTAGTAACACAAAAATTACTGAACAACATCCGATCAATCAGTAAAGCTAAAAACAACAATAAATCACGCTATCCATTCTATTTGATTCTGTGTACTAAATAAACTATGTACACTGCGGGTCATATAAAACTGGTACAAATATTATAATCAAAAATAGTGTTTTTGTAGTTGTGTAAATTGATCTTTTAAAAAGTGTCAATGCTAAACCAGCTGTTATGGTATAATTTCTAGGGCAGGGATGTCAGCTCAACAAAAATGTTAGTAGATGTAATGAAGAAATTAAATTTTGTAAAGCAATAAAACAAATTGGAAAAAAATAAAATCTATTATATCATTTATACACAAACAGTAACTAGCTTAAATTAAAACATTTCAAATAAATGAACTAACAAATAGATTATAGCCAAGGTAGCATGGAAGCCATGGAAGTTTACATTCAATAATTAATAACGTGTCATACCTTCATTATTATTGATAAGTTCTTGTAATCTTGTAGGCATTGAGTCAATTGAATTTAATGTTAAATTTTCATCTTCTGTCAAGCTTTCCCAGGTTTCTTCTATTAGTGTCCATAAGTGTTCTTTATTTCGTGGAATTGTATTTAAATTTTTAAAATTTTTTACCATAAGCCCCCAAACATTCTCTATTGGATTAAGGTCTGGACTTTTAGCGTCCCATGGAAGCGTTTCAATGTTATTTGTAGCAATATAATTGCGTACGCTGCGAACAGAGTGCACTGAACAATTGTCATGCTGAAAAATAAAATTATCATTGGAGAAGATTTCCCTAACCGATGTTAACATTACCCCATCTAAAATATCCAAATAGTTCCTCGCATTTAATCTCCCTTCGATTCTCCAGCACATTCATAAACCTCCTCTATACATCCCAAGCCCAAACATTTACAGAAAATCGTCCAGACTTATCATTAAGAGAAATATAATTTTCATTAAACCTACTTCGGGGCGGTCTATAAACTCTAATATGGCCGTCACTATGTGATTGGAATACTTTTTCATCGGAAAAAATTACCCTGTCCCAAAAATTTAATGTATCGTTCAAAACATAATTTAAGGCAAATATTAATCTACGTACCTTGTTTATGTTCTTCATTTAGTTTGTATTTCCGGGCGGCTACACAATTCTTTAAATTAGTTTTTCTTCTTAATGCGGTTGTTATTGAAACATTAAAGTTTACTGCAACTTTTGCATGTCTTGCCGTATGAAATGGATTTTCCCTTAAGTAATCATTTAATGCTTCGTCTTGCTCCGCTGTAGTTATAAATGGTCTACTAGTTCCTCTTTTTCTGCTAACAGTTTGATCGTTATCCCACCTTTTTTTAATGTTTTGAATCGTGGTTTTGCTTCTATTAAACTCTTGGCAAGTCTTCTAATGGACCAACCATCCTCTATTTTGGAAATTATTCGCATTTTATCAAATTCACTTAAATTGGCTGGCATCGTGTATAATGCGCTTTGACAAATTTGACACATGTAACTGTTGTTGAGAATTTATTTTTTATTTTGTAGAATTGGCAACAGTGTATATATGTAAGTTGTCAATCATCTATCATTTCACGTTTTTGGCGCGAGGTTATACATTTTATTGTAAGGTTAGTCTTAAGTTTTCTTTTGACACGTTGTGATGCACATTATGATAATTATTGTAGTAGAACAAATAAACTATTTGTTCATTTGAAGAATGTTTGATTAATTAATAACCTATAACCGTAACGGGTTCTTAACAACTGTTTGTCATTTTGATTAGTTAAGTTTGGTTTAAATAGGGAAAATAGAGGTGTACCAGTTTTATATGACGCGGAATGTACTACGTGAAAACACCTATATTTTGAGGTTATGCTGTGACATTTACAACTAGTAAGTGATGGTCAACACTTCATTTTAGCGAGTGAACAACCGCCAGTTACCACAAATAATAACCGCTTGGTTATAACCAGCAGCTCGCTAAAAATCACCTATTGGCAAAAAATTGAATTTATGCTCTACGATATTTAGGTACCCACCTACAATAAATAAGCTAACCTAACCTATGATAAGTATTGTTAGTTTTCAAAGTTTCAGTTGTTGTACAGTCTCTACGGAAAATTTTTGTAGAGTTCATATAATAGCCTTCTTGGTGTGCGTCATCGTTTGTGACGTATATCCGAGTTTTGGGTATGTCGATATTGTATTTCTTATTTTGATATATAGCTAACGTTTAATTTGATAAATAAAATCATCACGATCCGTATTCAGCCAAATTCGAAAAGACTATGAAATTAATAATACTTGGGATATCTAAACACTGCAAAATAAAACAAATTGTGTATTCAATTTACATATAAAAATAATTTCACATTAGTAAATATAGTCCTGCAAAAGAATTATACAGCGTTTTCAATTAAGTCTGCACCGTATAAGACTCTATTTTATTCTTAAGTTTTATGGAAAAAGTTACTCTTCTCTTATAATTCTTATTGTTAGTAAATTTTATTGTTTTATTTGTTTAAATGAGGCCACTGTCTCATTGGCGGGCGGCAAGCTGCATTCCAAAAAGTACAATTTTACCTGAACGAAAAAAGGCAACCGTCGAATTGCATCCGAAATCCAAAAAGGTCTGTTAATTAACCTATAATGGTCAAAGGCTGGTCAAATTTTACAGCAATGTTGCCGATATATTATTTGAATAATAATTATTTTCATAAAAATTGGAACATATATCTGTATGAGATTTGAAAATTGTCATCATACTTTCTTACGCTATATTTTAATAAAAAAAATAAGATATTTTCCTACCTACCCACCCAACTACAGACCTGACGAGAACTGTCAGTGGGACATTGCCGCTACGAAAGGTACGTCTGCATTGTAAATTGAACGATGTAATTTCGCCCGATTAATAGGTCGTGCGTGCGCGTAATCTAAACATCAACCAATCAAATTTTTGTAAGTCAAATATTAGGGTTAACGTTTGTAATACGTTTAAACGGTTCATTATTGTGATATTTTGATTAGGATTAATCACAGACCTCCCTTTTTCTATCTCTTCCAACGTAATGTGTTAGGACATAAACAATCAATGACGCACACCAAAAAGGCTATTATATGAACTATCACTAACATGTGTATTAAAAAAGCCGTTAACTTTCTCAAACATTAAATAAACGTTGAAATATCTCGATTGTTGATGGCCCTTATTAATACACTTGTTGGTTAAATTACTTTGATAAGCGTATTTTTGATAGAGATGAACTCTTTTACACACTTAAATAAATAAATAATAAAACATTTAAAACATTTGAAAATAAAGAATTAGTAATTTGGAATAAACGATAAATCACAATAATTAATAAAATATGTAATGGGGTGCATTTAGGTTTTTTTTTCACATTTACCTATTAGGGGTACCTATCCATTATATTCCCACATGAAAAGTTCTACATCACAAAAATCGCACTACCAACAAAGTTGATCAGGTAGAAATAGCGATTTTTAGAGTGACCTATCGTTTAACATGATTATCTTGATATTGCATCATAATTTCAATTGATATATGACTTCAATAATTATTGAATTCCTTTTCAGTTCGATTTATATAATTTATTTAGTTGAATGATTTTACTTTTGTGATTCATATTCATAACTTTCCTTAGTATAATATAACTTATTTTTTAAAAAAGCGTAGATTTGACTCTCCTGTTTACTAGACAGGCACTTTAACAAACTAGGCCACGGAAACAGCTAGTGCGTTTGCTTTGCTCTAGTAAGCCTAGTAGGACCTTTCAAACAAAAACGATAATAATACCTCATGAATGTTTGTTTACTACTAGTTCAAGATTTAATAACACCCTATATTTTATTACTATATTGTATTGGTATCGGTCCTTGAGGAGTGTGCAAAATTTCGAATTAATCTCTTCGTTTCAAGTGGGTCAAGAAAACAAACAAATAAACAAAGTGAAGCTAATATATCTAAGTGTGTTATTAATGATGGATTTACCATTGAGTGTATTTTATACATTTGAACTCGGCGATTGTAAATTGCAGCGGCGGTCAGAGTTTCTATAATCCTTACATGTAAATTGCAGCGCACGGCCAACAAAGAGCGTTAATCTTACCTGTAAATTGCAGCGGCAAAATTTATGAAAACCTACGGAGTTAAACTTGAAACAAACCGTAGATTATTTATACTGCATTACTTATCTATACTAAAGAAAAGAAAAATACTTTTTAATATTTATTAATTGATGACCAAATACACATTACACATACATACTAGTATACTATAAGCGCTATAATAAAATCAAAAACAATATTTACACTAAATGTACATATTATGTGCTCAAACGTTTCCAAAATAATGACATACTTGTTTTACAAATTGCAATCTCGTTATACTTTTTGTTTTATAATACAGATTTAATTTTATATCTAAGAAATTAAATTTATTCCGGGTTCGAGTATTTGGAAGCTTAACAGTATCAATGCTATTTATTTTAATATAAATATCTATTTGAAATTGTAACAATGTTTCCAGAAATATGTAAAATGATGGGTGATTACTATAAAAATTATCATTAAAATGAGCGTGAAAGGATTCACACGCATTGGTTGTCCGACACATACTAGGTGAAGCAGATGCCCAAATTTCAGGAGGAAAAAGGGCACTTTCTGACACATAGACATTTACTAAATAGTCGACATATTGGGTAACCCTACTGTCTGGTGGTTGTATTTCTCCCAAGTCAAAAACAAGGCAATCTCCTACTTCGGCGGGTGTAAGATACTAAAGACCAAAAGTATATTTTAAAAAGTTTCCTATCTCGGAATCTTTATCTTTGTACTCTTTTGCCAAACCTAGTTCTTTAATCTTGCGCCACCATGATTGGCTTAAGTGAAAAAACGACATCCAATTATTTTTATATCGGGCCATATGCTATTTACGGCTGAGTGGATAGCTTGTTCAAAATCAATAGCTATTTTGCTTGGCTTAAAAACTAAGTCATTTTTCTTTTTTAAAGAACTTACAGTTACTTAATAGTAACAACACGTTTCCACGTTCACTAACAATTTCTGTTACTTCGCTCATGTTAGATAGCAAAAACTAATGATAAAATATAAAATCTACCTATTTATATATAGGTAAAGGGGTGGTCAACTCCATAACGGGGGCGGCACCGAGTTGCGCTACCAATTAGATAGGTTCTTAATCTATAACAACTCCAGGAATAGATAAGCTGTAACACCTGTTTAGTGAAATTCTTAAAAGAATTTAATCGCTGCAATTTACAAGTCGGATTTAAATCTCAAATTTGACCATCGCTGCAATTTACAGATTCTATTATCAACTCTTATCAGGTATACGGATTAAGGATTACCAAGCGCTGCAATTTACATCTGCCCTTTGAACTTTGTTATTTCCTTACTGACGGATAATAATTAATTTTGAAAGAATATTTCCATATATCTAAGACTGAATCTAAGACACTGTACGATGATGTGTTTAAATGGGTTAACTGTTGTTTGTTTTAGGAATTAATTCTTAGAGATCTCAGAATCAAACGTATAGCACGAGATTTTGTACTGTTTTTTCCAACTTTAAAAGTTCTAAGACTGGAACGAAACTTATTGTCGAATATAAGCGATAATTTCCATGTTGGCACCTTGGACGAATTACACATTAAAAGTAAGTTGAATAATTAGTTAATTTAATATAATACTTAATGTATAATCTCAAAGTATAACGTGGTCGTGTGTAAACTTCCATGGTAAGTACCCACAAGAAGCCTTCTCCTTTTTTTTTTTTTTTTTTTTTCAAATCAAATTTCTTTATTTCCATAGTAAAGTACATATTTATAATAAATTTGTGGTTTAAACATACATAAAAATACATAAAGACACCTAACTGAGCATTTACCTAGGCATTCTCTGCCTGTTTTGTTTATACTCAATCAGGTAGTATTTACTCTGCACGTTTTATCTTAAATAGCTAATATTGAATATATAAAATAAGTAGAAAACAACAAAGAAAAAGAAAAACAAAACTAAATTAAGGTGCAAGTAGAGTTTTGAGACGAACAAATGTAGACAATTAATAAAACTAAAATAGATGATAATAAAAAAGAAGACAATACTCACGTAAGGAAGTAGTAGACAAGCAATGAATAACGAACCAGTAGTTTGTATGTTATTGAGCCATTATATCATATATTCTATTTTGATTAGTTATTAGATGGTTTTTCAATTCAATTTGAAATTTTTTTAATTTTTTTATTTGTCTGATGTGAATCGGGATTGTATTAAAAAATGTTGGACCGAAGAAGGATGATGATCTTTGACTGACTGATTTTTTAAAGAAATTTAGAGGTATCTCCATATTAGTAACTGATCGAGTTAAATGGGTATTTTTGTTGTTAAATTTATCGCCGCTTTTGTATATTCTTATTATACATTGATAAGCAAAAAGTAGTTTAATGTTAAGTATCTTTGATTCATTAAACAATTTTTTCGTTGAAAATAGCTTTTCTTTTTTTAGGATGATTTTTAAAATGGTATTTTGTGTTGTCTCTAAAATTTTAATAGTGGAGTGAAATGCTCCACCCCAAGCTACTATACAGTATCTTAATAAGGATTCCACCAGAGAATTGTAAAGTATTAGTAAATTTTTCTTTGAAATATATAATATATATCATTTTTTTCAATTGTACGGATTGTTCAAGTTATACCTAATTCTTGAGGCAGACGTCAATTTAATCCGTAAGAGTAGTGACATTATTATTATTATTATGCTTTATTTATCATAGATAATGTTAACAATAAAAAATACATAATTAAGATAAAAAATATTATAAGAAATGTATGTGGAATAAATTTTTCATCGTTCTTCCTTTAATGGTTGTTTTCACATAAAAATTAATTGAATTTGCTGATCTTGTGTTTTTATCATGTATCTGTGAGATTGGAACTAGTTTACCATGTAAATATTGCGGTAAGAGATTATTGATAATTTTGAAGATGAAAATCATTGTTTGTACATACAGAGACTCAGTTTTTAACCAATTTAAACAATTAGTCATCAACTCCACACTAGTATACCTATTGCATCCCAGAATTACTCTCGTCGCCTTGTTTTGAATAATTTGTAATCGTTCATAACTAGCTCTAGAACAACCTGTATAAATTAGTGAACAACAGTAATAAAAATGTGGTAGAATTAATGTATTGTAAACCATAAGCTTAGTATGCATTGCCGGGTAGGGTCGTACAGTCAGAGACAGGATTCTGTTATAAAATAAAATACTATATACATATATTCAGATGCCGTTAACAAAAGGTTATGCTTACTCAGCACCTGGCATAAAATAAATTCTTCTACCGCGGGTATTTCGTCGAAGACAACGTTTTCTGATCATCTTCCACTGTCCTAATGATTAGATAGCGTGGTGTAGCAGGTGGTTTCGATATCTATTGGTTAGGGCACGTATAGTAAGCGCAATGTAGTATTCTTAAGGTAATACTTTAGAAACGGGAGATTCAGGAGAGGACAATACCTTCCGCACGCACCTTCCTAACGGGTTTCTGGGTTTCCACTGAAGTCAATACTTTCAGCGAAGAAATGTATCCCTAAGTCACTATCTTAGAGACAGGAGAATCAGGAGATGGAGAAAGTTAATACCTTTCGCACGAAATGGTTTATTCAAAAGGTTGATACTCGACTGAACGGTGAGAGGGATTGTCAACAACCGGAGAAGGAACCGGAACCAGATAATGAAGCCCATCGAGTCAACTAGACTGCCGGCTAATGTTCTAGGCTCGTCCTTTTATATCTATACTGGCTTAACAAAAAACAGCTTTATATCGAACCATAGTCGTCTCTAGAACGGTGTTTCATTTCATCGTTACATGGTGGTACAAATAATGTGAGGAGAGTTCGTTATCAGGCGATAATTTGCCGTTGAAAATGACATTGGTCTCTCCGAGATAATATTTAACTTTACACGACAGCTGGACGTGAACTCCTCAGAGGGTCAGAGGTTCTAAGTTCTTTAACTTTTTTCTACGGGTTGAATCTAAAATGGTTGATTTAGAGTAGGTAATCCATGTAAACGTACCTTCTCTAAAGCGTTAACGATACAGAAATGTACTTTAATGTCAAATGAAATAAATGGTGAAAAATACTGTCAAACAATAAAAATATTTTTATAGTTCACGGTCTTTCATCACTAATAAAAGCTGTTAGATTCAATGTTAAAAATAATGCAGGGTGTTTTTAATAGTCTATTAAAGTACTTGTTTAACAATAAGTAATTTCATTTAATGTGTTTATTACGTTTATTCTTTATTTATTATTTTGTAAGAAACTTAAAATGTTTGCTTTGAATCAGCGTTTTAGACATTTTTGGAATCAGCTCAGCAAGAGAAATCCGGAAATTGAAAAAAATGGGGGTTCCATTTAAAAAAATGGTGATGACGTTATCACACGAAGGTGCTTCACCCTGATTATTAGATTATAATTTGAAAAAATAGTATATTAAAATAAAAAAATCGACCTGTTTCGGGAGTCTCTAATATTATTGTTTATTTAGCTAATAATGAATTTATGCGTTACTTTATGGACGCACTGTATGTATAAAATCCAGACATAATGAGAATTAAAAAAACTGTTTCGTACCAAAACGATTTGTCAATTATAGTACATATCTTCTACTTCGCATTTGATAATAATTATGTACTCCCAGGTAGTTTCTTTCTTTTGCAAATGGAATTTCCGTTCTACCTAGCTCTATTGGTTTTACATCCAGAATTGCCGTTTGTGGGCTTTGTCCCCAAAGTTAAAGTGAACTTCCCAATTCCAAAAAAAGAGTGCAATCATGAGCTCTATAGATGCTCCTCCTTGGATTCAGTATCAATGAAGTAGGTCGATGAAACTATTTAACATGGTTAAAACAACAACAAAAAATTCTCATAGAACAGCAACAACGAAACAACACATAATCTCGGAACTGTTAAAAGTAACTTATGCTGGAATTCTGTGTACGCAAATGGTAAAATCGTAACCTTAAAACCTGTAAGTATATACCAAACTTGTATCCGTTCCGATATTACGAGTCATATAGATCGTTACGATCGCTAAGATTTTTACACAGAATTTCAGAATAAATCTTGTACATATTTTTATCTCTCTTTGTTATTTTTAGGATATTAAAAAAATATATGATACAAAACATATTTTTTGGGCTTTAAATATACTTTAAAAAGTATATTTCCAAATTAATTCATTGTTAATTGAATTTTTAATTCAAATAACTTTAATGGACATATTTCAGATAACCGCTGGAACTGTTCAAAAGATGTATCATGGGCACTCCATTTAAATGCAACTGGAGTAGTGCGGGATCTTATCAATATAACATGTAAAGACAAATTGTATGCCAGAAAAAGCGTTTTGTTAATCGCACAATTTAAAAAGGTGAGTCTGTTGCAAATTTTAAATTGATTTTCTTGTTTTGTCTCCTGATCATTATTTCAAAATACCTTATTCGCTTCCACTTAAATAATTTCTACATGCTAAAAGGCTTATGCACATTTTTTTCGGGGTACCATTCTTCTCATCCAATTATTATTATCAGATTTTTGCATTACCTTTCAACTATTTCAACCATTCTTCTGATTTCATAATGCATTTGTTCACTTTTCACCCCATCTACATTATAGTTCTTATATTTTATAGGTGATTCTAATAAACTTCATCAACGTACTAGGAATATAATATAACTTTTTAATTTTTTTTATAAAGTAAATTTAATACCTTTTTATTCTTGTATAAAAACTACAATATACAGGCTGTTTCCCGACGAGCTTATACTATCCATATATTGGAGACTACTTACACGATTTCCATAAAAATTGAAATAGACGGAGAACAAGTTGGATCATCTTCATTGTTTAGTTCTAAACGTGCCATTTCTATCACTGAACGATGCAATACACAGCCTGCTAAAGTAAAATGATAAATAACATGGCCTACACCTACGCAATAATAGGTTACAGGGTGTTGAAGTTGGAAAATAGCCATTTTTCAAAAGCATGTATTTGTTATTTCCTTCAATGTATCAAGAATTTTTTCCTGTGATAGTGTTCTAATTACACTAAATATCAGTCCCTTTTGGGATAAAGTTTCATTTGCTACAGGGATACTCAAAAATTAGAAAAACGGAACGTTGACTTGAAATATAATTCAATTTTCAGGAATTTCAATATCTGGCTGGATTTGCTTCTGGTTGGTTTATAATAATGAGATATGCAAACATTTTTTACAGGGCGAGTCAGTACCTGCTGATAGTGTAGCTATTTATGGGTGAAAAAATTTTTAGCATAGGTTAAGTACCTAGTTTTTGAGTTTTTCCATTACAAACATACATACATACATATCATACATTTTTCCTCAGAATAATATTAGTATATACAGATTTCGAAAAAGCTTAGCTTGACATACGATTTACACAAGTACGACAAGCACTACTTGGATAAATGTCCCTCTTCTATCCAATAATCTTCTTGGTTGCTGTGCCTCAGGATTCTGAAATGCTGTGCAATTCGCAAGTATGTGGATGGACGTTTCTTCTTCCATGCCAAAAAATTTACATTCTACTCCCTCCACTATTTTGAGCTTTTTCAGATGCCCGTTCAGGCGGCAATGTCCTGTTAGGATCCCTGTTAAAACTCATAGTACAGTTTTATTTTGACTTATTCATACATTTGATCTCAACGGGTTGTAGTCACCTATCAGAATCTTTGATTGTCTAAGCACTACTAGATCTTTCCAATGGTCAGATCTTCTCTTTTCTCCGGCTTTGCCTATTCCTTCCAATATTACATTGGGGCTGATGCCGTAAAAGGGTCTTTCAGTCCCCCTCTTTGCTAGTCCATCCCCAATGTTGGGGTAAGCGATAGCTAACACTGGGGATTGTTTGTATTCCCACCATTTTGCACCGATAGTGAGGAAATTTTACGTAATAAAGAGTCTTGGTTATTTGCTCTACATTTTTGATCACAGATTCCACAGTAACTTTATCATGCCCAGTGGGAACTGTTCGAACTTGATGCACAGATTTTTCAAATTATTTTATGAAAAAATCGGGATCTAGTATTGTATCTTTTGGAAGGAAGAATTCAGCTGGGAGTCGCAAAGGGGTTCGAAAAAATACACGAATTAAAGCAAGAATGTTCAATTAGCGCCATCTAAATAAACACTTCACCGACGTTTACGTTTCCAGTTTGTTTCAAGAGTTCTGGACATTTTAACAATTACCTAAATTATTAATACAAAATTGTCTTTTATTTTTAAGCTTAACTTGAATATATTTTCCAATAACAGATGAACTAAAAATGAGCTTGAACTTAAAAAAAAATAGATCAAGAGTCCGGAAGTAGAAATTATTTCGAATGAAGTGTCACTCAACCTATAGGTAGTGCAATTGAATGCGCCAGCGCGATCTGTATTTAACGCTAAAAACGTATATCGAAAGTGGAATGGATGTGTCGTGGCGCATAAAATAAGCTGGGTGGAACGTTTTCAATTGTGCACCAAAATTGAATATCAAAACAAACAATAATAATAAATCCCATCGTTATTCTTAAAATATATAACTAGACACGTTTGACGGTACTCGTTACCCTTGGTAAAACTGTAACGACATTCAATCTTTTTTTTCTTCATTATACACTTATTATGCCATTCGTTTATTTTAGAACATGAAGGAAAAGTGCACTGAAAGATGCGACTGTTATTTAGAGCATATATTTGATGATCCAATTACTAGCAAGCTATACCCCATCATTATGGTTAATTGTTCTGGAAGAGGTTTTACAGAATTACCTGTGCAGCTACCTCCCTATACAAGAGTATTGCATTTAGAAGATAATAGAATAAGTAATATAAATATTTTGACGACAAATCCTTTCTACATGGAATTGTATGATTTGTATATGGACAATAACAGTATTGAAAGTATTTCTTATTTAGAGGGTTCTTACTGGATTTCTCACTTTCGAATATTCTCTTTAAGGAATAATAAATTAAGTAAGGTAAATAAGGTATATTTTTTTTCTAAAATATTTAATACATCAGTAGGTACTTTACATTAGAATATTATCATATGTATATACGTCACAGTGTTTTATGTGAATTGAATTAGATTTTTGATTACTTTTTCAAATTGATCATCATTTTTTTTTTCTATTCGTACCTTCCGCAAACTTTATAACCGTTCCCCAGGAATCCATAGTGTTTTTGGTAATGCGTCTGTATAGATTTGTTTTTCCAATTGAAAGTATTCAGTATTCTATTTTCCCTGCTCTAAGTTATTCATGACTCTCAACATCATGTACAAGCAGTACAGCAACTATTAAAAACGAAACGCATTGCCTATGGTTTGCTAATGTGTCATATTTTCTGTCACATCAAAACAAAATTAAAACAGTTATTGCAATTAGAAATTTGATAGCCTATACTTCCCATTTAAAAAATTGGGGGTTGTACCTGTCATTCGAAGTGGGTTGAAGGTAGGAATAGCATTTTCACGTTGAAGAATGTCAATTTATAATTTAAATTTGACGTACTTCTGGATTTTTTATAAATGTATACAGTAACCGAAATTATCAATTTGTTCCTTTGGCTTTTACACACTGTATATCAGGTTTATTTAGCAGTTTGTTTTAAGTTTGATTTAATTTTTTATCAACTTCGAAATAAAAGTGATTGTTACGGTTTAAAAAGTCATAAGCTCTCAATCAATTCACAATTACCGAAGAATGTGTTTTGATATGTCTTATAAATACCAAGACAACTGATTTTTTTTATTTCAGTTACCCTCATATGCCATGGATAATGCTTTAATGAAAAATCCCAATATGCCATTGGGAGTGACATTGTTTCTTGGTGGAAATCCTTGGAAATGTGATTGTGTTTTCACGCCAGTTTTTCAGGTATGTAGGAACCCTTATCAAAATTTACATTTATTAATTATATGGTTAAGTCAATGATAATTATTGACACTTGGAATGAGTATAGCATTATGTTACATAAAATAAAGGAAATGAGCAAAACTTTGTGACCATTTTAATGATTTAAATTTTGGATACTTAATGCTATTCGTTTATTATAAAATTGATGTATATATCATTTCAGAGCAACTATGCAATCGACTTGTTTTTATACTAATCTATAATTTAGCTGTATTACTACAGACATTATGAGAGTAAAATCCTACAAATGGACTACAAGCTGTGAAAAAATCTGCCACACATGTTCAAGCAAGCTGAGAATCAACTCATCAATAATTGCGTTTAAAGATTTTTTTTTCAAATATACATTTTTGCTTAAAACTATTCATTCATTCATTTGTTTTTTAGTTCATGCCTTTAAATACATTAATAAATTCAGTAATTTCTCTATACCATATGTGCATTGGTTTTAAGTACAGAAGATCGAAAGATCCAAACTACTAATAATTAAGTGAAATTGTAGGGTTAAAACAGAGGTAAGCTATTCCAATAAGCCTATATAAGGGTGTTACACCTTTTCAAACGGAACTGACGGCGATGCACCACTACGAAGAGAAAGTAAAAGGCACCGTTCTGTTGATATCTTCACAGGCAGCCAAGCTGCACTATCGACTGTCAATTTAGTAGATGTCAATTATAAGCTAGCATGTGCCTAAAACGCGTCAGGAGGTTTGGGTAGCCAGAATACCAAAACGCGAGGGCCATAAGCGGATCGAATGACCTAGAAAAGCTTACTGTCATTAATTGGACCGCAACACTCCTGCGTCGTCGCTAATTCGACAATAAATATTACCACAAGAAAGTGGGTGAAACTGGAATATTTGGAATCTCACTAGTACAGAAATCAGCGGAATATGTCATAAAAGGACATTCGACAAGTTTTACGGCAGACATAATGAGCAAAGATAGGAAAACTGTCAAAGCCGTAGAAGGTATGCTAATGGGAAATTATATGCTTAATAGGTACGCGAAGAGAAATGGATTAATAAGTCATGTACAGATTCTGTCACCTGAAGGAGGAAACTGCAGAGTACATTAGTGCCAGTGAGACTGTCTGGCGAATTTATTAGGCGATAAGAATTCACCGGCAAGAAACTACATAAAAGTTCAGTTTCAATGCTGTTAGACGACATAAGTTGGGCTCAAAAAAGTAATCTAGTTTTAGAGGACCACAATAGATCTGAAAAGATCACATTTGCTGCGTCCACTGCTGAACATAAACCACCAAAAATCCATGTAATTTTTCTCTATTGTTTACTTTCTGTAAGATTTGTTCATCTTGTTCATGGTATTCGTCTACTTATCGGATTCTCTTATAAAACTGGTTATTTTCCAAACCCTTTCCATTCCACTATTACTATAACTATAAAGCAGGATGATCCATAAAATATTCTACAGATTTATCTGTTTTTGTATTTCCAAATTGTTTGCTGTTGTCTTGGCTTCATAAGTTGTGACAGAAGATGCCTGATATTATTGAACAATATTTTCAACACCTACGATCATTGAAAGCCGAAAAAATAAAAGTCGCTTGGCACTGACAAAACACTAAGTATAATGAATTATGGGTTCGTGATAGCGTACTTCCCCAAATCACTGCCGAGATATAGTTTCGTTGAGTGTTTTGGAATAATTACCCCTTTTGTACACAAGCAGTAGTACAACGAAAATGAAAAAAAATAATTAATTCACAGATTGGATTCAATAACCTAACGAATCAATCACGAACTTAAAATTTCTTATAGTACCTATTCATCATCGACAATAAATCTTGAAAAAACGTATTCAAACAATTTTTCTCAATGCAAGTGTTAAAAAGTATGTAAATAAAATTTTGAAATGTTTGCTTATATGGTCTATAAGAGTTCAACTCTTATTCTGCCGATTGCAGCAAACCACATCTCAAAATTGTTAACGTTCATAAAATGAACACCGATTGAAAAATATACATTATATATGTTTATGCAGGTATCTGAATTCTTAATGTATTTAGTTACTTTTATTGTTGCTTTTTTCTTTTAACATTTTAATTGAAGTTTCACTTAACAGTAGATTTAGATTTTTGATGAGAATCACCTTATGACCACCAATCAATCTGTCGGAGCCCCTATGTTAAAATGGAACGAATTGTAAACAGCATAAAAAAAATATGGGCACATAGGTCGTGCGATTTCAAAAAAGATAGCGTTTGTATGTATGTATGTATGTATTTTGGGGTAACATTCACTGAGACCTAAAAGATCTATTGTGCCCCCTTACTTCTACTTAGTTTCTGAGGAGAGTCTCAGATACTAGTAGCTCCTTTAGTCCTATTTCCCGGAGGAATTTTAGGATATCTGCAGGCCTCAACTTAGGTAACTGTCCCTCTTCTATCCAGTAGTCTCCCAGGTACTGTGCCCTAGGATTCTGAAATACTGTGCAGTTCGCAAGTATGTGGATGGAGGTTTCTTCTTCCATTCCACAAAATCTACAATCTTCTTCCTCCACTATTTTGAGCTTTTTAAGGTGTCCATTCAGGCGACAATGTCCCGTTAGGATTCCTGTTAAAACTCTTAGTGCAGTTTTGCTTTGACTTATGCATTCATTTGATCTCAACAGGTTGTAGTCACCCAGAAGAATCTTTGATTGCCTAAGCCCTACTAGATCTTTCCAATTGTCAGATCTTCTCTTTTCTTCGGCTTTACCTATTTCTTCCAATATTACATTGGAGCTGATTCCGCAAAAAGGTTCCGGCCCCCAAAAGGGTATTTCACTCCCCCTCTTTGCTAGTTCATCTGCTATTTCGTTTCCTTCTATTCCAGTGTGTCCTGGAATCCACAGTAAGGTGACTATATTGTTCTCGCCTAGTTCGTTAAGTTTGCCTAGGCATTCCCACACCATTTTGGAACTGATTACACAGGAACTCAGCGCTTTAATGGCTGCTTGACTATCAGACATTATGATAATCCTTTGCCTTCTATATCCTTTGTCAATATTGAACTGGGCACACTTTCTTATTGCGTGAATTTCCGCTTGAAAGATACTTGGGGTTTTTCCCAAGCTTTCAGAGTGTTTGGTTCCTGGCCCGTACACTCCTATCCCAGTTCCTTCTATTGCTTTTGAGCCGTCTGTGTACCATTGAATGGCATTCTTTCCAAGTCTGGTAATGGTATTTGGATCCCATTCCTTCTTGTTGCTTAATTCCGTAACGAATTTCTTTGAAAAGTTATACTTTTTCATCATACCATCTTGTGGCATGTCCCAGGTTGTCTGATTTCTAAGAAGTGAAGAGGTGGTTTTCTTTTTAATAGCGTTTAGTGCACTAGCAAATTCAATGGCGAACATGTTCAAAAAAATTCGCAAAAGTGCAAAAAACGGTTTTTTGCGTTTTAAAAAAAACTACAACTCCTAAAAGAAAAAGTTAAATGAGAAAGTTGTAAATATTAGAAATACCTATCATTTAATCTTTGGTTTATGAAAATCGGTTCACAATTTTCCGAGAAAAACGGGAAAACCCACCAAAAATAGCGTTTATTTTTTTTTATTTTTTTTTAATAAAAAATTTAATTTTCAATCAATCCACTTGAAACTTTGAAAAAATGTAAATGTAAGTAAGCCGAAAATCATGCTTTTTTCAAAAATTTAACAAAAATATTTTTTTTTTTGAGTTATTACAATTTTGCGAAAAAAAAAAAAAAAAAAAAAAGGTGTTTAGGCAAATGGGCTCTTCCTGCCCTTGGGATGGTCCTACAGAGTTCATCGGAAGCTTATTTCACTCGTGAAGACTTGTACTATAAGCTTAATAATGATTTACATTGATTATATACAGAGTGTACCATCCTTACGACAAACTTCGGTATATGGGTTGTTTTAAGAGATATCAAAAATAGTTATCATCAAAAATAGTAGAGGTACTCAAAGAAAAAGTGCAACAATTGTGGCAAAACGAATGGCAAATATCCCAATCGAAACTACGCGATGTGAAACCGGAAGTAAAACCTTGGCCAAAATCCACAAACAAAAGATCACTGCAAGTTATCTTAACTAGGCTACGAATAGGTCACACTAGACTTACCCATAGTCATATATTTAATAAAAGTGAACCCCCACAATGCGAAGTATGCAACACACAGCTCACTGTCAAACATTTATTAATCGAATGTCCAAAGTTTCAACGATCAAGACAAGACAATAACATGAGTGACAACCTAGAGCTAGTACTTGGCGAAAAATCTAATATCCATAATCTTTTT
This sequence comes from Lochmaea capreae, assembly GCA_949126875.1. NCBI lineage: Eukaryota > Metazoa > Arthropoda > Insecta > Coleoptera > Chrysomelidae > Lochmaea > Lochmaea capreae. Next base: position 138,566 of record OX421404.1, on the reverse strand, counting down.
AAATACCTCAACGAAATTAACATACTTACAAAACTATAACTTATTTTTAGGTATTTGTGTAAATATATATGTTTGTCGCTAATTACCCCAGAGGTAGATGCGACTAGTTTTGTAAATAAAAAAAAAAAAAAAAAAAAAAAATAGTAGATGTGTTGAAGGTTCATATTTTAAAATTATAACGAACTATACAGAGTGCTGCACAACTCCGTTACAAACCAAACGTATGATTTTTTAAATGGGAACCCCTGTATATTTTACCGAATTCGGATTGCTCACATTTTTTTGAAGCTTTTGATATGAGGTTTTGCTACGTTATACAGAGTCCTTCAAAAGATATGGACACGTTTATGTGAAAATCGTAGGTAAATCAACGTTCTGTAGCTTGTTGAAGAAAAAAAATGTATTTTTCCAAACAGTTTCGTAATATTAAATTTTAATTATTTTCTTTCTTGTATACAGGGTGGACGGAAACTCGAACCTGTCATTTTCTTTCTTCTTTCAAAAGGAACACCCTGTATTTTATAGCAAAAATAGAATATTCGATTATGTAACTTTAATTTTTGTCAAGCATTCCCTATACCCAAAGTTTATAAAAACAGAGTTATTTTGTAATATTTATTGTAAACTATAATTATTGACCTATTATGTGTAAGCAATAAATGTAACAAAAAATCCTAATTAATAATAAATTTTAATAAACAATTTATTCTAAGCAAAACTAGCTACCAAAAGTATAACTAATCCTAACCATAATATTAAACTAAAGGTTCAAAGTGTTCACCGTTAACATCAATGCAATGCTTTAAGAGGGGGCCCAACTGATTGGCCAGCTCGGTATCCCGATTTAACAAAAGTATATTTATTTTTTTGGGGTGTTCTAAAAAATAAGTTTATAAAATCCTCCGGCTATTAGAGACGACATGAAAGAAAGATTCATTGCGGCATTTCTGTATACAAGAAAGAAAATAATTAAAATTTAATAGAATACGGAGATATTGCATCATATTACGAAACTCTGTTTGGCAAAATACATTTTTTTTCTTCAACGTACAACAAGCTCAGGGCCTATTTTACCATAAGGCCCATAAGGCCCGGGCCTTGGGCCCGTTGGTCTGGGGGGCCCGTTAAAGGTTGTAAAATATTCATAATTTCAAATGTAAATTTACATAGCAGAGAAAAATAAAAACAGTTACCTCTGATAAGGAATAAGGAAAATAGAATTAAATAAAATAAGCTTTAGATTGGTATAATTAATGCATTTTTTAAAATTATTTATAAATTTATATTAAAGATACCGGCATCGGCGATTCCCCAATCTAAAAATAACTAAATAAGTATTGCGGCACATACAGCAAAGGGCGGCGGCGGCGGTGTTTTCTTTTACGCGGCGTTTTTGTTTATGATAACAAGAGAATTTTTGAATTTTATTGGAAAAGAGGGCCCGAATTTTTCCTTGTGCCTTAGGGCCCGATCAGATGAAAAATAGGCCCTGAACAAGCTACAGAGCGTTGATTTACCTGCGATTTTCACATAAACGTGTCCATATCTTTTGAAGGACTTTGTATAACGTAGCAAAACCTCATATCAAAAGCTTCAAAAAAATGTGAGCAATCCGAATTCGGTAAAATATACAGGGGTTCCCATTTAAAAAATCATATGATTGGTTTGTAACGGAGTTGTTCAGCACTCTGTATAGTTCGATATAATTTGAAAATATGGACCTTCAACACATCTACTATTTTTGTTGATAACATTTTTTAATATCTCTTAAAATAACCCATATACCGAAGTTTGTCGTAAGGTTGGTACACCCTGTATATAATCAATGTTAAACATTATTAAGCTTATAGTACAAGTCTTCACGAATAAAATAGGCTTCCGATGAACTCTGTAGGACCATACCAAGAGCAGGAAGAGCTTGTTTGCCAAAACACCTTATTTCGCAAAATTGCAATAACTCAAAAAAAAATATTTTTTTTTATTTTTGAAAAAAGCGTGATTTTCGGCTTACTTACATCTACATTTTTTCAAAGTTTCAAGTGGATTGATTGAAAAATGAATTTTTTATTACAAAAAATAAAAAACGCTATTTTCGATGGGTTTTCCTGTTTTTCTCGGAAAATTATTAATCGATTTTCATAAACCAAAGATTAAATGATAGGTATTTTTAATATCTACAACTTTCTCATTCAACTTTTTCTTTTAGGAGTTTTTTGCACTTTTGCGAATTTTTTTGCACATGTTCGCCATTGAATTTGCTAGTGCAATAAACGCTATCTTTTTTGAAATCGCACGACCTATGTGCCCATATTTTGTTTTTCCGTTTACAATACGTTTTTGAAAATTTCCCTATTGATTGGACTATTGGGTTTTGGTTTCCGGGGAGAGAGGATATTGTGATGTATAAATAGAAATAAGATGGACTTTCGGCTGTAAACCGGTTGGATTTGAAAATAAACCTGTTTGGTTCACCTCTGGGAGTATTATTTAACTTTTTACCTAGACAAACGAAAATAAACCTACATATATAAAGTCAGTTTGTACCTACGGCCGCCATTTTTAATTTTCAAAATTTAGAAACACAAACTTCTTAAGGAGCCTCTCTTCTATATCTCCTCATATTATCCCTTTGATTTTGCCATTAAATTTGCCGCTAGAATATGCAAAATTTCAAATTGTTCAACAGATTTTGAAAATTTACTGGTTGAAGAAATTTTTATTCAAATTTACTCTTATCTTATAGGGCATAAGATTTCCCACAATAACTTCGTGCTAGCAAAACTGAAACAAATATCAGCTAAAATGTAGTAATTTTATGTGCGCTTTAATTGCAACTTTTGACTGAATTACATCTCCCACCTTATTTCTATATAGCCGTACAATAGTCAGATTTATGAAATTCCATCCAAATAATCCTGGCAATTTAACAGAATGTATGATTATTTTTTGTTTTAGGAACTGTTCTTACAAAAATACTCTACACAAATTCGTGATATAGAGGATGTGAAATGTTCATATGTTAGAGGAGATGAGAATTCATTGAAACCTGTAAGTAGTACGAAATAATCTTCGGGTATATGCGCCTACTCACTATATCCAAGATTATGTAAATTATGGAGGCTAGTCAATCTAATTTTGTTTGCCGTTATCCACTTTTTGGCCACTTGGGAGTGTCAACAAAAAATCATCTAGCAATATTAAAAAATGTTGATTTAAATTCCGTTCCTCAGACTACAAATAAACTAGGAGACAATAAATTCGAAATCAGAATCGATAATTTGATAATAAACTAACTGTTTTTTCATTGATTTTTAGATCAACAGCTTGTCCAGAAGTTCAGTGTGCATGGCATCTACAGACTTTTCTTTGCAGGAAGGCTTAGATTTATTGAATGCTGTCTTAGCCAGTCTTATCATATTCATTTTGGGAAAGCTAGCATACGACTATTATCACTTCAAGAAATTTGGAAAACTTCCTTGGATAATATCAAAAATGCCTTAACTAAGTAATATTTAATAAATAGAGAAAACTCAGAAAACTGTGTAAAAATGAAGCCGTTAATATTTTTAATATTTTTGTTTTGTTTTCCTATCTAGTAATTGGAATCGTTTCATTTAGATTGAAAATATTGTATGGTATTGTAAAGTCTAACTAAAGTCAGTGTGATGAACCATATTTTTAATCCCATTGAAGGAAAAAGCCGCCTAATGGCGTGCATATAAATTTTTTATAAATTCAAATATTGTGAAATAATTTTAATCTACTATATCAATTTGAATGAAAAAAATCAGCCTGCATACAAAATTCATAAAATTTGTAATACAATAATAACACGTTTTCTTCTAGAACACGGAGTATCTAAAGAACAGTTTTTTGTATCGTCAACGTCCACGAACAAATAAATATTATATTGATATCAATTCACTCAAGTCCACGAACAAATAAATATTATATTAATATCAATTCACTAAACTCACTCGACCAAGAAATAGATACTAGATATTTACTACTATTATTTTAAATATTTCTTTAAAACAAAATTCACACACGCCCCTGAATCGACACACAATACTAATATCTCTCTAATATCGCAGGCCACCCTCGGAGTTTAATTTTTTTTAGTTACAGTTAGTCCGCCTTAGTAAGTGAGCCGTTACTCCATTATAATATAAACAATAATATACTTGATGATTGTGTAACGCTGAACACCTGCAATGCGTTGCCAGATATACAAAATATATCTGACATTGCTTTATTTTATGGTCATCACACTGACTTTAGTTAGACTTTACTTTGTGGTCGATTGGCTGTGAGAGCCATTCAGGAATTCAATTCTACCAACAAAACATAGAATTTGTTTGAGATGTTTTCTTTCAACCTTTGCTGTTTTCGAGTCCCATATTTTTGAGTTTTGGTCCTTTCATAACTCTCATTATGTGCATAACCGAACAATACCTGTAATATGGACTTTTTGAAATTAGAATGATGCAATGTGTTAGAAATAACTCACCTAAATTATTTCTCTGGAGACAAATGAATATTTTCAAACCATGTGTTTTTTGCTACTGATATATCCGGTCTACACATTTTTTTTTAATTTGGGACATCGGTAAATTCACAAATCAGTTTCTCCATATCTTCTCAATGGGAGAAGAGTTCAGGCTGATCTTTATAGCCCTTGAATTTCGTTTTTAACTTGTGACTACTAACTCAACCAATCCTATTCCAATAATAAACCCAACAAGATAATAACATTTTTATCATGGGCCATAAACGAAGGATAGTGCATCTAGAAATAACATCGGCGTCGTTCCGCGTATTGTCGTTAAAGGAGAAGGAATAATTTATTGAATATTTAAAAATTTCGCGGCACGTCGACGTTACTTAAGCGCAGGCGCAGATTACTATAGCTGCAACAAACGCAACCGCAACGCCACAAGAAAAGATGATCAAGGAGGATCTTGCCTATAAACCTTTCAAAACAAATCGATAATGTATGAAAATCGCCATGAGAAATTTTTAATCTATTGTTTATTGTTGATTCCATTATAAATGAGAGTGATAATTGTTTGAATCAAGAAGAGTGATTAGTCAAAAAGGTTTGTTTGTTTTGTCGAAAACAGTTAAAAGGCAATTATATCTTTATTTAAGATTACAAAACTGTCACACTTATAAAAATTATATTGACATCTAATCAAATACTTTAAGTATCTAAGTATATTCAAGAAAATCTAAACTAATCACTTACAAGTAGGTAATTTTCGCTGTTGTAGTAGTCAATGTGTTGCTTACAGTTTTTTCATTGACTATTTCACTATAGAGTAAATTGATAACTGACAAAATTTGAAGGTTTTGAACTGGCAATTTTTTGTCTTGTCACGGCAATTTTTTGACGTATAATATATCAAATCTATGTGTATAAAATTCTATGATTTTTTAGTTTTTCTCTCGTGAAATAGTCATGTCGAATACCATTCAATTAAAAATTTTGTAAGGTAAAATTTTGCTCTTGTCGTATTCAAGTTTGTTGCTCATGACACTTAATCCAAGTTTTGTTAAAAATGTCATTCGCAAAATTGCCAAGCAACAAACTTTCATGACAATCGAAAAATTTTGCCGACAAAATGTTCACTCTCGTGGTATTGTATTATATATGACAATAATGCAACCATTATCGTTTCTAGCTCTTACAAATCTGAGAGTTTGTCTGCCGCACGTAATCATAGGATAATCGTTGAAAATGTTGAAAATATGTTTGAGCAGCATTTCAACTTCCCTAGCACTCTCACTGTACGTGCATGAATCGAAAAAAAGGCAGCTAAGTTCGGTGCTAAAGATACATCCCCTCCACCGGTAACTTCTAATTTTCCTTTGATAGCCAACTTTGAACTTAGTTGATGCTAAATTCCACAACATCGTTACAATTGAATGACTTGATGAACGTCGTATAAAATCTATACTCAGCCTTGCGAATAGATTCATCGAGCGTTGGAGAGCGATACAGATCAAACATTGGAAAAGTATGTGCTTCCTCAGCTTTTCGCTTTTTGTACATGATGGTCGCCGCCGACATATCGGTATCCAAGTGAACGGAGAAACAATATATTTTCTGCAGTTAGATGTCGACGCATAGACGTTTGTGACAACACTGAAGATTTGGAAGCACCTATATCTCTTCTTATAACTAATCCCATCTGCTCCTTGCTCTCAACTCCAACACTAGAGTACTATTTTCACCTCAAAAGTTTACGGAATGACCGTCTTGATCTAAAGCCAACACTGTGATGTTGGTTATTTCTCGCTTTGGTATAACTGGTAAATTAGTAAAATTGAAGGAGTTTCGTTGATAGCGTATCCAGTATCGACTTTTGTAGCAAACTCGTAGATCGTGTGTGCAGGTCTGAATCCGTTAAAGGCTCCCGAAATAAGGTTGGCGTCAAAGTGTATAGTCGACACTTTTATGATATTTGCGTTTGACCAGGGTTGAAAATTTTGTCTTAGAATCCCAATATACGTTCAATATTATTCGGCTCTTTAAACGTCAGCTTATAATATTTGCTAAATATTTCACATTGTATCGTATTGTTGTTGGGTTTCAAAGTGATATATAGTTCTGGGTTAGGTACATTTTCAAGTCCCATCTTCAATCGTATAAGTGTTTCTATATCTGTAATTTCATAACATCCTGAAGGAAAGTCGACAACGTGCAATTTGCCATTTTTATCGATATAATTGTAACACTGTTCTCTCCTCAAGAGACAGGTCCCGGCTAGAGACTCTCTCAAGGGTGGATCGACTCCATGTTAGTGTTACACTAGGTATGCCAGAGGGTTGACAGACTATAAAAGCTTAGGGCGCCACTACCTTTTTTAGACATCGACGGAAAAAAAATAAATTTAAATTTAAGAAAAGAAACTAATGTAAGAAAGGTAGAAACACCTTGTAGAATTTAATTAAAGTTAAAAATAAAAAAAGTTACAAACTTACATGAACCCGGACACGATCCCCTACAGATCTTACAGCCGGGTAGATAAAAAAATAAAAATAAATAAATTCAAAATATTAACTTTATTCTGCCTTGAGGAAAAGTAATTGAATGGAAGAGTGAGAAACCTGTACTTTATGAAGGTACTTAGCTTAGTTGAAGCTGATGGAGAGGTCTTGTCGAAACAGAAGAAACGAAAGATGTCTTGAAGTTGAAGTTGAAGTATAGATGTCTTGAAATTGAAGTATAGATATCTTGAAATGGAAACTAGATGCCTAGGGGTATCCTAGTGGTAAGCTGGCATGTAACGGTATCTTAGAATGTAACGGTATCTTGTAATATAACGGTATCCTGGCAGCTGTGCTTACCTAGAAGTTCAGGTGGATTAGGGATATGTAGGAACTTGAATGTAATGGGGCACATAATGTTGGTTTAGCTTTTCAGGTAAAAAAGGAAGGCATTTGTTTGAAATAATGAAATTTAAATTTACTGAAAGCTTTCCAACATATATGTCCCATATTAAAACAGTAAAAATTATCAGCCAAATTAAAAAAGTACTAATGACCTGAAAGAATTAATTATAGCAAAAAGTTATGAATAAACCATTTCTAAAAAATAAAATGTTTAATGAAATGTGAAGCCGGCACTGGCAGGTTTTTATGAGAAAGGGATATTTGAAAAGGTTAAAATGCAAATGTTATCTATCTTTGAAAATAATTAGGTGTTCTACAACACAGAATCTAGCAAATGTTTGCATTAAAAAAGGTAACAGTGATTTATGATAAAAGATGTAGTTTAAAAGTAATGTACAAGTGTGAAATAAATGTAGGTGACCACGTGATATGTGTATATTCGTCTATCTCTGTAAAAAAAATAAGAAATGCACAAAAAAATTATCTCAGCCACTACTTTAGAAAAAGCATAATAAATATAAATTATAATTTTGGACTTACCACAGCAATTTGAGGTAAAACTTAATAGACGACAAAAGGTACGTCCTTGCTACTCAAGGGTCGGTATCGGAAAAGGATGAAGCCACCCCATGGAATCGACCGTTGACATCATATGTCAATTGTCTTAACGGTCTTCGAGAGTAGGAGAAATTTAGATCACAGAACTATACTGGAAGTGGTAACTATGACGGCGAGCGGTAAAATCGAAATTATTTCGTAAAATCGAAACAGGTCGATAGACATGTTACACCCAACCCAAAAAAAATGATTGGAAGAATTATTTGTTTTAAGAAAATGGGGTCGATAAGACAAAGGAGGGGTGAAGTATCAATGCAAAATCTATGTATATTAGGTAAGGAAGGTAATTGTCAAAGGTAAAGGTAAGGTAGTTTTGTCATCTTGTGATTATCGTGTCGTTATGTCATCGGATATGGCAAAGCATACACTGAGAACGAAAGGTAACGATAGGGTGCGATAATTTCTCAGTGTATATAAAACGATAAGGTAAGGTACGGTACGGTAGGGAGTGTTTTGATAAAACGCTGGGATATCAGATACGCAGAGCGAAAAATTCCAGGAAATACCAAACAAATGTCTCCGGGGAGACACAAAAATAAACACGGTGAGTGATGTCAGCCTAAAATTGATTCAGAATATAATTCCGTCGGAATTCTAATTATTTCATAAATCAGCCTAATTTTCACCGAGCAAAGAGTAAAGATTTGTCATAATGACGTCACCCAAGGTGAAATACTACTTAACCTAGCAAAAATTATTTGGCAGGGCGACAACACTAGTGTAGATATTTCACAAATATCACAATACGGCAACGCAAAAGGTATGTTAAGGAAGAGAAACAAATACATAGATATTTACTTTGAATGGGTAACGGTAAAAGAGAATTTACGATATATGTGGTAATTCTGGAAGATAAATCAAGGTTGAAAACAGGGCGTTTGTGGCAGGAACAGTATGTGGTGACATAATAATGAAAACATAGTTGATAGACTTTTATCACATCATTAAACTAGAAAAGGTACTAATTAAAAGACAGAATGAACAAATAGAGGCCAGAAATAATAGCGCCCAATCGACAATCGGTGAGGTTGCCAGTTATCGTCCACAGTAGCCATTGGTCATCGATCCGATAGTCAATCCAGCTCTATCCTTTCTTAAACTAAATAAAATATAAGAAGGGAAGAAAAACGAAGAAAACCAAAATAATAATAAACTAAAACTCAATTGTACCGTTTTTCAGGAGAGCGATAGCGAAACTCCAATGTATGACACGGTTTCCTAAAGTAAGGAAGAAAACGAAAACTCCATTGTATGTGGCCTACATTTTGAAAATGTTTAAAAGGAGTGAGAAATAATAAGAAACGGTATCTAAATCAACAGTACTAATCAAATATAGTTATAGAGTTTTAAATTATTGTTAATTAATAATAATATTTTTGGATGCTGATAAAATATTATAACTCTATTAATTTCTAAATTGATTATAATAACATACTGCGTCGTCTATGTGTGAGTAGCCAAAGCAGTCTTTTGCTCAAACTAACCATCGCCATTTCCAACGTTAATGTAAAACAATTCTGATTTTCGACAAAAAATCAATCGATTACGGAGAATTAAATTTCTTTCAATATAATTATAGTGTTTTCCGGACCTAATAGAGTATTATAATATTATTAATTTATAAAAGTAGCATAGCGCCATCTATGTGACAGTAGCTACATGTTCAATAATATATCAACCATCATATTGAAAATACTACTGATTTCGCCACCTCTACCTAGATGGCGGCAGCATATTGTTTTTAATGAATCTTAAAAATTAATCCGTATTCAGGCCGATTATCTCGTCAAATTTAATTAATAAGTATGTCGGACAATTTCAGTTTTCCATCGGAAAAAAGAGACAGACTATTGATTTTTCTATTAGTATGCTACAAATCCGAAAAGTGGATCGATACATGTAGTGCGTCTGAGATAGATAGAACAGAGACGGAGAATTGGACTGAATGTGCATCTAATTCTCATTTCTGATTGCTCTATTTTCAATACTCGCGCCTTTTTAAATTCATAACCCCGCCTGTAATGGCACATTATGTCCTTTTATTTTCAATGGAAATCTGATGAGACAGAAGTTATTGACGGAAAAAAAACGTTAGCATACTAGAATCAAGAAGCACTGATTGCGTTTTTCAAATTATCTCTATCTTATCAGTTTTCCATCGAAACAAAAAGGATAGAGTGTGTTGAAAAACATGCAAATTAATAACGAAATGAACACCAGCAAAAACCTTTCCCGCACTCGCCATTAGATTTTTAGAATTTGTGAGGTGTGTGTGTCCAGTGAAACAAAGCGACTTTTTTTGGATTATTGGATAATTGTCAGGCAAACCTAAAAATCTTTTTATATATAATCACTGCATGTTTCTCAATTAACCTTATCTTACATAGATTTAACATTCATCTTCCGTAGAAATTGTTGATTGATATTTATAAATTCGCTTACCTACAAGTATTAAAGTAACAAACAAATAATTTTAACTATTTTATATACGTACACTGTACAGCCACTAGTTTTCGTTTATGCATTTTATGGTACTCGTATGAGTGAAATCGTTTCTTACCGATAACTTTAAAGTTGAGTTTGCAATATGCCCCGAAAAACTATTATTGATTGTAAAAAACTTTCGGAGTGTCTTTTACAACAGGTACCTGGTGCCTCTTATGAGTATTTTTCGGAATTGAAAATAGATAACGAGATATTAGTGAAAACTTGCCAGCTATATTTTAAAAATTCCTCAACTTGTAATATTTACAAAACCCAACGGATTCTTAATAGAAACACTGGCAATATCAAACAATTTTTTCTTGAAAACAATAATCCGGAATGTATATTAGATCCCGAAATAGAAAAAATTTTATGATTTGTAAACAATCACTCATCGTTTGTCTTGAATGATTTGCTCGGTGGGTACAATTCATCCAATGGAGTGTATGGCTCCTTGTGTGCATATTTAGGCATACGTAATTTGAAGAAAAATCGTTTTAGGCTAAAACTAAAATAGTTACGCAATATGCCCAAATTAAATAGCAAAGAGATCACTCCAGGCCTTTGTGAAAGTAGTTGTTTATCTAATGATAGTTTGAACAATTCTTGCACGGAGTCTAATCACGTTTCCGACAACTCCAGTGCTACCAGCGAAATCTTGGATTATGTTCAAAATAATAGTTATGTTGATGAAGAAGTGCAACAAGTAGCCTCATTCGATAATTCTAATAGTAAACAGTATTTCGAAGACAACACTAGTGTCACAGATATTTTAAATGTTACCCCACCAAATTCCCAAGATATCCCTATTTCAATAAGGAATCTATACTTCGAAAAAAGCGATGAGCCTCCTAAAGAAATTGAAAATGTTATGGATGCTGGTTCCAGAACTGTGAGGAAAAATTTCAATTTTAGTAATTGCGCATTTTACGAGGGTTCTTTTAAAATGTCATCGCAAGAATTTTCGGATATAAATGTTAATGGTAAATTGCACAAATATTATACCACCATACGCCATAAATTTAAAAATATCAATAGTGCCTGCGTGTTACATTTTAAGAAATCGTTTTCTGATAAATACAAAACAGTATTCACTATATATGCTTACTGTAGTCATAAACAGTGCAAAACTTTCGTTATTCGTCTTCGAAGACAACACTCGGATATTGCCGGTAGTGTTCATAGCTCATTTCGCGGTATTTGCCATAATCCAAATGATAAATATACGACATACGTCCGTGCGCACGAGCGGCAATTATTATCAACTAAATTAATTTCATCCACCTCTTCTTCTGTTCGTATGACAGATATTAATTCTACACCAAGTAGCGAAATAGTCAATGGAAATCTGGAAAATATCAAGTCTCTAGTGGTCTACAGGAAAATAAAGTCAGAAGCTATGTCGCAGTTGGATAGAGATGAAGATGACTATATGGATCTACGATTAATGAAGAAGGAACACCCTGAATATATTTTAAGACTAATCGACGATTTTGCAGTATATGTATGTAGCAGAGAACAGCTGTTTATACTACAAGCAGCCAATATGAAGGAACCCTGTGTAACTTTACACTTAGACGCGACGGGAAGTTTAGTCAGGTATCCCGACAAAAACAAGAAGAAACGCATTTTTTATTATGCGGCGGTTATCCACATACCTGAAAACAAATTTATATGCCCAATCTTCGAAATGGTTACTGATCACCATCAATTTTTTTGAAAATATGTTGTTGTCATTTCGTAAAAATAATTGTTAATGATGTTAATAAACTTGTGAGCAATCGACAACATAATTTTTTTTTTTTTTTTTTTTTTTTTTTTTTTTTCGCCACCGAAGTCACGAGAGCTACGACGACAGATATAAAAATATTTATTAAGACATCGGTTAACAACGCTTGGCAACACCAGTGGTCCCAATCTCACAACAAACTTAGAGAAGTGAAGAGAACAGTTAAACCGTGGAGGGCCGTTCCAGAAACCAGGAAAGAACAAGTTATCCTGACCCGTCTTCGAATAGGTCACACCCGATTTTCCCATGAATATTTAATGTCGAAATCCGAACAATCCCGATGTACAGTGTGTCAATGCCCTTTAACAGTTAAACATGTGTTAATAGACTGTCCAAAGTTTTCACAGCAAAGAGTGACATTTAACATCCCACCTACTATGTACCACTTACTCGGAGAAGAATACAATATGGAAAACTTGGTAGCTTATTTACGTGCTATTCAGTTTCTGCACAAAGTTTAACCATTAATTATTAAAATTGTTGTTTTTTTTTTATACCTATACTGTAGTACTACTTAGTATTTATTGTTCATTTGGTAGCGCTAATAACCTAAAGGGTTGATGCGCTTTATTTCTCTTAAATAAAAAAAAAAAATAAAAATTTTTTTTTTTAAAACTATTTTGGCATCATTATTTTCTGTTAGTAATCTCGAAGAGGTGGGAAAGTGGTTCAAAAACTTAGTAATTTTGTGCTTATCAAAATTTAAATCCAGCGAAGTGGAATACAGTTTGTCACTTCTAGTTTCCGATAATAATGAAAATTATGATTTCGATGAAATAAATGTCAATGTTGAAGAGAAAGCCAACACCAATTTTGAGAATAGCAATTTTTATAAATATTTCAAAAACATTTTTGATAATTTTGTTGAACCCAGCTGTATTACTGGAATAAAAAACGAGTATTTTTATCCAGAATTAATAAATAATGTAATATTAAAAAAAAATTTGCCTTTCCTTCCTCTATGGTCTAACGTCATCAGCGATCATAGTAAAGAAATATTTAGTAACGCGCCGGTAGAGAATTGGTTTGGACAGTTGAAAAATAATTTTCGGTTACCACGTAATCAAAAATGTAGTAGATTCATACGGGCATCTCGGGAAATTGTGTTAGCTAAATATAGAGAAATTAAATTGAACATTCCAAAATCAGGGTGTGCTAGGTGCATCAAACGGAAATTGGACCTAAAAGCACAGATTAATAGAAAGTCAATGCTCGCGACCGAAAAATGGGCGAAAAAACGAAAAATGAAACAAACTTACTTGAATAATGCGATTAATTTGAATAAACGCCTTCAGCCGTCTTATGCTCAGAGAATTCAATCAGCTATACAGACTCGCACAAATTATACTGTGAAGAACAAAGATTATTATTCCGATTTCGGTGTGCGCTACGTTGTTGGAATTTATGAGGGAGCTAAACCTTTCGATTTTCTTGATATTGGTGATTATATGTTGCTCGCGGATAACAATGACATTTACAAAATGTGGCTATCAAATTTTCTGATAGATATCATTCTTTTTGTTTTTGCGAAAGGGCGTACAAACCGAATATGTGTTATATCTAGCGTTGATTCTTCCCATATTTTCAACAATTCCAATAATTTTGAAAAGCCACAAATATCATGTTACGGTATAACTTTAATTCCTGTTTTGATAAATAATAACCATTGGTGTTTAGCAGTCGCGGATATTGAAAATAAAGCTTTTTCTTTTCTAAATCCCTTTGGAAGTACCTAGTATATCGGAGTCAATTAGATTTATGAATGTTTTTTTAGATTATTTTCAATTTGACAAGTCGTCCTGGACTCCCTTTGAGATAAACCACTCACTGCAGACTGATCAACACAATTGTGGTGTTTTCATTTTAATGTTCTCAAAAAGTATCATTGACAATCTTAATTTCAATTTGAAAAACTTAGGTCCTCCAAAATTGTTTCGCGAATATCTTCAAACGTTTATTCTAGAAAATTCGGATAGTTTGGAACAATATTGTTTGTGCGGAGATCTTCATAGACTTTGTGTAGGGAGAGGAAAGTCATTTGATGATTGGATACAGTGTTCATTTTGTAATAGATGGATCTATTATTCTTGTATTAACAATAGGGATGTAGACGAAACACAGAGATTAGACGAGCAATTTCCGGGTGAATTTTCTTGCGCGCTTTGCGAAAATTATAAAAATCGTATACGATCATAGTCGGTCGAAGTCATTACCGTGATATTTAATATTTTGATAATCGGGATTCGCCAGACACTTGGAGAAAAAACTCCAGAAGTCTTGACCGCCCTGTGGTTTAAGATAAATGCGCCAGTGTCTTCGTATGATATTTGAGAGGTGGCAATGATATTTTTAAATTTAATATTTTGATAATCGGGATTCGCCAGACACTTGGAGAAAAAACTCCAGAAGTCTTGACCACCCTGTGGTTTAAGATAAATGCGCCAGTGTCTTCGTATGCTATTTGAGAGGTGGCAATGATATTTTTAAATTTAATATTTTGATAATCGGGATTCGCCAGACACTTGGAGAAAAAACTCCAGAAGTCTTGACCACCCTGTAGTTTAAGATAAATGCGCCAGTGTCTTCGTATGATATTTGAGAGGTGGCAATGATATTTTTAAATTTAATATTTTGATGATCGCGATTCGCCAGACACTTGGAGAAAAAACTCCAGAAGTCTTGACCACCCTGTGGTTTAAGATAAATGCGCCAGTGCCTTCGTATGATATTTGAGAGCCAGACACTTCCGGAGACAAAAGAATTGAATGATAATTTTTCGTTGTGTGAACAAGACTAGTCCTGGTTATCTAAGCCATTACTTTACTACAAAACTAATAATTCATTTCCTTGCATAGTTTATCATTATTTTTTTTGTTATTTGCGAATCAAAATTCATGATTTCATTTCTGGTGGATTAGGCCTAATAGGGGGAAACCACGTTAAAAAAAACGCATCGTATCCTCTACCTCCTGGGTGATGTGGAAACGAGGATATTTTGTAACTGGTTTATACCAGGTTTCAATTTTTTCGACCCTCGTAACGTTTGTCAGCGAATTTTGAACATGAAATATGAAAGACTATTACATTATCAACCTCTGTGTGAAATTTAAACGAGGGACATTGATATATGGCTTTGCAGTGATGAAAAGAAAGTTGTAATTTTTTTTAAAATGCCCCATTATTCAATTTTTTCGACCCTCGTAACGTTTATCAACGAATTTTGAACATGGAATATAAAAGACTATTACATTATCAACCTCTGTGCGAAATTTAAACGAGGGACATCGTTATATGGCTTTGCAGTAATAAAAAGAAAGTTGTAATTTTTTTTAAAATGCCCTAATATTCAATTTTTTCGACCCTCGTAACGTTTGTCAGCGAATTTTGAAAATGAAATATAAAAGACTATTACATTATCAACCTCTGTGTGAAATTTAAACGAGGGACATCGATATATGGCTTTGCAGTGATGAAAAGAAAGTTGTAATTTTTTTTAAAATGCCCCATTATTCAATTTTTTCGACCCTCGTAACGTTTATCAACGAATTTTGAACATGGAATATAAAAGACTATTACATTATCAACCTCTGTGCGAAATTTAAACGAGGGACATCGTTATATGGCTTTGCAGTAATAAAAAGAAAGTTGTAATTTTTTTTAAAATGCCCTAATATTCAATTTTTTCGACCCTCGTAACGTTTGTCAGCAAATGTTGAACATGAAATATAAAAGACTATCACATCATCAATCTCTGTGCATAATTTAAACGAGGGACATCGATATATGGCTTAGCAGTAACAAAAAGAAAGTTGTAATTTTTTTCAAAAGTGCCTATTATTCAATTTTTTCGACCCTCGTAACGTTTGTCAGCGAGTTTTGGATATGGAATATGAAATACTATTACATTATCAACCTCTGTGCATAATTTAAACGAGGGACATCGATATATGGCTTTGCAGTATTAAAAAGAAAATTTTAATTTTTTCTTAAATGCCTTAATATTCATTTTTTAGACCCTCGTAACGTTTGTCAGCGAATTGTGAACGTGGAATATCAAAGAATATACATTATTAGGTTTATTTCAGTTCCCTTCCAACCAAATTCTAAGACTATATTTCAACTTTCCCCCGTATATGAGACTGGCCGCGCCATAAGGCGACTACGATAAACGGACAGTTTGGTGCGCTGTTGCCAGTTCAGACGTTTGTCGCAAATATACGTTTGGAGCTAGGAGCTAGCTTCTCACTCGTTATCTACAGCGCCTTACGTTTTTACAAAATTACTAAGGCCTGTAATAAGGCATCTCAGGGAGCGAAACCTAATGTCGGTTTTTTACTTAGATGATGCACTACTTATAGGCAAAAATAAAACAGAGTGCTTTGAAAACATCTCGTACTACCGAGATTTTCAGGAGATTCGGGTTTTTAATAAACTCGGATAAAAGCTGCTTGTATCCAACACAAAAAATACAATTCATAGGTTTTAATTTCAATACAAACACAATGACAATATATCCAACAAGAGACAAAAGGCAAAAAATTCAAATTATGACTAGTAAAATATTAAACCAAAAGAAAACCACGATAAGGCATTTTTCAAGATTCATTGGACATTTAATCTCTATATGCCCAGCCACTCGTTATGGGTGGTTATACACCAAAGGGTTCGAACGACAAAAATATCTCGCTCTAAAATTGTCCAATGGGAATTACGATGAAGCCATAGAAATCCCTTGTAGTTTAAATAATGACTTAATGTGGTGGTTAAAAAATATTAATAATCTCGAAAATAACATTAAAAGTCCAAGCTATAGTTGCACTATCTTTACCGATGCTTCCAAAACAGAATGGGGCGCCATTTGCAATGGGAAGGAAGCAAGGGGTGGCTGGGAGTCAAATGATACAGAGAAGCACATTAACTTCTTAGAACTGAAAGCAATACTGTACGGGTTAAAAACCTTTGCCAAACACTTACGCAATTGCCATATCTTGCTACGGGTAGACAACAAAACAGCAATCTCATATATAAATAAAATGGGAGGTGTCAAATACAAAAAACTTAGTAAAATAGCAAAGGAGGTATGGCAATGGTGCGAAGGGCAGAATATTTCTATTTTTGCATCTTATATTAACACAAAAGACAACTTTGAAGCCGATAAAGCATCACGAGCCAAGGTTACAGAAACAGAATATTCTCTGCATCCAAAAGCATACCAAGATATAACACAAAATCTAGGGACCCCAGAAATTGATTTATTTGCCAGTTATTTAAATGCAAAGTGTGAAAAATTCATATCTTGGCATCCAGACCCAGAAAGCTCCGGAGTAGATGCTTTCACCATGTCATGGAAAAATTTAAAGTCGTACATTTTTCCGCCTTTCTCACTTATGTCAAAAGTTCTCTCCAAAATGCAATCGGATGAGTCGGAAAGTATTATAGTTTTTCCCATGTGGAAATCACAAGCATGGTTCCCTAAATTGGAGAAAATGCTAGTTTCTAAAATTATAATTTTCAATCCGAGGCCTAACCTTCTTTTAACTCCTTGCAGGGAACCTCACCCACTCTGGCGCAGCCTTACCCTGGGGTCTGCAATGTTTTCAGGGAAGCCTACAACAGAAAACAAATCCCAGAAAATGCCACCGAATTAATAATTGCTGCCTTAAGTCCTAGCACCATTAAGCAATACAATTCAACCTTTTCAAAATGGTGGACTTTTTGTCAAGGACAATCAGACAAAATATATCAGCCCACTATACAAGATGTTCTAGAGTTTTTGACCCAAGAATTCCAAAATGGATCAAGCTACTCAACCATCAATACACACAGGTCAGCGTTAAATTCATTATCAGAAGTAGGAAAAACAAGTGTGGTAGAGCGGTTCATGAGGGGAGTATTTAAATCCAGACCATCTTTCCCAAGATACAAGGAAATCTGGGATCCCCATCCAGTGCTCTCATGTTAGAGAAACTTCACCCTTTGGCTAGCCTGGATTTTAAAAAGCTAACGATTAAACTAACCCTATTGTTAACGCTATGTACAGCACAGAGGGTGCAAACGCTGTCTAAAATTAGAGTTGGAAACATCAGAGCCACGGAACAAGGGTTGGAAGTAAAAATAACCGATATACTTAAAACATCGGCACCTAAGAAGATGCAGCCCCAACTAATATTTCCTTTCTTCAAAGAAGAGCCAGAGCTTTGTGATGCGACTACCTTACTTCACTACATAGACCAAACAAAGGAGATTCGAGGGAAAGAAGAACTTCTCATACTAACTATCAAGAAACCACACCACCCAGCTTCGACGCAATCTTTAAGCCGTTGGGTAAAAGAAGGACTAAAATGGAGTGGCATCAATATTGAGAAGTTCAAGGGGCATAGCACTCGTCACGCCGCCACCTCCGCTGCCTTAAGAGTAGGGACAGATATAGAGAGTATAAGAAAAGCGGCAGATTGGTCCCAGAAATCAAACACTTTCTGCAGGTTC
Organism: Lochmaea capreae; assembly: GCA_949126875.1. Taxonomy (NCBI): domain Eukaryota; kingdom Metazoa; phylum Arthropoda; class Insecta; order Coleoptera; family Chrysomelidae; genus Lochmaea; species Lochmaea capreae. Next base: position 119,791 of record OX421404.1, on the reverse strand, counting down.
TATAACAGACCTGTATCGGTTAATGAAACGACCTTTGCAAATTACATAAATGGATTATGCACTGGGAAACAAACCACAATTCACTGATATTTGTTGTTCATTGGTTTGTAATGTTGTCGTTGTTTTTGTAATTCTAAGTTGTATTTATTACTATAGTTAAGTGTTGAGAATGCTCTTATAACAGATGCAGTTATACTCGTTTCTTTATATACTTTACATACCTTTATAAACTTCATTTATTTAATATACAGGGTGCGCCAATTATTTCCACTCGATCTCTAGCACCGAAACTAAAAGAGGTATCAACAAGATTTCTTGTAGGTTTATACGGTGTCACTCGTACTACAATTGTAAAATATTTTGATGTATACAGGGTGGCTAATTTTTGTGGAATGAAAATTAATTTGTTTTTTTTAAATTGAACACCCTGTATACGATTATGTCTTCTGATTCTACTTAATATTAGCTATACGGAAGTTTTTTGAATTTGTAAATCCGACGCGGCGTTGACAAGTTATTCCTATTATAAGCAGATTTAATGAAAAAACAGCACTTCAGAAATATTAGCACAATAAACACATTTTTTCAAAAATTCCTCCAAAAGGCTACTATGATGTAAATGAAACATACACCTACCACAATAATTACCCAACATCTTCACCTGTTGCACAGGGTGTTTGCCGATGGCGTGCAAATAGTCTAGTTTTCAAATTGCAATAACTTAATTTTTTCAAATGGGACACCCTGTATATTTTTATTCAGTTAGAAGCTCTCCTTAATACACAATAAAAAAATATAGAGTTTTGGACATCTAACTTTACTATTTACTTTAATAATTGACGTTAAATGAGAAATAACATATTTTACACAATTTTTAATAAGAAAACAAGTTATCTATGAAAATGACAGTAGGTATATTTTGTTGTAGCATTAATTGTCAACATAAAATTTTGTATTATATCACGTCTACTATATTTAATCGGTATTAGGTATAAAAAATGGATTATAATAAGAATTATAGTGTTCAAGAAAATATTGATATGATATGGATACTGGGTGAATGTCAAAAAAATGCGTTTCTTGCTAGTAGGGTCTATCGTCAAAGATACCCAGAAAGACGTCATCCACAAAAGGATACTTTTGAGAATTTAAAAAATAGATTTGATAGAACGGGAACCGTCAAGTATGAAAAACATTCACGTGATGCTACAGCTGTTACTGTTGACAACGAATATAAAGTAATGATCAGTATAGTTGAAGATCCCAATGTAAGCACAAGGCAATTAAGCAATCAGTTAGATATTTCCAATACCACAATTAGACGCATAATAAAGAAGAATAAATATCACCCTTACCATATCCAGCTTCACCAAGAATTGTTACTGCGTGATTTCGCGCTTAGAGAAGAATACTGTAGATGGTTAATAAACAAGATAAATACACAGCGTAACTTTTTAAACAAAGTTTTATTCTCCGACGAAGCCACATTTCATAAGAACGGTTGTGTAAATAGACACAACTTCCATTATTATTCGGACCACAATGAACATTTATTTAGAACCACATCACAGTATCGATGGTCTTTGAATGTGTGGGCGGGAATAATAGGTGATTATGTAATTGGTCTTTGATGGGACTGTAAATGGAGCTGCTTTTTTAAATTTTTTAGAACTTGATTTTAGAAACCTTTTGCAAAATGTGCCTCAAAATTTTCGCAACGGAATGTGGTTTCAATTAGATGGTGCCACACCACACTACCAATTAAATGTTGGCAATTGGTTAAATAGGGAATTTCAGGATCGTTGGATGGGAAGGGCAGGACCTACAAATTGGCCTGCTAGATCGCCGGGCCTTACACCTTGCGATTTTTTCTTGTGGGGTTTTATTAAAAATATTGTTCACAAAGAAGAGGTTACCACAAAACAAAATATGAAAGACAGAATTACTGCAGCATTTAGACAGGTGACCCCTGCAATGCTAAGAGATGTGCGTAAATCAATGAAAGAAAGGACAAGAAAATGTATAAATGAAAATGGAATACATTTTGAACACCTATTATAAATTTTAACTTTCAATATTGTAGTTTTCTTACGATTAAACTTTGTAAAATTTTGTACTTATTAAAAATTGTGTAAAATATGTTATTTCTCACTTAACGTCAATTATTGAAGTAAATAGTAAAGTTAGATGTCCAAAACCCTATATTTTTTTATTGTGTATTAAGGAGAGCTTCTAACTGAATAAAAATATACAGGGTGTCCCATTTGAAAAAATTAAGTTATTGCAATTTGAAAACTAGACTATTTGCACGCCATCGGCAAACACCCTATGCAACAGGTGAAGATGTTGGGTAATTATTGTGGTAGGTGTATGTTTCATTTACATCATAGTAGCCTTTTGGAGGAATTTTTGAAAAAATGTGTTTATTGTGCTAATATTTCTGAAGTGCTGTTTTTTCATTAAATCTGCTTATAATAGGAATAACTTGTCAACGCCGCGTCGGATTTACAAATTCAAAAAACTACCGTAAAGCTAATGTTAAGTAGAATCAGAAGACATAATCGTATACAGGGTGTTCAATTTAAAAAAACCAAATTAATTTTCATTCCACAAAAATTAGCCACCCTGTATACATCAAAATATTTTACAATTGTAGTCCGAGTGACACCGTATAAACCTACAAGAAATCTTGTTGATACCTCTTTTAGTTTCGGTGCTAGAGATCGAGTGGAAATAATTGGCGCACCCTGTATATTTATATATTACAATATATTATGTTTCGCAGAACCACTTTTGGATGTGTATTATTTAGGGATCGCCTACTTATATCTTTAAACATCTACAGGGTGATCTAGGAGGACGTGTACAATAGAAGTATAATTGAGGATTAAACGACTTACCTGTAGGAAGTTCAATCCTAATTATACGAGATTGGACACGTCCTCCTAGATCAAACCCTCCCTAAAATTCATAGCAAAATAACACATTAAATGGGAAACTAGGCTATGATAAACCCGGCCCACAGGCGATCCCAACCACTCCAGAAGTATAATGACGGGACTAGGTACGGGCCAGGTAGGTGGTTATTAATTATCTTTAAACTTGCGAGCACAGCAGTGATAAGAAGTACACTACAGGGTGATCTAGGAGGACGTGTCCAATCTCGTATAATTAGGATTGAACTTCCTACAGGTAAGTCGTTTAATCCTCAATTATTATTCAGTTTAATAATATTCCAATTATTCAGGAAATAGTTATATGGAATTAATACATTTTTTTCCTAAAGTAGTTTCTTAAATATTCTAAATCGTATGATTTCTTTGTTTTATTACAATTTTTGTTATACAGTATGTCTCTGTATTATCTCCTATACTTTAAGAAAATTCAGCAACACTTACGGATATAAAAGCAAGGGAAATAAATAGGTAGGTACAGGGCGATACAATTTCAGAAAAGAAATGTAGTGTTTTGTACATTGATGTATTTAGGCTTAGGGCAGCATTTTAAAAACTGGTAGTTTTTATAAAAAAAATGTATATAGAATAAACTATTCATAATTCAATGCCCATTCTTTAAATTTAGTAAAATCACGTGCAGCTGAATCTATAACAGAAGCAGTCGACTAATTTTCTACCTTGCAAGTATACTAATTTCTTCACACATAGTTGGGGGTTCTCGGTGCAGCGTACAAATTTGAGAATTACGATTATTTCTCAATATCGTTGGTCTGCTCGACAAGAGGCATGTTACGCACTTGAAAAGTAGAAGTCTGGAATAATTTATGCGCTGGAATTCATTGCCGAGAGCAAAAATGAGAAGCCGACTACGCGATCTGAAGCTACAGGATTGCAGCGAAAATTACAGCGTTTAGAAACAACAATTCTAGTAATTGTTTTGAATGTAATTTTAGATCCTTTCGATACTGCTACTAAGAAGGGTGACAGGAAGCCTAATTCTGGCACTGGTTTTGTAGCATAAAATTGATTTTTCCTACTTCCACTATACAAAATATGCTTCAAATTTTTATACGCAAAGCAGGTCTTTTCTTAATTTCTTTGATAACCGTAGGAAAAGTACAAGCTATGCCATTTTTTCGCACCGAAATGTCAAACACATCTACCTATGATCTGTCAACTTTTTTTGACAACTCAACATATTTATTATAGTGAACTTCAGAGTGTACAAATTTTAAATTTAAACCAAAAGTAAGTAAAGTATTCATTTCATTTTTTATATTGTAAATTCTTTCCGTTCAAAGTTTGAATAAAAAACCTATATAGGTAAATTACTGTTTTTCTTTCATTAATAAATGGGGTTGTAGAAAAAATATTGTGTACAACTTGTAAACAAAGCACTTTTCCTACTCGCTAGATAAATAAAGTGTTTTCAAAAAGGCGTAGCGACAAACTAACATAATCATCCGATCTACGTCTTCACTATCCAAGCAACATTATGTAAAATCGAAGTTGGCTATAAAGTTTGAAATACGTTCAAGCGTAGGAGGATGTGAATGCGGTGTCGGTCGTTCGAGCCAATCGCCGTTGATATGCAAAGTGGGCGTGGAGCTTTCTCCTCGAAATTCACCGGCAGCGCCTACTTTGATATTGATATCAACGATATCATTTTAACAAACCGTACGTTTTTTATTGGAGGGAAAATATGTATAGTCGCCGTGTTACGACAACGTAAGCGAGAGACGATTCGGAGAAGGGGCTTAATGGGATAACGATACTAGATGTGATATTATACAAATAATATTTTAATAAGCAAAAATATTTGTGACAATCTCTATAAGCCCCTAAATCATAGATCTCCAAATAATAATACCAGCCAAAAATGTTATAATTACAGCATTCTACGAAAAATGTAAGTTGTATGTTTACACAGATCAAAGTGTAGGTATATCTCCTATTTTGTGTCAATTTTTGCAAAAAACTGTTGAAAATGACTGTAGAGTAAATTTTCTGTAAGTTTCAGTCGTACAGAAACTCCACTTGTTATTTGATATTAAATTAACACCTTTTTAAATTGAAATAATAAAAAATTAGTAGATAGCTTAATCACTAAATACGAAGAGATAAGTATTAGAAATAAGATAATCCTGAAAGTTTGACAACATCGGACGTCTTCAAACAGATCATTGGTTAATTTATCGAGTGGGGCAAGGAAAATGATTGAAGAAAATTGAAAAACTGCAACTTTCTTGTATAAAATTTGAAGGTCAGCGACAAAAAAAAAATAGTAGGTACCTATTAAAATTGGTATTGTAGAGAATGTGGAGGTATAAAACTTCTTGTCAAAGTCGAAAATCCAGTGTTCTGCACAATGACCATTGCTTTAATTTCGGCAATCAGCGGAAATGATTGGTTATAGTCCCAACGAAGACAGTGGATATTAAGGATGGTATATTTGAAATAGCACCGGAAATAACGAGTTTCGAACGTGACGTCATTATACTCGCAACTTCTTATTTATGTCTTTTTATTTTGATCTCGTTCAGGAGATAAATTAACACTGTTTGTGTAGGTACTCACTAGAGTGCATTTATTTGTTGGAAAATTACATATTTTCCTATGTATTTTTTTTTGAAAAATTTCCAAATCAGTTACTTAACTGAAGTAAAGAAAACATTAATATAAAGAGCTTATCTTTATTGTGAGAATCGACCATGAGAACCAATAAAATCGAAAGCAAAGCATATTATGTCATTAATAATATACTTTAACTACCTAACTAGAGGAATTGAAACTATAATGTTCATGTGACATTCTTTTATTACTATCTATCGTTATAGATCTTGGATTATACATTCATATTGTTCTTTAGTTCTGTTCTCAGGGTCAGTTCGTCTATAAGAAGCACCCCCTCTACAACAATCTCAAATACTTATGGAAAATCAAAAGTACTTCCATATAAATAAAACAATAGATGTGTCATGGGTAATTTCAAACAGTTATAGGTATACAAGGAGGTACAATAAACATCTCTCAACAGGCTGGCAGGAGACACCAAAGTGTCCACTTAGATTTTTGTTATTAAAAATTGAGTGATTGTGAAAAGTAAAAAGAATCACTGAGCTTATTTTCATCTATTTGTATAACTTCTTAGATCTTGACTAGATTTTCCAAAAAATATATACATTCGAATAGAACTAATTAATTTTTAAAGACCGGTCCTGATTTTTTCTAATTTCAGTGAATCTGCTAATCAGTTGGTAGTAGGTAGAGTAACATTTTACCAAAATATCAGAGAAATTGAACCTACCGTTAAAAAGTTATTCAGTCAAAATTAAATTTTCACCTTCTATGGAAGCAGATATTTCCCATATGAACCTCAACTAGCGTTAGAAATATGTACAGTTCATCTTGACTGACCCTGTATTAATGGTTTCTTAAATTAAACAAATTTTGTGTCGTTTATCAGATTTTTTTTGTACATACTTCTGTAGAGGTTCGTACTTCATACAATTTTTCAAAAATAATTCTCTCGACGTAACACCTTTGTACTTGCAACATTTTTTTCAAATACTATAAACATTCGACGTACACAAACATCTAAAATAACGATCGTTTATTAAGTCCAGAACGTCTCTACTGAAACTTATAAAAGTAAATATATGTTTTTCTCTTGTCAATTAGACAGCATAGTAACCATTAATTCGCACTTTTTTAACTCTCTACTGTTATACCATACAAATATGTGCATATATGTACATTATCTACCGACTATGTCTACAATATATATGAGTCTAGTTTTTAATCTAATAAAACACAACAGGATATTTCTCTGAGTATCAGTGGTGGAGTTATAAAATACGGTTCACAATAAAAAATGAAATTTAACGCTGAATATAATCGAAAAAATATAAATCACGATATAGAGAACCAAAAAAAGGTTTCGTGACTCCCCATGTAGGAAACCCCCAGAGTTGACAAAGGGGCTAAGCCTGGTCAGTACCTACTGGAAAACCTAGCATCGGCGTACCTGTATTGGGCCTAGACTGGATAACCCAGCCTTATTGGCCATTTATTGGGAATCCAAGCTTGGACCAAAACTGTTTGACCCAGCCTTGATGGCCATGCCTGATTATCCGAGCTTGGGCCAAGACTGGGTAGGTCAATCCGAGCTTCAGTTATCCACTGACAATTTTTATTATTTATTACTACTTAAAGTAACCATGTCTGCTGCGTATCTTAGAGTTCAAAGGTGGCATGCGTTAAACAAAGCAGAAAAAGTTTTAAATAAAAAAACTAATACAGCCGTTAACAAGCCAAGTTTAAATAATCTAAAAGCAAACATCAGCTTTGTAAGTGAGGTTAACGATCTTAGTAGCATAGACTCGTGTAATCTAAAAGCGTTTAATAATAATTTGGATCATGATAATAATAATGATTCTATCAGTAAAAGTGATAATGATTCTGACAGTAGTAGTGATAACGATTCAAAAAGTAGTAGCAGTGATTGTTTGAAAAATAATACTGATGACCAACTTCCAGGTGATGCTGCATATAGTTTTTTCTTAGCATAATAGTGAAGAAGTAACGACGAAAAAGACATTAAGTGAAACACTTTGCTAGTTTCAGTAATTTAACTGATTAATATTTTTATTCAATTAATTATGTTGTATCGTTTATGGCAGTTAGTGCAAGATTAAAGACTACAAAGCAGTCCTGGCATTTAAGTATTGCCCAGTTTTAGCAACCGAGCCTGGCATAGTCTTAACAACCGAGCCTGATCCATCGTCCACATTTGGGACAAGCTTGGCCCCGTGGTACTTTCCTCTATGGGTCTGCTAATACCCCTTTTCTTCCTCTTTCATATATTTTTGCCTCCAATATCTGTTTCATTAGCATGCTCCTGCTTAATCTAACTTTATTCTTAAATTTCTTATACAACATAAAGTGATACTAATAGTTATTTTAATATTAAAAAATTTCGTAAAGATGGTTGTAGCAAAGATAAGATACAGAAAGAAGTTCCTTCCTGTTGACCGCGCCTATGAACAAAGATGAGAATTGAAGCTGGAAAGAAAGCTCTAAAGTATTGTTAGTGTCCTCGGGATCATTTATCAGTACTATACTTATCAACGTCGATGTACTTGCATGGACACTTCTTGCATTTTAAATGGACTGATTAATGTAATGAAGAAAACAAATTAAATGCAACTCTTCAGTATATCGAATCGAGAACATGGGTGCCCGGATAAATGCAGAATTTATTCCGAGAATCGCTTTTAATCATTCCAGGGATGCTTGTGGTGAGTGAAAAACATTTATGGGTATAGTTATTATTAGTACGTTTATATAATCGTATTACAATAGATGGCATTATGGGGGACGAAAGCGTTTTCAGGTGCTCTGTAAAATTTCATAAAAGAGTAAGTGAGAAAAGCACGATAATGACAAATTTTAGCAAACTTGTCATTTTTAACAACTAAGAAGTACAAATTCTCAAAAAATTACCAGAAAGAGAGGACTAGGAGACCGGTCCACCTATAGAAGCAGAATCTATCTGGTATACAGACGGCTCAAAAGCCCTTAATGGAGCTGGAGCCGGTGTCTACAGACCAAAGTTAAGTACTAAAATCTACATAAGCTTAGGAATCTATGCCACAGTGTTCCAGCCGGAAGTAACTGCTATTGAACACTGTGCAAGAGAAATGGAAGCAAACTAAGTTTCTGGAATGGTGGAAAACAGCCCATGAACAGAGACAGGCCAAACAGTTCATCAAACGATCATCGGCTAAAGTAACAGAAGACCTGTTGCTTAAAAGGCTAAAGGCTGTTAGAATCATAGTAGGTTTACTGACGAGACACTGCAAACTCAACAGTGATATGAGTGTTACAAAATTGGCAGAAACAGACCTTTGTGTTGTGCCACTGTGAAGGCCTCGCTAGACTGCGTTTTCTAGAACTTGGCGAGGAAAAACCAAAGGCTACAAAGCTACCTCGACAATCCATTGTCTAGGCTATGGAGCGTTACAATAATAAATCATCAGATTTCAGTGGCAGTAAGGCTAACGCCAGCTCTATCCACCATCTATGTTGAGCGGGGGTCCTCTTATAAGGGTGGAGAAAAATAAAAAAAAGTTATACAAAAACATTACCAACGAGCTTTATTAACAATCCAAAAATATGTTTTTTAATGACCACTTAATGCAACAATTAAATACCTAAATTAATGTTCTTTATTTTTTTTTTCTAGTTTTTCTTTACCATAGCATTTTTCTGTATCACGGCTTAAGCACCGGCTAGCCCCTACTATACCTACTAAACAAACAAACATTTGCCATTAAATAAAATTTATTTTCTCACCAGTTAATAAAAACAAGGGAGAAATGAAGAAAGTGTAATGTCATATTATAGAAAAATAACAACTACTAAAACTGAAGAGAACTACTAACAATAAGAATAACTAGAACAATTTACTTTTTATTTTATTCATTATTAGCTATTTTCGATTTTAATTTAATATTAATGGTAAAATAATAAAGAAAAGTCTGAAATTAATGTATAAAATAAAAGTATTGTCTTGTGTAATATTGGTTGCATAGCTTGTAGGAATCTTAAAGTGCTGGTTTCAAATCAGAACAATTTGTTAAAAATTGTTAAAAAACACATAAAATAAATAAAATTTTCTTTTTGTCAAAATTAGATAAAATCTTGTATGAAACACGTTATGAAATGCTTTTTTGTGTAACAAATATTTCACTCGTTACACAAAATGATACATTTCATAACTGGTTACATAAATAGCTATTTCATCACCAGTTACATAATATTTTTCATTATGTAACTGGTTACGAAAAATGTGACGTTTGCTAACGGAAGTCAGTTTTGAAAAATGTCACTTTATATGTCAAAATTAGATAAATATATTTTTTAATAATACGACTCTGATCATCAATAAAGCTAAAAGGATTCAAACAATTCAGTAAGAATAAGTACAAGTAGAATTTATTTAGCAACGTCAAAACGTTGACGTTAGCGACAAGGACTGGCTATACTCATTTTTATTTCAAATCGAATACATTACGGCGCAATTATAAAGAATCCACGGACTTCTTTCATAGCGACATTGTAACCTCGATATCATCTTCCAAAAAACTCTACAACGCAGAAAAGTGTTCGCTGTCTTTGTAGATTTCAAAAGAGCATTTTACAAACCGATTAAAGCTCGAGTATTTGCAGAGGACGAATTATCAGCTTTAGCATAAAGTACACACATTCATTCAACAGCCCAGGCACTTGAACTGAATCTTTGCACCATTTCCCATGTTATCTACTTCCATTCCATTCCAGAAGCTTTGTGTCTTCTATGTGTGCCACTAGTTTCACTGGAGGGGTTTTCAGCAGTTGTAATGGTTGTATTATTTCCAAGTGCTTCCGACTGAGTCCATGTTCTCGTAGAAGCAGAGGATACGTTCACTAACTTTGTCCATTTTGTGCAGATGCTTACTCAGAGTGCAGTATCCAGTCACCAGGTCGGTAACTACCTTGTTCAGTAAACTCTTTGTATGCCATTTTGTATCTGTGATCATATTTATTTCTATATATATATAAGTCCGGCTTCATAGCGTCTTTCGCCTTCCGGTTCCCAGTTGCCAGCCTCTTCGGTCAGTCCAATCTCCTGGGGCTAGATTTCGTTCAGACATCGCTTTCTGAATGCCCGCTATCCATGTTGATTTTGGTCTGCCTCTTCTTCTTCGTTCTGTTGGGGTCCATCTAAGTACTAATTTAGGTAGTCTGTTATCTGTCATACGTTCAACATGACCGTACCATATAAGTTGTCTTCTTTGAATTTCATCAACTATAGTTTTGTCGGTCTTTACAATCATTTGTAACTCTATCACGTGATCTGCCAGCAGATCTTCGCCAGAAATCCATCTCCAGGGCTAGCAATCGACGTTCTAATGTTTTGTTAAGTTGCCACGTTTCACAGCCATAGAGAACAATACTTTGAAAGATAGTATTATATATATCATATGCTTCTTTTCCATAGATATATTTTTTGCCCACAGCAGCGAGTTTAGACAACCTATAACTTTCTTTCCTTTTAGTATTCGATGTTCTATTTCCTCCTCAGTGCGACCTTTAGATGTAATTTCTAATTATGTTAATCTCTTTGTTGATATTTTGTACCGATCCCCTGTGAAAAGATTTATCTTATACACAATAAACTATCTATTTATCTTTCTAATTCAAAAGAAAAAATATCTGAATTATACCAAAGTTTATTTAAATTAAATTTCGGAAATAATTCAAGACGAACATAATATGTTGTTTTTAATTTTACCGTTATGATAATATAAAAAATATACCTACGTGGGTGCCCTTGACTGATCTTACTCTTAAATTTGAAGAATCTGCGACGCAAAGGAATTCCGTCATTGATATGCAAGTTTCGGTAAGAAGAAGCGGCCAAAGAAGGACTATTTTAAATATTCGCATTGAAGCGATGCCGAAAGAGAACCTCAAAAAGCTCTTTCGAAACAAGGTCGGTCTAAATAAGGTGGACAAAAGGGTTTAATAAACCTTGGTAGCGATAAACTCTTATAAAATAGTCCTGATAGCTCTGTTCTTGCTGAGCTCATAAGTTTGTCTTATTTTCGCAAAGTAAGCGCAGATGGCATTAGGAGCATTGCATTTTTGACACAACGTCAAACCTTAGAAAACAAAAACCATTTTTCTTTGAACTTAACCACGCAAACCGGGTTAACAATACCATGACATCACGGTTAACTTCTATGACGTAACGGTTTGTGGAAACCCTGAAATAAACAAACACCTAACCTCAAATAACATAACTACTCTGTCAAACTATCTCAGTGAGCTGGTTTGTGTGGTTGGTTAACTGTTACGTCATGGTTTTGAATACAAGTCGAGGAATATTGAATGGTTAACTTATAGCTAACCCGGTTTGTGTGGTCAAGTTCAAAGAAAAATTGCTATAGTTTGTTTGATGTTCTAAGCGGTAAAAGTGACGTGCCAAAGTCTTCATCCGCCATTGTCGTTTTGATGTGTTTTTCAATGTGTTTGCTTAACTTTGTTTTATTAAATTTAGTGTAATTTAAACAATTAACTCTCTTATTTATAAATTTTGTAACAGTGGGTTGCTTTACAATTATTATAGACTTTGTGTGTAAACTGTTTTCTATCGCTATCGATAGCCATTGAAGTTAAAGACGCAATTACATTTTTATTTTTTAATTATTTTGATTCGGTATTGCTTCAGTACGACGTTGTATTGCTTGAGCAAGCAGTGCAGAGGATACAAGATACAATAATGATACTACATCTACACATAGAATAACATAAGTATACAAAGCAAACTAATCACAGATATTTAATAATATTAAAATAAGCAGAACAAAAATGTTTCGTACAAACCCACTTTTTGTAGCTTTTGTAACTTTTTGTAGTTGTTTTTTTAGTTTTGTGGTTTTTTTAATGAAAGAAATGAAAAAATAAAACAAAAATAAACAAAAGGGCTTACGCGCGGTTTTTTAAATTTTCTGAGAAGCGCGAGCGCCATCTCCATTCACTGCATAGTCCAGTGGACCGATTCATTATTGTAAAACAAAAATTTCACATGTACTTGGCCGTCTCTGGTTGTCTCTGATAATTTGTCGTATTATTTTTACAATTTAAAACGTATAAATCGAACTATTTGATTTACAAAAACCTCAGAAATGCGATAAGATTATTCAGTTTAGGAAATTTCATACGACACAAATTTCTTTTTTTATATATCTATCAAATTTCTTAAATTCACACTTTAATACTTCCCACTTTTTGTGATATTAGATACCAAACCGACGTCGTTCACAAAATACGCTACTTCTACCAAATTTAATTAATTACCTTTTTATCGATAGTAGCGTTACGATTCTGCAATAAAAGCAACTAACGTATTGTATGAAGAGTTGACAAAAAGCGGTCTCGCTGCCTCTGATTGATAGGTGACAGGACCACTAGACGGTGCACAAAAAGTGTATCATCTTCTGCTTTCTGCACCGTATATACAATCGCAGGCGGATGCTATGAAGTAACGGACACGGAATTTTTTTATATATTTATTGTGGGTGTGCTTGGTCGACAATCGGGATTAAATAAATTGTAGATAATTAATTAATATAACAAAAAAAGAAAAACCAGTGGAATTAGCCAGCTCGGCTTTTTCCTTCCGCTTTCTATGTATACTGTTTTTGAAATTGTAACGTTTTGATTTAATATAGTATCACATAATGAGAGTTACAGTTATTTTATAAAGGCTGTAAGAACTGTTACGCTGCATATCTTATAGAAACGTGAACATCTTATAACCTTTGTACAAGGTCTTTACAACCAAAAAGGGCCCCAGTTTATACAACAGTTCAGCTGTCTTAGGGCATCCTTTAGTAAACTACACAACCGTTATAAGATTATCGGAAGATTGCGAAAAGTCTATTCGCGCCATACGATTTACACAAGTACGACAAGGAAAATATGAACAAAACTACTTGAAAGAGAGAGAAGAATAGATGGGCGTGTAAAAGTTTAAATGTGAATTATCTCTGTAAAGTACACTATTGCCGGATGAAAGTGTTTAGTTTTACCTAATAGTGCAAGAGCTCGAAAAAAGTTAACGATAACGAGACAAAAATATCATTTGTACAAATTAATCTGCGCTTCTTGCAACAGCGGTTAAAATAGGGGGGCACTGAACACACCCCCAACTGTTTTTGGTAGCTGTAACTGAACACACGCCCATCGCTGAGTGCACAATTATTCTTCTCTCTCTTTCAAGTAGTTTTGCTCATATTTTCCTTGTCGTATTTGTGTAAATCGTATGGCGCGAATAGACTTTTCGCAATCTGTATAACTGTCCTATAAGTATGTCTTCAAGATTCACTAATACTACTGTCGAAATTCGGAATGGAATTGTCACAAGAATGTTTTATTAGGTAGGTATGTGTGAACCTTTGTGTTGTGTCATGACAATATCAGGCATTATTATTATTGCGGTGGGTGATGGAGTTATTATATATATTGTTAATCATATTGAAAATATTAAAGACCTATATCGCTACTACAGAAATTGTATAATTTCGTTCTTTTAGGGGTCTATTTTGCTAATTGGGAAGCTTACAGTTGTATACTATACTTTTTGTCCGATTATTTTCATTTATAAAAATAAAAAGCGTTACAAGTAACCTATATTTATTTAACAAAATTTATTTACAATAATTAATTGTAGAATTTTGACAATAATTATTTATAACTATACCCTTATCCGTGTTTGGCGGATGTTCAATAATATGCGGTGAATATGGTGAGTTCTTTTTGGACATTAGTATTTTCAGTGAATTGAATTTATAATTCTTTTGGCTAGTGACGTCTTATTATTTATTGACTCATTGACATATCCTCAAGCTGTTGTTGAAGATTTTCATCCGCCATGTCGTTTAAGAGCCATTAAATCACCATCGGCATCAACCAAAAAAGTAGCGGAAGTTCGTCTTAAACGGTGTACAATTTGGGATCCGGTAACTTTAAATATTTGGATATGACTTAGCATAGAATAGTAGGTATAAGCAATTTACTAGTAATAAGGAAATATTGTCAATTTTATACTTTGTACTTTTAACTCCATATTAGCAGTGGCGGATCCAGAGAGGGGCTAGGGTTTTTGGGTATCCAATTTACACTGGATAAAATGGGTAATTTGTTTTGTTCGGTTTTGCCGAACCAGATTTAGTTCCGTAAATAAGTTTTCACTATCTGGAGGGATCTAATTTTTATAAGCACACAGTTGATGAAGTGTTAGAAGCTATCTATTGTGAGGACATTTCTGCTTCATCATTAGAGTTATCCGCAGAAATTGGAAATCGGCAATCCCCAAGAATCTCCCACAAAGCTGTGAAATTACTTTGTCAAAGTGTAATAGAGATTTTTTCCCAATTTTATTGCAGATATTCGCTACGTTACCGGTCACAACTGCCTCGACCGAGCGGAGTTTTTCTTCACTGAGAAGAATCAAAACTTATCTCAGGTCAACCATGACAGAATACCTATTGAACGGGATTGCACTGGCTCATATTCACAAGGACAGGGAAATTGATGTAGATAAAGTCTTGCATCATTTCAGTCAGTCAAAACAAAGACGAATGTGTTTGTCAAATTGGACTATCGACTAACATTGTACTATTAAAAAAGTTGTAGCATTAAAGTTTCTTTTTTAATACGTTGTTTTACATTATTATTGTTTTGAACAATTTGAACTCTTACCCATTCAATTCAGGATAAGAGTAAACTAGCTGTAACTACTACTTCTGCTTTAGACCTTTTAAAATAAGGAATAATAGGTAATGCATTATAGAAACTTCTAAACATTTTCATGTATGTTGAGCCCCCCCCCCCTTACATACATCCTGGATCCGCTCCTGCATATTAGTACAAATATAGAATGTATCCGATATAATTTAATGTTTCTTCTTAATTTACCAGTTTCTAGTAATTGTTAATTGTATATAAATATATATATATATAAATAACGGTTTACACAAACGTAAATATCTGCATGCAGATCCTGTTTAAACGAGTATCACCTCATCTTTCTAATTAAACATTATTATTCAACTTGGAAATCGCATCCGTCGCGTTTGCGTTGTAATATGTCTTGTTTGTCTAGTTTATAAAAAATAATACTTTTCACTTAAAAAACATTTATTGTTCTTATTCGGTCTTAACTCCTGGCCATTGCAATCGTTATATTGCCTTCTCAATTTTGAGAATTCCACAACTATTGCGATTTATTGCTTATGTAAACATATTGCAATAGATTACTTTCTTTAAACATGTTTTTTGATTATTCAACAAACAAAGTAAGTAACCTACTTCAATTAAGTTCATTAAACCAGGTTTACTAAAAATTACAATAATTTTAATAAAATCTTAAATATTAAATTTACACATATATTTAAATTATAACCCTATAACTATACTACATCTTCCCCGCGGAAAAATAAAAAAAAATTAGATACTATGGAATCAATTTTTTTTTTCTGTATACAACTTAACTCTATTTTTATGAACTAAAGTTTCTTTATTACCTTGTTTAATTAAAATATTAGGGGAAATTTCTTTAAGGACAGTATAAGGACCTAAAAATAAGGGATCGGTTTTGCTGCCAGCTTCTTTTTTTTAATAAAATTTTATCACCTATGTTATATTTTGTATATACAGCTTTTTTATCACAAAAATCTTTTCTGTTATGTTTTGAAGCTAACAGATTTGTATGAGCATCACTCCACGCTTGCTGTAAACGAAATTTTAGTTCTAATGGATAATTATCAAAATTGTATAAAGGATCGACATTACTATTAAAATTGGAAGGAAGACGACATTTTTTCCCAAATACTAATTCAAAAGGACTATATTTTGTTTCTGAATGTACTGATATATTATAAGAAAAACACCAAAATGCTATCCACGAAGTAAAGTTTGATGAATTTTTGGCAAGTTGCATTCGCAAATATGCTCCAAAGTGCTTGTGATTGTTTTCAATCTGACCTAGTGTTTCGTGGTGGTGTGCTACAGAGTTTAGTTTTTTAATCTGTAATAAAGAACATATTTCTTTAAAAACCGTTGACATGAATTCAGTGCCTTGATCTGTTAATATTTCCTCAGGAATTCCATAACGAAGGATAAAATTCTCTACAAAGGCCTTAGCCACTGTTACAGTTTCCTTATTAGGTATTGCATAACCTTCAATAAATTTGGTTAAATCACATTGCAAAGTGAGAATATATTTATTGTCCTCATTGTCCAAAACTAATGGACCTATCAGATCTAAATGAATTTTTTGAAACGCCGATGTAGCCGTAGTAGTAATCGTCAATGGTTCCTTTCCTAGTCTCGAGTATTTAAATCTTTGGCAATCATCACATTCTTTAACAAACCGCATAACATCTTTATAAAGTCCTGCCCAATAATAATACTGTTTAATGTTATTGCACATTCTATTAATAGGTACCTGCATGCCCTCCTGTTGGCAATATATGAAAATCATTCATTATTAAGTGTTTTATCTCATAATATGTAACTTTTTCGACACCATTTATCGCAGAAATCTTCATTTCCATTTCCTTAAAATTTTTATTTAAATCTTTAATAGTTTTTAATAACGTAGGCGCGCCTTGTAAATTTTTTATAATAATAAATTCTGAAATATTATATTTTTTATAAATATGTAGTAATTCTCTTAACGATGTCCCTAGGGTGAACGTTAATCGAGAATCCCTTCTAATAAAAATAATTTGTTTAGTCAAATAAAAGTACCGACAAAAGTTACTGTTGTTAGGGTGGCTTTATTATTGAATTGACTGGATCAGTATTTATAGAACTTTATTAATTACAACAAAATAAAACTAAACAATTATACTCATGTAAAACAGAACATTACAAGACTACAGCTAGAGAGCTTGACAACTTGATCACAGAACTAACTGACTGATGACATATATCAGTTTTACCAACTAGTAGTAAGGCGAGTTTTAATAATTACATTGGTCATTCAACACCCCCCTTCAATGGAATTATTCTAACTCTCAACACCTTTGAGAAAGTGTTTATATTTATATACTTAACAAAAAAACTTATTCTAGACCCAAACGCTCAACAAAGGCTTGAAATTTGATTTTACCCAAAGGTTTTGTAAAACCATCTGCTATTTGCTCATTACTCTTTATATGTGTGATTTCGATTAACCCACTATCTATCTTTTCCTTAATAAAGAAAAATTTTATATCCATGTGCTTTATTCGTTTATTATTTTCAGGATTGTGTGCAATATTAATTGCCGATTGGTTGTCTTCAAAAATTGTAGTCGGGCTTTCAAGTTTAATATCAAAATCAGACAATAGTTTTCTTAACCAGCATACTTCGCTTACAGCCGCAGCAAGTGCTACAAATTCCGATTCTGTAGATGATATTGCCACTGTTTGTTGTTTTTTACTTGCCCATATTATACTACAATTGAACAATTTAAACACATAGCCTGTGGTTGATTTGCGGTCGCAAACATCCCCTCCCCAATCTGAGTCAACATATCCACGGAGAGCATTAACATTGGTGTCTGGTTTGAACAATAGTTTCAACTCTAAAGTGCCTTTTACATATCTTAAGACTCTTTTTAAGGATTTTAATAACAGACCATTGGCCTTATCCTGAAAACGACTTAACAGATTCACACTTGTACATAAATCAGGTCTAGAGCCCGAGACAGCATATAAAAGGCTGCCAATAATTCTTCTACATACTCTAATCATTTTTTCATCATTACTAGGATTATTTAACACATTATATTCTAAATCTGGTTCTATTGGAGTACTTACACTGTTACACTCATTCATATCATGATTTTGCAATATTTGTTTTAAGTAATCCGATTGATCCAGTTCTATATAACCCTGTTGTACATTTTGTTTAACATTAATACCCAAATAATGTGACATTATACCAAGATCCTTCATACAGAAAGAACTATTAAGAAAATGTTTAACATCTTGTACATCTGACACATTTGTGCCTAAGATAAGAACATCATCAACATACAATAAGACATAAATTTTGCTTTTTACAGAAGTTTTATAATAAAGACAAAAATCATTCTGTGATTGTAAAAAACCCTTTGCCTTTATTAAACTATCAAATTTTGCATTCCAACATTTTGGTGATTTTTTAAGTCCATAAATGGATTTGTTTAGCTTACACACAGTCCTAGAATTATTTTTGTCTTTTCCTGGCAATGACATATATACTTCATCATTAATATCACCATATAAAAAAGCGCTTTGCACATCCATATGAAAAACAGGTAATTTAAATGTGCATGCTATTACTAACATAATTCTAAAAGTACACAGTTTGGCTACAGGCGCATAAATATCATATGTATCATCACATTGTTGTTGAAACCCACGCGCCACTAACCTTGCTTTAAATGTACCATCGGTTTTAATTTTGAACACCCACTTACTTTGAATTACCTTTTTATTAATGGGCCACTTCACTTCACTCCACGTATTATTTTTCTTTAACACGCACATCTCTTTTTCCACTGCTTCTTCCCATTTATCTGCATTTTCACTGGTTAGTGCTTCTTCTAGCGTAAGTGGTTCTTCGGCTGCTGAGAAAAAACTTGTTTCATAGTCTTCATACCAAGCAGGTTTCTTTATTCTTCTTCCCCTTCTGTCTACAAGTTCCCCCTGGTCGTTTTGTTCAATATTTTCATTTGTTTCTACAATTTGTTCAATATTGAGATTTTGATTGTTTTCAGTATTTTCATTATTTTCGAGAGGTTGATAATTTTCGGGATTTTCATCACTGTTGGTGTCTATGTCCAACATTACTATTTCCTCAGGTGTATTAATTTCCTTGTTATTTTCTGGTATTATTATTATATCTCTATGTATTTCCACTTTATTTGTCTCTTGGAAGTATATTCTATAACCTTTCACTTGTTCATCATATCCGACTAGTATACCAGTTTTGCTTTTAGGGTCTAACTTCCTTCTCTTTTCTTTAGGTATATGTACAGCTACTTTTACACCAAATGTTTTTAGGAAATTTATATTGAAATCTTTCCCATATAGTAATTGAAAAGATGTTTTATTTGAGTTGCGTGCAAGTCCAACTCTGTTCAGAACAAAAACTGTGGTGTTAATTGCTTCAGCCCAAAACTTTTTATCCAGATTTTTACTGTGTATTAAGGTTCTTGCTGCCTCTACAAGAGTTCGATTCTCCCGCTCAGCACACCCATTTTGTTGAGGGGTATAAGTACATGTTTTTTCGTGTTTTATGCCATGATGGGCTAATAAGTTACTTAAGCCTTCATTAACAAATTCGAGCCCGTTGTCAGTTCTTAGAGTTTTTATTTTATTACCAGATTGATTTTCAAAGAGTTTGATAAATAACTTTATTTTCTGACTTGCTTCAGATTTGTTTTTTATGAAATATGTAACTCTATAATTTGAGAAGTCATCTTTGAGAAGTAGAAAATAGTTTGCGCCACCTATTGATTTGGTTTCAAAGGGGCCACACAAATCAGCATGAATCAACTGGCCTATTTTTGTAGTCTGTGAATTGCTGGTATTGAAAGGTAATCGATGCTGCTTGCCAACTAGGCAATTTTTACAAAAATTATTTACGTTATCTTTGTAAATGACATTATTTTCTTTCAGGACTCTTTTAACAGTTTCAAAATTTATGTGAACTAATTTTTTGTGCCAGTCCAGTATGGTTTCAGCAACATTACAATGTGAGACATGTTGTTTAAAATTCATTTTGAAAAACTTACCCTGTCTTACTGCTGTTGCACATATTCTTCCTGTTGTATCTCTAATTTCAGTGGTATTTTTATTGGAGTACAACTTATACCCTTTGTCTAAGGCTCTTACCACAGAAAATAGATTAATTTTGAATTCAGGAATGTAAAGGACTTCATTTAATTCTGTATATACCCATTCTTCTCCATTCCATGCTTCTAGTTCTACCTGTCCCATACCTGCTACAGTCACTATTGAGCCATCTCCCATTTTCACTAATTTTTCGACAGAATAATCAATCTTTGTAAATAGATTTGGATTATAACACATATGATCACTCGCTCCTGTATCCATACACCAGTCTGTTAGGATGAATGTTGATTCTCCTGTGAGAGCTACACTGTTTATAAAAGCATTTGATGGTTTTGGATTCACTTTTTCAGCATCTCGTTTCTTTCTGAACCAGCACTCTGAAATTAAATGACCTGGTTTTTTGCAGTAATTGCATTTTTTGTTTCGAGTCTTATTTTTATACTTGTTAGTTTCATAATTGTGTGAGGAGTTTGTATTTGTTTGCGAGTTTGATGCTAGTGCGACTGCCTGTTCACTTCCTTTTATCCGTTCTTCTTCTATTAAGAGACGAGAGGTTAGCTCCTTAATATTTTGGTTATTACTGTCAGTGGACTCCCATGCGCTAACAAAATGTTTTAAATTATCTGGCAGTGACATTAAGATTTTTGTTATTACCATTTTCTCACTAATTTCCTCCCCCAGTTGCTTGAGATGTCCTTTGATCTCCTCTAGCTGAGATATAAACTGAGCCACATCACCTTTAAGCTCTAGGCTGAAAAATCTTTGTTGTAATAGGTGAATGCTTACTTGGCTTTTTTGTTCATAAATTGATTTCAGTTTGTCCCACATTTGAATTGATGTCTGACATGACAGGATATGTGTCAGGGGTTTTTCTTCCATTCGAACCGCTATAATCTCTTGAGCCCTAGCGTCCTTTCTATCCCAGTCTTCACTATTTGTTTGTGGTCTTGGAGTCATGCCAGTTACTATGTCAAACAGACCTTTGGATTTCAATATTATTTCAGTCTGGAATTTCCAAAGGGTCCAATTGTCTCCTGTAAACTTCAAAGTGGTTGAATTTTGTTTCTCCTGGTCCATTTTCCCTTGATTCAAGGTTTTTTTTTTTTTCTTCAAGTATCGTCTCCCGCCTAATTTTTACAGGTTAGGATATTAACAATTCAATTTTCTTTCTCAACAAAGCCACCGTTTATGGCGAATCTGGGCCCATAACCTGTTGTTAGGGTGGCTTTATTATTGAATTGACTGGATCAGTATTTATAGAACTTTATTAATTACAACAAAATAAAACTAAACAATTATACTCATGTAAAACAGAACATTACAAGACTACAGCTAGAGAGCTTGACAACTTGATCACAGAACTAACTGACTGATGACATATATCAGTTTTACCAACTAGTAGTAAGGCGAGTTTTAATAATTACATTGGTCATTCAACAGTTACGATCCCTTTTGTTTGTATACTAAAGAAACTTCGGCGTCAACTAATTTGACCCATCGTAAAAAATAGTCTCAAAAGTTTGGGAATTTAATTCGCCACAGTCGAAAATGGATTGATTAGCTCTCATAAAAAATTCAAGAGAAAGTGTCCGAACAATTCTTATATTGATGGCACATAAAACCTTTTTCCCAGAAGGATTCGATTGTCATATTCCTTCGTTTTCCAAAATCGTGGGAACATTGCTAGTATCAATATTTTTATGGGTTATGCGAGCTTTCTTAACAAGAATACCTACATCAAGTTTACATTTCAGTTTTGAATGCTAAGGCAAGTAAATCGCTTCAGCTCCCGCAATCTTTAAAAATCCGAGCCATCTTTTAGTTTTAGATTTTTTAAACCCCGTGTAAGTGAATTGAGCAGTACTCTCAAATGGCGGAAGCAGATAAATTGAATATCGACAGTATTATAGCCCGTTTATTAGAAGGTAATTCAATGAAGGTCAAGTTATGTTGACAAAAATAATGGCGTCTCGATAAACGCCTAGATAAACGTCAGAAATAATTTTTGTTTGTGGAATTTTAGTGCGTGGAGCAAGACTTGGTAAAAATGTACAACTAACGGAAAATGAAATTCGAGGCCTCTGCTTGAAATCCAGGGAAATTTTCCTCAGCCAGCCTATGTTGTTGGAACTCGAAGCTCCTTTAAAAATTTGTGGTAAGTGAATAAGTAATACGTTTTATCTCTTAGTATATTATTTATGGGTGCATTGTTTGGAATAACATTTTATATTAATGTTTTTAAATGTATTATTATTACATATATCTTTTCTTCGATCAGTAGTTTCATTCATATATTGCTAAAAAAAGGAAAGTGGTATGTAGAGATTATTGCATATTATCTAATACAATTGTTTTAATCATTAAATAATAAAAAATAAATAAATGTTAAAACATAATGATAAATTATAAAAACATGTACCTAACATGCCATTCACAGTTGATTGAACAAAGTTCATTTTAATTATCTAAATATAATTTAGTATAAAATGAATGGCAGTTTCCATATTGATATTTTGAAAAAGAAATTAAACTTTTTCTAGATTTTATTCTTTGTGTAATCACCAAATAGATAACAAGTCCAAACTCTGATTTCTAATGTGGGTATAACTTTTTCAACTATTTCACTACAATTACAGTGAAAGTAGTTTTTCTCAAATCATTTGTAGTCTGTCAAATTGCATCAAATCAGTTAAATATGGACTGATATCCAAAAAAATATGATTTAATTATCTAGAAAGAAATCAATCTGAATTATTAATTCAAAGTTCCACTGAAAAGATTTCAAAGTATTGGTGGTAGAAGATAAAGCATGTCATGATTATTTGCATTTTTGATTGATCTTTATCACAGAATCTTTCATCTTATATTTACAAGCTACCTATAGGAATGTTATAAAAATATTCTAATTTATTTTATGGCTACATTTAATTGTTTATAATAATATTGTAATTCATAGGGTTAGGCATATTCAAAGTATTCAAATCTGAGCAAATATCCCATCAGTGAACACAATTATGTAAATATTATTTCAATTATACATAACTTTGTTGATCACTTATGTAACAGAAGAGATAACAACTAAGTTTAAAACTCATGAGTAGACTGTGCATAATGTCCGCATCAGGTGACATATTTCTTTACATATATTTTATGTGACTATAGGTACTTACATCACTTTTATGTCAATTCGAGATGAATATTACATTATTATTGATATAATGACTACATCATAAATAATATGTAATTATGAGGTAACTAGCATATTACTATAATATCACAGGAGTTATCTAAGATGTATGTAAATATAATGTAACCATTATGTTGAGTCATAAACCACTTTTATAGGTTAAGTATATACCTGTAAAAAATCAATTAGGTACTATGAACTTTTACTGAATCACTGTAACAATTCATCCTCCAGACTATTATACGAATATTGTACTCAGTCATTTAGAAGCTCATAACAATTAATATATGACAATATACATATATAAAACCTATAAAAGAAAGTCCGACTTAACAGAAAATTTGTAGGATATTTAAAATCGATAGAAAATAAGACAAATAAAATCGATAGGTACTCAATTAGTGGTTTTTATTCACATTTATTATAGTGGATTATAATTTAATTCAATTTTTCCTTTGAAGACGTTGTTTCGATAATCTGAACCACTCATTGATGTTCTTTTGAACATCACAAATTTTGGCATGGAATGGTGCATATTGGCACACTAGAATGTCTGAAAAAATAACTCAAATTAATCATAATAAAATAATAAGGGCATATTAATAATAAAATGGCAGGTTATAATTTTTTTTGGTAATAATGGAGTAATTAAACGAAAGTAAAAACATGCTATACCCACCTACAATTATACTCATGAGGGTCAAGTCTGCCACTGTAATATTCCCCCTCTGACCAAACCAAGAACATTGCACCCCTAGTTCATTGGTAATAATAGCACCTAAACATCTGTTTCCATTGTCTTTCAGATCTTTCCCTCCTATTGATTTCAAATAACTAATCTGTAACAAAACAGGCTAATATAAAATATAGTTTAAAAAATTTGCCAAATCTTACCAAAGTTTTACGAAGTGAGGATGACTTTTTTAAATTGTCTTCAAATTCAATCATTTCCTCTATGGATTTTAATGGAAGTCATTGACGAATTTCATTCATAAAATTATCAGTGGCCTTATCTCCTTCAGCCAAACGCATACTATGCATATTTTGCGACATATCTTTCAAGTGTTTTTCTATTGAACAGCAAACAGTTGTAAGTCGAACGGAAATAAGAATAATTAAGGTAATAAATATACAATAACGTCCAAGTTCTATTTTTAATTTCAAAGAAAAATGTTTCTCTAATATGCCTGTTGGGATTATGTGTCAAATCTAAAGATTTGAATATTTTATAAACTTCAATTCATTCAAGAAATATTTAAACTAAAATAAAAACCATTAAACTTGACAAGTTTTTGAAGGGGAATTATGTAATTATCAATTTTATATCTTTTGAAATGTAGGAGATATTCATTGACACATTTTCCATACCTATATAATTTTCATCTAAAACTTACCTAACAAATCATGCACGTTTGGTAAACTAGGGTTAGCTGAAAAAAAAAATCAAAATTAATGAGTAATATGGAAGATGGAACATTCAAAAGATAGTTTTGTAATTGAATGGAAAGAAAAAAAATAATGAAATCTCAACATATCTAATACAAAAAATAAATAAAATGAACTCTTAAATGTTTACCTAATATATCAGCAGGATAGTGGTTTTCTACAGATTCCTCCTGAAGAAGGTTAACGCTGGGGTATGTTAATGCTTCTTCTGACTTATCATGAACCCGAGCTGTTAATAACTCATCATTTTCTGTGAAGTGTGGAGGATCACCAGATGCAATTATTATAATTTCATTCTCTATTATATCATTTTCAGGATGTTCAGAGTTAGGTCTCACTTTCTCATTAATCAAGTTGGAATTGGAAGATGGACAAATATTTACCAACTGTTGGGAATTAAAGAGAGTTTCTTCATTGCTTTTTGGTGTTGGTGGAGGAGTTAATTCATCTGATTGTTCATCTGACGAGTAATCATATTTTTTATTCTTTTTCAATCTCTTCCCTTTTCCAGTATCTTTTTCTTGAGTACTGGAATAGTCGGAATGTTCAGCTCTTTTTCTAGCACCTTCAAATGTTTCTATAAAAGTGAATGATTTTGAATGTAAAAAAATCAGCTCCTAGGCACAGTTCTACAGAAAATTAATTATTTTGAATTCAACTCTGACTTTTTCATGTGTATTATTTCCTTTATTATATCAGAAGTCATGTTTTTACCACTATATAATCATATCATGTAATCTAAAGAACAACTGAAGTAATTTATAATAATTTAAAATATATCTCAGAAAGAACATATTATGTAGGTACTTACTACAATATGTCTCTACAATTACATCATATTGTAGCCATTTGCCTTTGTCTGGAATTTCTCCTCTGGTCATATATTGTGTGGCATTCAATGTTTTAGGCCACCAACATTGTGTGCAATCAGTAGTTAACCAAGAAACTGGAATCTCACTGTAGGTTCTATCTTTAGTAAAAAATACTACTGCACATTCCATCTTTTCACAGGTGGAAACTCAAAAACAAAAATAATTATACACACTTGAATGAGGAGCATTCTTTTTCATCATATACACTTAAAACAATAAAGTAATGGAAAATCTATTTCCTATTATTTGAAATAAAAAAAATATTTGTGGAAAATGAGCACAAGAAAATCACGTTAGAGATAATATTTCAAAATGATCAAAACATATTCTTGTAGAAAATTTAATGCACTACAAAAAAGATCTTACAATTTTTTGATATATTTTTACTTTTTCAAAACCTATTTAACATTAAAGTTGTATTGATTTTAAATTTTTACATTTTTCTAATTTTCAAACGAAATGGTAGAGTTCATACAATAGCCTTTTTGGTGTGCGTCATCGATTGTTAATGTCCTTCTAACACATTACGGTGAAAGAAATGGAAAAAAGGCAGGTCTGTGATTAATCCTAATCAAAATATCACAATAATGAACTGTTTAAACGTATTACAAACGTTAACCCTAATCTTTGACAGAAAAATTTGATTGGTTGATGTTTAGTTTACGTGCAAGCGCGACCTATCAATCGGGCGAATTTATATCGTTCAAAATTCTATGTAGACGTTCCCTTCGTAGGTTACGTCTTTTTCTAATGTCCCTGTTGGACTGTATAGGCTGGTTGGTAAATGCACTTATTTAAAACATTTGATATTTATTGAATTGCTTAAACTTTACAACGTGAACAAAATGAATAAAATTGAAATTAAAACTGAGTCTTTCGCACTCGTACGTCCTTCTTTCTTGGAAACAGAAGGTAGAGTCTTTCGTTGCTGGCTGTCGTCGCTCGCCTCGATCCAACTCGGACGGGGGGAGAAATTAACAGACAGGGTCGGTCTGAACATGCCCCCGGCCTTGGAAGCTTTGGCTTTCAATAGGAAGTGGACAAAGTCGTACGATTGCTCTTGTGATGACTCCATCGGCAGTCCTTATAGCCGCTACTCTGCACACTCCATCTTTGCCTTCGACGAGGTGCGCTATTCTTCCTAATCGCCACCTCATGGGGGGAACATTATGGTCTTTCACCAGGACTAGTTGACCGATTTTAAGATTGCCTACATTTTCTTTCCATTTCTGTCTCTGTTGGAACTCGCTAATATATTCATGGTGCCATCTATTCCAAAACTGCTCATAAATCCTTTGAAGGAGTTGAAATTGTGACAGTCTGTTTTCTGATATGTCCATAACTGATGGTTCAGGAACTGTCATTGCAGAGCGACCGATGAGAAAATGTGCGGGGGTGAGAGGGGAATAATCGTCAGGATGGGAACTTAAGGGAGAAAGAGGTCTTGAATTTAGTATCGCTTCTATGCGTACAAGCAGTGTTTGGAAATCGAAAACGTATAGCGTATAAGAACCTACTACTCTTTTTAAGTGGTATTTCAAACTTTTCACACCCGCTTCCCATACACCACCGAAGTGTGGTGAATTTGGAGGTATAAAATGCCATTTTATTCCTAGATTTTCTACTGATCGAGTGATAGCATCATTGTTGGTTTGTAAAAAATGACCCATTAACTGTAAATCTTTATTGGCTTTAATAAAGTTCGTTCCGTTATCGGAAAACATTTCTGAAGGTTTTCCTCTACGAGCAATGAATCGGTTAAAGGCTTGCAAAAAATCGTCTGAGCTTAATGATAAAACAAGCTCCAGATGTATTGCTCGAGTTATAAGGCAAATGAATAAGGATACCCAACATTTTATGGTTTTGCAACCGCGTCCGCGTCGATCTCTGACCATGAACGGGCCAGCGTAATCTACGCCAACCTTTACAAATGGTAACGCCCATTGAACCCTTGCAGCGGGTAAATCTCCCATGATCGGTTGAACTTGCTGCGGGTTATATCGACAACATTTAACGCAGGTACGAACTATTTTTTGTGCTAAGTTTCGACCTGAAATTGGCCAGAATTTATCGCGAATGCAAGCCAAAAGTTGCTGAGGTCCCGCGTGTAATAAATTTTCATGTTCAAATTGCAAGATTAATTTGGTGAGGTGATGATGAGGCGATAACAAAATCGGATATTTTTTTGAATAAGAAAAGTTAGAATTGGAGAGTCTTCCTCCCACTTTTATTAACCCTTGATCATCTAAAAAAGGTTTTAAACTTAAAATTTTACTGTTCTTGGGAAGATCTGATTTTTTGCTTAAAAAGGAATATTCGTCTGAAAATGATTCCATTTGAGCTATTGTTATAAGTTTTTGAAAACTGTATTCAACTTCCGACAATGTTAGGTGTGTGAAAATTCGATTTTTAACGGGACTTTTAGCATTAAAGTAAAATCTAAAAATAAAGGCTGCAACACGTTTCATTTTCATTAGGTTAGAAAATCTTTCAAATGGAAAATGAGTTTTCGGTAATTTAACGATGAAAGAACATTGTCGCATTTCAGGCAAATCTTTTAAAATAAATCGATTAATTGGCCACTCCTTTTGGTCCTTAAGTAACCAAGAAGGTCCGTGCCACCACATTTCTAATCCGAGAATGTTTGTTGGCTTAACACCTCGAGACACTAAATCCGCCGGGTTATCAGCACTAGGCACATGTCTCTATTCAAAATTATTTGTCAATTTTTGTATCTCAGCAACTCGATTATTTATAAATGGTTTTAATAAATTAGGGGACGTTTGCAACCACCCCAAAACTATGGAAGAATCCGACCAACAATAAATTTCACTGAATTCAATCTTTATGGAATTTAAAACTGTAGAAATAAGTCGGGCTAACAAAAGAGCTGCGCATAATTCGAGCCGTGGTATAGTTAATATCTTTAAAGGAGCTACCTTTGACTTAGCACACAATAAATTACATTCTACTTGCCCTTCTCTAGTTTTTGATACAATATAGATGCAAGCTCCGTAACTTGATTCTGATGCGTCTGAAAAGCCGTGCAAGGAAATAAAACTAGGGTCGATGCAAGTGACTTTACGAGTAATCGCTATAAAATTCAAAAGATTGAGTTCCGATGAAAATTCTAGCCATTCGGTCAAAATATGGCCAGGTAAAGGTTGATCCCAGGTAAGATTTTCCGCCCACAATTTTTGCAATAAAATTTTAGCAATGATTATGCAAGGGCTTACTAAACCTAGAGGATCAAAAATCGTTGCAATTCTTGATAAAATGGCTCGTTTAGTAATTTGGTTTTGGTCAGTTGAGTTTGCATCCATTACTTTATAGGTAAGTGAATCTCGTTTGCTTATCCAAGAAAGACCTAAAATTTTATCACAATCCTTGTTTTCAGAAAAATGAATTGTATTGTCGTCTGAATCTAACTTTAAATTTTGTATTATATCTGAGCGATTGGATTTCCATTTTCGTAATTCAAATCCTCGACTAATAAGAACGTCAGAAATTGTTTTAATCACATATTCTGCTTCTTCAGGCGAATCTACAGAAGTGAGTAGGTCATCAACGTACATATCCCTTTTAATAATATTGGATATCTTTGGATGAGAATATAAGCATTCGTTTGCTACTTCATGTAAACTTCGAATTGCTAAAAAGGATCCTGTAGTTGTTCCGTATGTTACCGTATTAAGCTGATAGGTTTTAATTGGCTCACTAGGATTAGCTCGCCATATAATTTTCTGCAAATTTCTCTGTTTTGGATTGATGAGCACTTGTCTGTACATCATCTTTATGTCGCTGGAAAGGACAATCGAGCCCATTCTAAAACGTAAAAGTATTGAAAATAAATCCGATTGAATGATTGGACCGGTCATCAGTAAATTATTTAAAGAAACACCTGATGATGTTGGTGCTGATGCATTAAAGACAACGCGAAGCTTAGTCGTAGAACTAGATTCTTTTAGAACGCCATG
Organism: Lochmaea capreae; assembly: GCA_949126875.1. Taxonomy (NCBI): domain Eukaryota; kingdom Metazoa; phylum Arthropoda; class Insecta; order Coleoptera; family Chrysomelidae; genus Lochmaea; species Lochmaea capreae. The sequence continues at coordinate 89,908 of OX421404.1, read as the reverse complement.
ATGAGGTAAGTAATATTCGGGTTCATAATTTTTTATATTCTTCTTTTCAGTCATATGACCGAGTCGTTCGTATTCCTTTAGAAAATCTGTATATAAATTTCTCAGTGAATCATTTGCAAGAAGTTTTTTCTCAAGACTGATAAATCGTTTAATTGCTGTGTCGCGAGAATTCCCGAGCCTGTGAGGAGAACCTTTTAGAGGAAGTGATACTATGAACCTACCATCCGTAGAGTACGTTAAATTGTCAACAAAATGGTTTTCGCACAAGACTTCTTCATTAGATAATGGCTTATTATTTGCGATTTCTTCTATTTCCCAGAATTTAGTAACCTAACCTAACCAGAATTTAGTAAGTTGTTCTTGGACTAAGGCGTTTTTACTCAAATTACAAATGGTGTTGTTACTAAAAGATGAAAAGGGTCCTGCTACAATCCACCCAATGCGAGTACTGTACAAGATGACACCATTTCTACCGAGCTCATACTTTTCTGTATCTAAAAGATGCCAAAAGATATCCGCTCCGAGTAATATATCTATCTTTTGAGATTGATCAAAGCTCGGATCTGCTAATTGAATATGTTTAGGAATATTTATTAAATCACGATTAATATGACAGTCTGGTAAATCACTTGTTATTTTGTCCAGAACAAAACATGTCAAATTAAAACTGTATGAATTGATAAAGGACCGAATTTTTAAATGACATTTGTTACTAGCACGTGATAGTTTGTCTGATATTCCTGAAATCGTTAAATTAGTTTTTTCTGTATCTACTTTTAAAAGAGCGCATAGTTTTGAAGTTATGAAACTAGACTGTGATCCACAGTCCAGAAGTGCTCGTACTGGTATGAAATTTCCTGTAATATCTCGGACTTGAATCATTGCTGTACACAAAATGGCATTTTTTGCTATAGATAGATTGCAGTTTGTGTTTTGTACGTTACAATATTGCGACTTGACAATCGAACTGTCATCGTCCCTTTGCAAATTCATTCCAACTGCTACATTAGCTTGATCTGTATTGTGCAAAATGGTATTATGTTTTTCACCGCAAACTTTGCAACCTGACCAGTTACAATCTTTGAGAAGATGATTGGGTCGTAAGCAATTGAAGCATAACTTCAATTCATTAACTTTTTTCGTACGATCGGGTATAGAAAGTTTCAAAAAATTGGTACAATAAAAGAGATTATGATCGCCCTTGCACAAATGACATGAAAATTTTGATTTATTGTTAACTTTGTTACCGTCTTTTGAATTTGAAAACATACCTCTCGAATGAGCAAGCTTGTTGTCTCGGTTAACATTGGAAACTTCGCGTGTAAATGAACGTTTTTCATTCAAGCTTTTTTTACAATTCATTTCCATGTTTTCTAAAAGGTCTGCGCGCTGTCTTAAAAAGATCTTGAAATCTTCCAGGGTACAAGAATTGCTCTGTTTCGCTTTGATTCTTTCCCATTCTCGTGCTGTATTGAAATCTAATTTATTAGATGCTACATAAATTATTATTGTGTCCCAATGCTCGGTTGGTTCTCCTAACTGTTTTAAACTGGTTAAATTTTTAAATAAATTATCGCTTAAGTTTCTGATTTTTATAGCTGATTCAGCTGTTAAAGACTCCATTTTGAAAATTGAATTGATGTGATTTTGAATGAGAAGGTTTTTGTTATTATATCTTTCGTATAAAGATTTCCATGCAAACTCGTAGTTACTTGCGGAAAATTCAATAGTTTTAATGACTTGTGGCGCTGTGCCGATTAATGAGGCTCGTAAGTAATGGAATTTCTGAATATCATTCAGTCTCTTATTTTCATGTATTAGAGACTGGAATATATCCCGAAATCTAGCCAATTTTGAAACGAACCGTCAAATTTGGGTAAGTTAATTTCTGGCAATTTGACCCCTTCTGTAGGATTTATTGATTGATTTAATTGTAATGACACACTCCTGCTATCAATACCTGTATCAGCTTGATTGTGTTTTTCTAAAATGTCTTTCCCCAATGATAAAACCGAATAAAATCTGTTATTAAATTCTTCGCGTTCCACCAGTTGCGAATCCACGTCTGCTACTGTGCATTCTATGTCTGTTTGCAATTCATCAAACTGAGACATCAATGTTTCGGTATCCTGTAACCTTTGCTCTAATTCAATGATTTTTGTTCGTTCTAACGTATTTTCGATTGTTTGCAAACTGTTAACAAATTTTTCGAATAAAGTTATTTTAGCCTTGACTGAACCACGTTTCTTTATTAAAGCCTTGATATCCTCCTCCATAATGTATATATTTTTTACGTTATTATAAATAAAACAAGAAACTTACAGAGCTTATTAATAAAATGAAATAAATATGTAAATGCCTCAGATACCACTCTGTTAAACTAACACAACTGTTATCGTATTTTTTACAAATAATTCCCTAAAGATTAATTTATTTTCCACTTTTAAATATTAAAAATATCAATAATATTTTCTTAGTCAGCTTAGTTCGAACCCCAAACAAAGCATGCACTCAAAAAAGCGTTTATATATAAAAAGTTTACTTTGACAACGTGCCGAAAGATAAAAAAGGAATTTGGATTGACTGGGAACTTACCGCACCACTATTATGACTTCTAACGTAACGGTCGTCTGCTTGCTGCCACAAACGCCCTTGAGTCTTGATAACTTGAATTATTCTTATTATCGGGTCGAATGGACCATGTTGGACTGTATAGGCTGGTTGGTAAATGCACTTATTTAAAACATTTGATATTTATTGAATTGCTTAAACTTTACAACGTGAACAAAATGAATAAAATTGAAATTAAAACTGAGTCTTTCGCACTCGTACGTCCTTCTTTCTTGGAAACAGAAGGTAGAGTCCATAGACAAAATAAAAGAGACGGATTGAAGTATAGGCGATATAAGGCATAGCGTTTCTGCTCAACTGACCCGCGCATCGAGTCGCTGCGGTCGTGCGAACTACAAGACATCTTACACAAGCAGAATAGAATAAAATCGTTTAAAATATCATAAATTACATTACACTCCAACATTTCGCCTTTAATGTTGATAAATATTATAAAATATCATTGTATATTAACTTCTAAGTCATTAAAAATGAAAATATACAAAATCAATCATATATTGGTTGGTGTGAATCTGACTTCTGTTTGTCAAAGTCAAAGTGAAAGTGTCAAAAATTAGTAATGGATGATGAGGATATTATCTTTGTGATGAGGTGAGTTGGATTTAAGATTAGTTTAGTTTTAAATTCATTCAGGATTTTAGTTCTAATAAAGGAAATAAATGTAAGTGAACCTTTAAAATGTCATCACAGGTATAATTCGTCATAGTTGTATTGCAAAAAATTGTAATAGCAAATATTGTTGGCCACTTCGCAATTTGGTGTTGTAAGAATAAAATATTTTTCAAGTCTCCATCTGATATTAATCAACAGTAGTACAAAATTTTAGAACGTCCTTATACATCCAAAGATCAAAGGTTGTGTGAAGATCATTTCAATAATAATGCATTTACAAGTACCTAGTTGGACATAATAATAATACCCAAGCTTTTGAAAATACTGTATTGCCTGTAAAACGAAAGCGTATTTTATTCTGACAATAATGATGGTGAGAGGTGTACCAAACAAAAATAATTATTTTTTCTTTGTAACTTAATGTACTGCGTTTAATTTTTTTGGTTTCAGACCTGTTCCTGTCTTCATAGAAATGGATAATTTATCTAGTTTTTAATTCCTTTTTATAAAAATATTTGTTTTTTTGTCAATTATTTTAAAATAATGTACAATTGGATATGATATTGGATTAACTTTCTTAAATATAATGTAATTTTAGTAGTGCAGTTTAATAAAAATTTTAAATGTGTCTTGATTTCTTATTTATCTAAATTGTGTCTTGAAATTGTTTAATTATAATCATTTCATTAGAAAAAATGAATTTTTATTTGATTTTTTCTAATGAAATAATTATATAATAAACAATTTTTAGACAAATTTCAAAATTCACCTACCCATAATCCAAACTAACAAATTTAAATATCCCGCCTTTAAAAATTAGTTCCAACAGCCCTTCCTGGTGCGCTTCGATCAACGTGATGCCAACTGTTAATACAGGATCGACAACTCTCATTATATTATATTTCTCTATGGTAGAGTCTTTCGTTGCTGGCTGTCGTCGCTCGCCTCGATCCAACTCGGACGGGGGGAGAAATTAACAGACAGGGTCGGTCTGAACAGTCCCACTGACAGTTCTCGTCAGGTCTGTACTTTGTTGTTTATGATTATTTATGGAAAGTGAATATTAATATTATTGTTAGCATTTTATTTCTTAAATAATAAACAAAAATATGCCTAGATACACGGAAAAAGAGCAGCATCTTATTTTGAAAGTTATTAAATATTTTCAATTAGAAAAAGAAGCTGGTAAACCATTGATACCTTTAACTTCAGTGCACCAAGTAAGTATTTTTTATATAACAATAAGTGAAATTAATATAAATCAAGTTAATCCTATTTCATTAGGATAGTGAGAAAGAGTGAATGAGAAATTAAAAAAAATTATTCACTTTTTAGTGCATTTCCTAATAAAAGTGTGTAATTAAAAAAGTGTTTTTGTATTTTTTATTCATTAATATTGTTTGTTTACTTATTTATTTTAGGTGAACATGTAACTCTACATACACCGAATAAAAAAACTCATTGATTTGGATGGAATCGACTTGTCTGTTGGTTCAATGGATAAGGTTTTAAGGGAGCTAAAATTCAGATGGCTAAATTGCAGTATTTCCAATAGAAACTATCTTATGGAACAACCACATGTAGCTCAAAAAAGATTACATTTTCTGAGAGAATTCAAGAACAATGAGAGTTCTCCTTACCCTCTACAGCCTGTTTTTTTGGAGGAGACCTGGATTTTTAGTTAAGGTAGTTTTCACAAAAGTTGGCAAGATGGTATCACTAAGGCAGTAAGGAAGACAAGTGGTGAAGGTGTACGGTACATTATTTTACAAGCAGGTTCTGAGAATGGTTTTGTCGAAAATTGTAGTTTGATTTTCAAAAGTTGGAGTAAATCTGGAGACTATCATGATTCGATGAATTCGAATAACTTAGAAAAATGGTTTGAACAACAGCTCCTGCCGAATTTAGAAGAACCTTCTTTAATAATAATGGACAATGCATCTTATCATTCAAGTTTAGTTGAAAAAATCCCTAATTCATCTTGGACTAAGCAATCTTTAATTAGTTGGTTACAAGAAAGGTGTATACCTTTTCCAGCATCTAGCATGAAAGATGAAATTATGAAAATTGTGAAGAAACATAAAATACCGGATAAAGAATACAAGTATGTAATTTATTGTAGGAGGTAAGGATCAACAGTGTTAATGTAAGCGTGCTGTTTTATAGATTAGATAGACTTAATCACTCATAATGTTCCACTTCTTCAGTTATGGCTCAACTAATTTTGAGTATCAAAAAGTCAGAAATCTAGTTACAATGTCAACTATTCGGGGCGGGGGAAAACCAGAAAACCCGAACAAAAATCAAAATTCAGTTGGAACAAAAATGTCCTATTATTTTAATTATATTATTGTAGGTTACACCAGAAAAATGAAAAAAATATGTTAGGCATACCCAAAACATTATAGAGGAATATTGGGAAACAGCAAAAATTATTGACGCTAGTGATACTTGGCCTGTAATTATTGACTTGAATGAGTCGGAATGTGAATCAGATTGGGACTTATGAGAAGATGACTGCGAAAATTGAACTTTCATAATCCTTTTCTTTTTAATTTTTTATTATTTGGTTGGTTTCTTGACTATTTACTATGTTTATGTTTGTTTTCTACTGAACGTGTAACTGAAGATAGAATACTCTAGTTAGTGTTCGGAAAGAAGCTATTCAACGGCAGAGCAAGTGGTCGTAGCTTCAAAAAGCTATAGAATAGTATCTATTTTGTTAAATTTTCAATATATCCGAGGTGCCTTAGACAACCAAGAAACTGTAGTATGTGCATTTTTGGACATAGAAGGAGCTTTTAACAACACTCCTGAGACTCTCCTCAGAAACTCAGTAGAAGTAAGGGGGCCCAATAGATCTTTTAGGTCTCAGTGAATGTCAAAATACATACATAAATTTTCAATACACCACCTGTACATATTTTAATGAAGACAGTGGCCACATTTAAACAAATAAAACAATGAAATTCACTAACAATAAGAATTATAAGTGAAGAATACCTTTTTCCATAAAACTTTAGAATAAAATAGGGTTCCATATGGTGCAGACTTAATTGAACAGGCTGTATAATTGTTTTGCAGGACTATATTTACTAATGTGAAGTTATTTTAATATGTAAATTGAACATACAATTTGTTTTGTTTTGCAGTGTTTTCATATCCCAAGTATTATTAATTTCATATCATTTTCGAATATGGCTGAATACGATCCTGATCATTTTATTTATCAAATTTAAGGTTAGCTATATGTCAATATAGCAAATATAATAAACGACATGCCTAAAACCCGGATATACGTCACAAACGATGACGCACACCAAGAAGGCTATTGTATGAACTCTACATACAATTTTATGAAAAGTTTCTGATATTTTTTACAGATCGTAAGTTATTTCCAAAAAAATAGAAATGTTTTAAATAACTTGTTATTTTACTGCTTAAAATTAATTATTATACTTAAATAAAGAGATTTTTAATCTTAAAATTAATTATTTTAAAATATTATCTCTAACGTTAGTTACAAAATTCCAAATCCAAGAGAACGTTGTTCCCATGTTATTTAAATGGGAAATTGAAATTTATGATGAGGCACCTCTTAATATTAATACCAAGAGATGTAGGTACCGTAACTTTCGACAGAATTTTTTTTGCCATTTCCAACAATATTTTCGATACAATTGAAAAAAAATTGTCGATTTTTTTGAAACAGTCTAATAAACACAATACATTAAATGGAACAAAAATTAAAGCGAAGAATGTAGTATGTGAAGAAGGACAAAACCATCTTCAAATGGCAACCTGAGACATTTTCTTAACACCATGTTGATATCAAAAGAAATAGATTCATTTGACAACTTTGTAACCTTTTGAATTCCTAATATTTTTTTTGAATCACAAGGATTATTGAAAAATGACTCAGACTCATTATAATACTTTCCAATACAAAATAACTTATCATCTTCCTTTACAAACTTATCAATTAAAACAGCACGTCCATTTTGCAGTAAACATCCCTCCATTCACCCTTACATATACACTTCGTACAACTATAATATCCGTTATGGTTTTTAACATTCAAAATGAAAGCTCGAGCTGGAGCATCACAAATAAAATTATATTTACTGTAATTTGATAAAGTTTGCCATTGACAGTGATACCATTTGTTTCTACAACTTTCAATTATTCATCTACTAAATATTTCAAAAACTCATTACAGTTTTTTGGTTTGGTAATACCATGAAAAATTCCAAAAGTGAAGGGTTGCGTACACACACAATTGTTTACTATATCTCACCTAAAATTGGCCATAGTTGACTGCCTGAAGATTTAGAAATTGGAAGACCATCAATATAAATATTAAGCTTCAAATCAGAACTTTTGTAATCATATTTTAAGATGGCCCTTTCAATATTTTTTTTCACTCCCAAATGAATATATTTTCCACCATCAATTTCTATTATGTTATAGCTACCTGACCTGTGAGTTTTCATAAGAGTTCGGGCATCTTTTGGCAAAGATTGATGCCCATGTTTCCGTAGAACTGAGAGCAAATCATTAATAAAATTGAGGGATACATTATGATTAATTAAACATTCATCTGGAAAACGAAACATAGTATTTAATATCACTTGAATCAGAGGAATTATCATAATTAAGGATTGAATTAAACCAATCAGTTTGTTCATAGTCTATATGCTGCAAACTGTCGTCTGAGTCTACATTTGAAGAATTATTTGCCTTATTGGTTAGAGATTTTTCGTTGGTAGCAGGCTGACATACACTAGTAAGTAAATTCTCGTTACCTATGCAGGTTATTGATTTCATTCTGAACCGATGCCGAGGATTGATCTTTATCCACTTTACAAACTTTAGGTGGAATAATTTCAGTTAACAAAATTCGACGTTTTTGTCGGTCTGAGAGATCAGAAAAATCTCGGGGCATGTTATATGCATTCAATAATGTGAATAATGCTATTATATTAATACAGTTAGCTAAATTATTAACTTACCGGAAGAGAGAAAATAAAAACGCCGATCTGATAATGTAAATTTGGATGAAACTATAACTAAAACTATAACTATTACAATACCACAGGTTGTCTCTGAACATATATTGCCATTCTACATTCAGTACATTCTAGACACACTCTGCAGTGCGCAGTGCATGAGGTGAGGATGAGCGGGATGACCGATGATTGGCGCACATATCATAACGTAGGATTGGTGGCAACATCCCCGCGAATTTTGAAATTTTTACCTAAAACTTACGGCGTATTTACGTAAATTTAAGGAGTTTATTTTACATAAAAAAAGTGACTACTCCATACGGAATATTGATATTAATTCCAGGTTGAAAATGTTATGAATTATTGTTACTTACCATTTATATATAACATAACCGTCAATATTGAAACATAAGATTTATCACATGAAACTTACGTCGCGTTTATGTAAATGTAACGAGTCTGTGTTATATAAAAAAGTAGCTACTCTTTTATACAGAATATTGATGTTAATTCCAGGGAAAAGCTGTTATATATTTTTGTTACTTATGATTTATGTAATATAACCGTCAAATCAAGGGTATTTTGAAATATAAGATTTGTTACTTGAAAATTATGGCGTGTTTATGTAAATCCTAACGAGTGTGTTTACTGGGATGTGACATGACTTAGTAGTTTTCTTATACATAATTGAGTTTATCATGAATGGGAATTTTGATGCTCATTATTTCCATATTTAAGGAAGTCTTCTGCTTATTAACTACCTATAACTGTTACCTATGTTTGTATCTAAACATTGTTATCTTTTCACCTTCAACTGTCATTCCCTAACACATTTTTCCTCCATTATCCTATTGTAGAGAATAAAAACTATCCTTACTTCATACCTTTCCCTAATTTTACCTATTTTCTCCTCAGCCTACATTAATAGCACCAATTACTTTTTAGGTGATATCCATGGTCAATATTATGATCTTCTGCGTCTCTTTGAATATGGAGGTTTTCCCCCAGAATCCAATTACTTATTTTTGGGAGATTATGTAGATCGCGGTAAACAATCATTAGAAACAATATGTCTTTTACTTGCATACAAAATAAAATATCCAGAAAACTTTTTCTTACTAAGAGGTAACCACGAATGTGCATCTATTAATCGTATTTATGGATTTTATGATGAATGCAAACGGAGGTATAATACCAAATTGTGGAAAACATTCATCACAGATTGCTTCAATTGCTTACCTGTAGCTGCAATTGTTGGTGAGAGAATTTTCTGCTGCCATGGAGGTAAGTCTTTCAACACTACTTTAATTCTGCTTTACTAGTTACACTATGATAACACTAATGTCATTTTGAAATTTCACCAACCATCTTTCAAGCTGATACAAGCAATTTTTTCAAAAACAACTTGTGCTGGGATCTAGAGTGATGGGGGAGTACAAAAAATAATCTTAGAAGTAATGTTCTGGAGTGTTTCTCATGGATGTATTAGTACCTGTATTCCCTATTCCTACTCCTTGTTTTTTTCGGCCCATCAGTAAGGTCACCTCATAATTGAAGTGATTTTGTTATGTGTTAACTCTCGCTTGTTGATAACATCATCTAACGTTAGTTCAAAATTCTGTTTCGCAATCATACTCCATGGGCATCCTCATGGTTTGGGTTGCTCCAATCTTAAGTCTCAAGGTGTCCTGTTAGGTTTCCAGATCTCAAAGATTTAGCGTGCATTATCCTATAGGCATGTTATAGAATGATTTTTATGCAGACAAGTCATTGCACTTTTTGCAACTCTGCTTTCACCATTTGCTGCATTATTTTGTTCCATCAAGCCAGTGTGGCATAGGTAATATTGGGTCTGATAACTTTTAGATTTGACCAATAGATCATTTTCAGTTTCTGAGAAACTTACGACTGAACCAGAGTCCTTGTTGGTTTTCTGGGGAATTAATTTTTATGAAAAAATCTTAGTGCTGACAATCTACAACATATAACATAATATTGGAAACAATTTTTACTTGTGACTTGTCTTAAAATAAATAAATAATACTCAATTTCTGTGATATTCATCCAAAGTTTGTCTGTTATGTTTATATTATTATAAATTAGGTGTTGTTTTTCAATATAAATAAAATTTACATATCTGCTAAAACTAGAGTTGATCAGAGGTCAGGCAGAGTAATGTTATTAATTTAACAAATCGATACATATAGAATTATAATTAATTGTGTTTGTATACAGTGTCAGTTTTAATAAATGAGTTTTATTATTAAAATTTAAAGGTTGTTCTATTTTGCAAAAATAATCCAGCTTTTTAAATTATAAAGATTATTAATAAAGATCGAGGAGTAGATTTTTGCTTATTATTTGTAATAAATAAATTGTGAATATTATCTCCCAAAAAAATACCTTAAGAATTATTATTGCATAGCCAAAACTTGATTTTAACTTTACTTTCTCTAAACTATTTCTAAAAGGAATTTAGTTTGTTTACATTGATGATTTATTAATAAGAAAAGATGGAAAACTATTTTAAACGCTGATGATAGCAATTCTAAATACACTGATCATTAATTATTTGGCTCATGTCCAAAGAAAATCTGGAAAATATCAGAATTTTTTCAATTTATTACTTATATTTGAAGATGGATAATTTATTGAAATAAACTTTCACTATTTGTGATATACTTTTGAGAATTTTTAGCACTCAAAATAAATAAATATGGCACAAAATATGATCTATATAAATACTGGTTTAATAATAATTTGTTTATTCAACTTTAACAAGTAACGACAGTGATAGATGTCAAAATAATATCAACATATTATTATTTATGCACTTATTACACTATGCCTTTTTCGTGCCTATTTGTCTGCCTGACCACTGGTGGCTGAAATTTTAAACAAATACGCATGCGCGCGAGACTATTTTGTCGACTGTTTCAAGCGTGAAAATAAATAGGACTGGTTCTATTTTTTCCCCCTGAATCGAAGCGATTTCAAGGACATTTGTAGAAATCTCAGGTTCGCCAACACCAGTTATTATTTGTTTGGCTTGATATTTGACAACATAACCAACAAATAAATCCGTTTTCGTTTAGTTTAGTACAGTATGGCAGAAAAGATGAACAAATCAAAATCCAGTACTAGGTAAGGAGAAAGTTTAAATGAATAATTCAATTACTTCTTATTATAAAAGTTAGGTTACAACTAGTTTGGTATTGTATTATTGCAGTAAATACCACTTCTGGACAACAGAAAACGCTACACGTTTGATTGAACTGTATGAAAACCATCCTTGCCTGTATGATGCCAAATCAAAAAGCTATCATAATAGAAATTTGAGAGCCAAATCTTTGACAGAAATATGTGACAATTTAAAAGAACTGTTTCCTGATAAACCATTTACAGAAGCACTTATAAAAGCTAAAATTCATACATTAAGAAGCCAATTTATGTCAGAACTGAATAAAATTAAAAAAACGGAAGCCTCAGGAGCTTCGCCTGATGATGTATACCAGCCCACACTTTGGTGTTACCAAAGCCTCCAGTTTTTGGAGGATACATGTGAAGTAGTAACTGAAGGTGACTCCAACCTAGAGCAAGATCACACACAGTATTCAGGTACTGTTGTCGTGGATGCCACAGTAGATGAACTGTCTGTCCCATTCTCCCTAGATAATTACTCTTCAACTTCAACAAGCAGATCTGCTTCAGCTGCTAGTACAAATAGAGAAGTTCCAAAAAAAAGGAACAGCAGCAAATCAACAAACTGCAAACTCCAGGTAAAAAATCAGAGAAAAAAAAAGAGGAAGCTGGAGGAGGAAGATTATGCAGGGATATTGAAGGACTGCAGTACTGCTATAAATATTCTAAGTAGGCCTGCCTCACCGCCCATAGTAGTACCAAAGGAAAATGATAACAGTCTTTTTGGAAGATATTTAGTATCAGAAATGGATACAATCAAAGATGATCATATTTTGGATGAGTTGAAGGAAAATATATTAAAGGAATTGTATGCAGTAAAAAGGGTCTACAGAGAACAGTTTAAATAAGGTTTTGGTGTGAATGATTGCAGGTTATATAAATAAATTTTTGTAGAAAAAGTAATCGATTTTTATTTCAACAATTATAGAAACCTGTAGTTTTTTCTCAAAAAAACATTTAACAGGAAAACGGAACATTCTTAATATTAATAATAGTATCAAAACCAATTATTATTTATAATATAATATACAACATATATTCCTGCCATGGCATACTACCTACTCCATTAAAATATTCTTTAAATTCTTCTCTGGTTTGTATTGCTTCTGTCTTTGGTCTGTTACCTGCCTGGACACTCAAACCATATACAAATGTGTATTGATTATCTATTTCTTCTGCAGGGTCTGTTCCAGTATACTGAGTTTTCATTTCATGAGAAAGAAAATTATGCAGAGCACAACATGCTTTTGTTATGATTTTCACCTTTTCAGGACGCAGAGCACTTACATTTAATAAACATCTAAAACGGTTGGCTAGGATGCCAAAGGCGTTTTCCACTACTAAATTTACAAATAATAAATCTAACCTTAAAGATCAATGTCAATTTTTCTCATGTTTGCAGCCCTGAAATTGCTGCTTGAACAATAATTTAAAAAGGCACAGTGTAATAGTGTCAGTCATTTGGGGAAATTCAGCCAACAAAAAGGCATGAAAATAGACACAAAAATAGGCACGAAAAAGGCATAGTGTAATAAGTGCATTATTTGTCATGAACAAGCTGAAATGTGGAATAACAAACAAATATTATCAACAACTTCACATTTACACGAGTGACGTATCTCGACCATTGCAATCAGTGATAGGAATTATGCGAAAGTAAACTTTGGGACACCACTATTCGCAATAACAAAATCGCACAAGAAGACCGAAAGCAAAGTACTGTCTGGTCTGCTGTTAACACTGAAATGAAAAGCAGCTACATAAAGCGCCCTTTGCTCCGGCGCTGGCTTGAAACCGCAGCCCTAAGTTGAATGTGTATTCTGGGTTGAAATGAATGTTCATTTCTGAAGATTTGAGAAATTTTAACGTTGATGTTGTCACTAAAGCCGGATTTGTAGGCAGAAAAAAAAAGGGAAAAAAAGGCAGGTATTATGTATGGCTAACATAAATCACTGAATTCTTAAGTAATAAGTTAAAAAATGGTATGAGAATGGCTAAGAAAACTCAATAAACTAGGCAAGAACAACATGGCCACCACACTGTGGGTTCCAATGTCAAATGGAAGAAATACGCAACACCAAAAAGAAAAGATTTGTCCATTGGAAAAATACTCCTGAGAAACTGTATCCAGGGGAAATAGGTCTAAAGGATTTACTAGTGCTTGAGACTTTCCTTAGGACAGGATTACCGAAAACACAAATTAAGAATTTACTTAAAAAACTGTCTAATTATAATAATGAAACTCAACGTCAAACATTGATACAGAATGGCAAACAAATAATGTAGATAATAATGATGACCTTTGAAAGTTGGTATTTGAACTATTTCACAATAAAATATGACAATTCTCAATGACAATCCCATAAAAGTAACAAAGAATTAAATAACTGTGGACTAGTAGTTTGAATAAAATGATTAACAATAAGATATATCCAAGTATGAAAACCACTTTTTAAATTACACAATGTGAAATGTAAATCAAACCGAGTCTACTTGAAATTTAAGTGTAATGTGTGCTTGGGTCAATAGTCTGATCCAAATTGGTATTCATGTTAATGTAAAGCTTTAAAAAACATGGATTCGAAATAGAAAAAGGTATTTTGAGGCAAAATGAGTCTCCACGCAGAGACATCTAATCACTTGAAAAAAAAGCCAGTGTAGTTTTGTTGTAAAACACAATTTTAAAACATGAGAAATATGTAAGTAGTACTTAAGTAGCTAATTTTTGTTTCTTTTAGGCTTAAGTCCAGATCTACAGTCAATGGAACAAATTAGAAGAATCATGAGACCGACTGATATACCTGACCAAGGACTTCTTTGTGATCTGTTATGGTCTGATCCTGACAAAAATCAAATGGGCTGGAGGGAAAACGATAGAGGAGTCAGTTTTACATTTGGCGCAGAAGTAGTCGGAAAATTTTTACATAAACACGATTTTGATTTAATATGTCGAGCGCATCAAGTGGTAGAAGATGGCTACGAATTCTTTGCCAAACGACAATTGGTTACGTTGTTTAGTGCTCCAAATTATTGCGGTAGGTACATTTTTATTTTAATATATAAACCTACAAATAACCATAAATGTATAATTTAACGCGCTAAGATTGGAGGGACTGTTTAAACGTTGGTTTTTTACTATTATGAGGAAGAAATTCTCAAAAATTGTCGCAAGACATTTTATCTAATTAAAATTGAAATCTGATTTCTACATAAAACCCTACTTAAGCCGATGTGATTTGGTCTTTTTCAATATTCAGATATGGTACAGATAATCCAGAAATTGAAGAGTTTGTATCTCTGTTAATGTATGTATTTCTTACATACCAGAAACACAACGATGATACATTTGACAATTATACTAGACATTCCCTATCAAGAACATGTTCAATAAATATCAGTAACACAAAATAAGGCACTTATTATGTGGTAACTACCAGCTAGGGAAGATTGGAAGAAAAGTGTACGTATACCGACTGAAGCAACCTAGTGTACAGGCGGCTCCAAAGCCGGAATTGTAAGACTAAGGAAGTGACTGCTGTGTTGAAGAAATTAAAATGCAGCAAATAATGTACCATTCAGTTGCCATCTTCCTAGAGCTCCAAGTTGCACTAAAGACACTCAATTCCATGAAGTTCAATTCTATACTAGTATGGGATTGCCAGACAAGGCACACCAATGTTATTCATTGGTGCGGAACACTTCTACGGCGTCGCAAAATCGTCAATAAACATGGCTACAAGAATGTGTGCCAAAAAAATCTGATAGAGAATAGAAACAGACGAAACTGTTCGTTAAACTCATCAAATTATTAATTGTTTTTTGAGACTACCTGGTCTCAGAAAAGAGAGGCACTAGCTATCTGCTAATGAATCAATTAGCAGATGCTCGAAATGTCGCTGTATTGTCTCGAACGGTTAGAAGATGTTTAGATGAAACAGGATTGAGCAATGGCTAAAAAATCCATGCTTACCAGAGAACATATAGTTGAATTTTGCAATACTACATTATAATTAGACCATCCATGATTACAAACAAGTTCCGTTCTCCGATGAAACTAGAATTCGCCTTAAAGCTCCAGATGAAAGGAAAGGCGAGGAGAAAGGTTTGTCAGTTGCAATATTTCTCCTAAAGTATTTTTTTTTTTTTGGTGGTTCTAGCATGTAATAAGGGGAATTTACTTTGATGCTTGTATAAGGAGTCTGTCCTTAAATGTACGAGGTCTATGATATGAATGCCCAATATTACTTGGACAATATTATTGCCGAACATATAATCACTTGTCCACGACTATTTGATAATTTTAACATTTTACGTGTGTTTCTTCAAGTATAATGACGTACATTATGCACCAGTGAATAATAGGTGTGGATAACGACACATAATTATATTGAAGATTATTCAAATACAAATGACACAATATATTATATAAACATTTTCACCGCGACAGGGAGTCGATCCTATGTCTAAAATTCCTCATTACAACCTAGTCAGAGCCGTAAACCATCAGGCTATGAAGATACATAATATTATGATAGTGTATCAAGATATACGAGTAGATCGTTTTATATGCAGTTTTTTATCTAGTGTGTATGATATATATATCAAAAGCAAAAGTGATGTTTTAAATAATTTATTGCTAATTGCAAGAATTTCAATAATTATACTGTTATTTAATTGATATTACTAAAAAATTTAATATGGAAAGTGGATAAAACAGTGAATTGAATGTTACCCCGCCAAACATAAGCACAAATAGTCTCCTTGAATTTACTGCCAGAAAAATCGAAAAAAAAATGTAATAACAAGTAATTTATAGTCGTGGACAAAATATAGTATTCTACTCGCATATAATGGCTATTATTCACGAATGGTGCGTTTATGTCGCGAGCCGCAGGCGAGTGACATAAACGCACCATTCATGAATAATAGCCATCATTATATGCTTGTTGAATAATATACTATTATGCCCATTATTACTTAGACTACATTATTGCCGAACATATAATATTACTAATGCCCTTTTTCATAATGCACTTTAAAAATACTTTAGGACTTTAATACTTTTTTAAACCAGTCCAGTGAGGTTCATAAAATCACTTTAGTCATTAGAGTCACTTTTACTAGGTATAAAGTGAGGTTCTACGTCACTTCAGAACTACTTTAACCTATAAAAATTTTATGTTTTGTCATCCATGTGTTTGGGAATAACGTAAATATTGAAATTTAAAAAAAAGTAATGGACACGACAGATTCACATATTTCAACTGACTATATGATGGCAACAAACTTGGACGAAGAAGAAAACATAGTGTTTAGAATTCGTCGTCCAAAACGTACAAGATACGAATAAACACATTTGCCACTTGGTCTTCCAATTTTATTATAGATTTCGATTTAGTAAAGAAGCAGCTTCAACAATATTGAACCATATTCAAAACCAAATTTCTTCACTTTCTGATAGGGTGATATTTAGGATGTAAAATACGTCATTTATACAGTTTTGTTTCAGCGTTTTGAGGAACTTTCGGTACACTCATTGCATTTTAATTGTTACTTATATTTTTAATTTGGTAAACTCATAGAGATCGCTTTGGAAATGTAAATAGACAATTGGCAATCTGAATTTTTAAAGAAACATATCGGCACATTACAGTAATTGACTAATTTGTAGGTGTTTATTATTTTTTCAATGTAACTTTGTTTTATTTTATGTATGTTAAAATCGCATGTCCGTCAATGAATAAAGTATTCAAGACCCATTCATATATTATTTGATTTTAGGGGAATTTGATAATGCGGCAGCGATGATGTCAGTTGATGAGACGCTAATGTGTAGATTTCAAATTTTAAAACCAGTAGACAAGAGGAAACTCCAGTACAACGTGAATGCGGGAAGACCGGTAACGCCCCCTAGGTGTGCGACGAATAAAAACAAGAAGAAGTGTGTGTGTATTAATAAGATTAGGTTTAGTAGCAACATAAAATATGTTCGGAGCATTTTAAGTACTAACGTTTGTGGTAATGAAATAACTCGAAGGCGTCGTTATTTATAAACTAAGTTTTTTATTCTACAATTTTTTTTGTCGGTTTTTCTCTTAGGTTAAGATACAGTAACAGTAGAAACAAAATTCATCCATTTAAATATTAGTATTTAAAATGTTTCATTTCGGCCGTTTTACTTTATTTTAGGTAGGTACATCTGATATTGCTGGATGAGTAATATCTATTTATTAAACTAGATTAACAACAACACTTAGAATATCCAATTTAAATAATGGAAACGGCTTTACAATTTATAAAAACAGTAGTTTATTTATTTTTTCTCTTTCGTTTTTTTTTTAATAGAAACAGTTTTATGTTTTACCTGGTTTCCCTTGACTCTGTATAAATATATTTTTATATACAATCATTTAATTTTATTCAATGCTTAAATTTTGTTATTGCATGGAATTGATTTCTGTTCATCTGAAATTTGAATGAATCTTCGAACAAATTGTAAATCATCGTTTATTTGTAAATATTCAGTCATTTGAAACTGTTGATATGAATACATGTCACAAAATAAAATTTTAACAACTCCCATTTTATCCCCAGTTTTTTGATTCGCCTCTGTTGAGGCTGATAGTTTTCTCGCAGCTTAAAACCCGGAAATTTCATTTAAGTCCCGCCGTAAAATGAAACGCAGCGTGAGTCACGGCGAGTTTATGGCGGGAGAAAACTGCTTCGGTGCAAAATAAAGACGCAGCAGGAGGTGAGTGTAGCTAGTCACGGAGAAACCGTACAAAAAATATGATTGTAGTTTTCACGTTGAAGCTTTGACAGTTCTGAAAAATGACAACTGCTATTGCTCTGATTGATTCTCTATTCAGTTCTGAATCTTATTCAGAAGACGAGTTCGAAATGATATCCCTAATATATTGATTTCTTTAGCGATTTCCTCCCGTATTTCAGTTTTTAGTTTCGTCCTCATGTAGTCTACATCACAGATAACATACTTATAGATAGGCATCTGACCGTGGCGCTAACTAGGGCGAATTAATTTTGACGGGTGGCGCCATCTTACAGGTCGGAAAAGTAAGCTCTAACACATTTTACATGGTTGTGGTCCTCGCTAACTGCCGATAAAGTAGATTCCTGTAATTTAACAGTTTTTGGCGGCATATTCAAAATTACTGTAATATTACTTTTATTGAAATATGGCATTTATGGTCCATTTTTTGATATTTCATTTAAAGTAACTGAACATTTGATTGATATTATATTAATAACATTCAAATAGACAAGTTAGATCAAATGAAATGTCAAAATATGGACCATACAATGCCTGGAGTGGGAAAAATTAAACAATAATCAACCAGTTTATATACTTTTATTCATTACCAAAAATAACATAATAAACAGATCGTTTATGGTAACTCTGAACGAGCGATGGTACGGCCACCTACTGGATCGGAAAAGTTACTAAAATTGCTGATTTAACGAAAACTGTAACGCTGCTGGTAGTTATTCTAGATATTTGCGCATGCCTCACGGCTACGGCTCACATTGTAGTCGCCATTTTACGGTTCATGTATGTCTTGCTTCAAGTTTGTTGTTGAAGTGTGAATTAGTTAAAATTATCTTTCAATAATCATTATCGAAAAAGATAATGTCCAAGTTTATTGTGAAGGAATGTAATGTATATAGTGAACTCGGTAAGTTTAATTTTAGTAAAATAAAACAAAACATCTTTCATAACATAAAAAGTGACAAATTACTAAAGTACTTTTTTGTTTATACAGCTTTATACTTCCAATCCAGGAAGAACAGCTTTTAATTTGATGGAACGAAGTGGGAACAAATGCTCGGATTTGAAGAGGTAATTTTTTACACATATATTTATTTAATGTTATTAAACATGATTATGTTCTAGATTATAAACCAAAGAAGTTAATGGACATTTGTTTGTATCAATTGTATCCCACAAGAAACAATTCCATCTACAAGCAATGTGTCTAAGAAGTATTGGAGAGCATTAAAGCCATTCTGAGTGGTTGATAATCATATGAAAAGTAATATAAATCTCATATAGTATAATTATATTTGCAAATAATAAAATTCTTTGCAGATACCAGGATCATTATGGAACCATCTATGGAGACTCCCTCCTTAAGAAGTGCCAATAAAAGTCTACTGGAAAAAGGTAGAACAATTTTCAAAGGTAAATAGTTTCGAGTAACAAAATAAATATTCAAACCTGCACAGTACTATGTGTTTGAGCTAATTAAAAGTGTTTATAAATATATTGATGATAGTCATATTCTCTTCAAGATTGATTAGATTAAACGATGAAATAAAACAATTTAGTTTGTTTAATATCATCGTTTAGTATGGATCTTCATCACGTAAAAGCCTCATCTATTCAATTTACTAGATTGGCATTGTAAACTACACTTTGTTAATAGTATGCAAGTTTTGGTTTTTAGTTAGTTTTATTTGTAGTAGGTTGATCAATTTGTTCAAGTTATTTAAAAAATCTCGATAACACTGTTTTCCTTGAAACTTAAAGGAAATTTTCACCTATTGTAGGCTCCTGTATATTTATATTAAATACATTTGTGTGCTTACTACTATCACTTTTCTTTTTTGTAGAACTTTTATAAAACAGTTGACTGTGAAATAAAAAGTTGAGCCAAAAGATATAAAAATTTCAGTCTCATTCTATCATTTCTTTGATTTATTAAATCCTTTTGCTTTTTACATAATGTTATATTTAATTATTTCTGCAATCCATAGTGTGAGCTCACTATTTCTATATTTGTTTTTTAAACATGCATTTTTATTACTGTTGATGAAAACTATAATCATATTATCTAATTAAAAAGTTTTCATCACCTTACAGGGCATGCTGATTCTTTTCAAAATTATTTACTCAAATTTTATTTATTAACTATTGTATTGTTAAGCTCTTATATTATGTCTTTCTGTTTGTCTTGAAATAAATTAAAAAAAACGATCTGTTTATTATGTTATTTTTGGTAATGAATAAAAGTATATAAACTGGTTGATTATTGTTTAATTTTTCCCACTCCAGGCATTGTATGGTCCATATTTTGACATTTCATTTGATCTAACTTGTCTATTTGAATGTTATTAATATAATATCAATCAAATGTTCAGTTACTTTAAATGAAATATCAAAAAATGGACCATAAATGCCATATTTCAATAAAAGTAATATTACAGTAATTTTGAATATGCCGCCAAAAACTGTTAAATTACAGGAATCTACTTTATCGGCAGTTAGCGAGGACCACAACCATGTAAAATGTGTTAGAGCTTACTTTTCCGACCTGTAAGATGGCGCCACCCGTCAAAATTAATTCGCCCTAGTTAGCGCCACGGTCAGATGCCTATCTATAAGTATGTTATCTGTGGTTCACGCTACACCAGCCTCTCCGGTCGTGATTACCGATCACTCGTCGCGAGGATTGAAGGAAAATGGAAATTAATCACTGAATTCTCGCTTCTCCTTCATGAATCATATCTTCAAAATGACTCCCTAAAAAATAGGTACATGATAGAGTATTCGAAAATGTCGCGTCAACTTTACATTTTAACTTACGAGCTTGAAAGGCACCGGCTGTTACATTAGGTAGACTCCACATATATAAAGCGTGAAACCACAGACCACTTAGGGAAGTGGTCTGTGCGTGAAACATTGCATAAGTTCAACCACAATAAAACCGATAGTTTCATTTTCTGGCAAAATTAGGCATGGACTAACGACACCTTTGTTCTTATTAAAAACTCATTTCAAGCAGTGACTATAAGCTGTTATATGAGAAGTAGGCAACCAATACCACGTTTCACAAGTATCAATTTTGCATAAAGAAAAATCCATATTGCCGAAAACTACGAAGTGGGCGACATCTGTTAATTTTCTTTCAAACTTCAATAGAGGTGAACAACAAAGCCAGAATGCGAACATCGTTATAGAAAGTAGAATTAATTTTGTTGTTTTATAAAAAAATAAAAAGTGTTATTTAAAATTTTAGTCCAAATAGTAAGGTAATATACCTATTTAAAGTGCTTTTCTGAGATAAAAACAATCACACATCCATAAGGTGCACTTCGAAAACAATAAAAACGTGGTAAAAGTTGTAGTGTTACAAATGTACTAGTTGCTAAAATCCTGTTCTAGTGGCCAGTAAAACTCTTTTGCACCTTTTTGGTAGTTTCGTGTAGATATTCAAGTCTTCTTTTCTTCCCGGATTGGCACAGGCAGCGTTGAGAAGTCGTGAAGGCGATAAAAATCACACAAGGAACCTAGTTGAAGTTAGTTCAGATATTTTTTTCATTACTAGAAGCTGATGAGTTACCTATGTTTTTTAGGTTTCATAAAAAGTTCAACTGAAGATGCAATCTATACATAAGTCCATAGAAACAAAATCTAGGAAAATATGTTCTGTACCACAGTGTTCATCATATTGTACGAAAGATATATCATTGCATGCCTTTCCCTTAGATCCTAAGCTAAATAAGTTTTGGAAAACTGTACTGAAAATTGGAAAACCTGTGACAAAACATATGTTAGTTTGCAGCCATCATTTTACTGAGAGTGATTTTACTATAGGTAACGTAAAGTAAAATTTACAAAAACTACCATAGCTACATAAGTATTACATTTTAGCAACCAATAAAAGATGAAGATTGAAGAAACATGTAATTCCCAGTAAAAAAATTCCACAGTTGTCATCCAACAACAAAAACAGCAATCAATCGGGCAGAGCGGCATTGGTAAGTTACCATATTTTTAAACATACCAACTAGTTACTTGAGTGTTTATATTTCACTATTGTTATTAAACTTTAAAATGGCATGTATCAAGTATAATATTAGTTTACAAAGTCATTTACTTAACACTAGTATTAAAATTATGTATCCTTTCGACACATTATTATTTATAGTACTCAGATTAGATGTTTTATTTTAAAGGTTGCAGAAATGTACTATAAGTATGTCCAAAGAACAAATGGGAATTGAAGGTGAAAGTTTATTACAACCCGATGACAAAATTGCAGTCTTGGGAATTGGGAGGAACCTGCAACAATATCAAAGTCAGACAAAGGTGCCCTAGCCTCACATGTAGCCATATTTTCTAATGATTTTACTGAAGATAAGGCAACACAAATTGAATTTTCTGACTTTTTTGAGCTGCCACAAATTTTAAATTCTGATGATAAGTTGATTAATTTTTGTGGTATGTATGTTACATTTTGATGATATTGTTTACACTATAAATAGGAATACACATTATGATTAAAGACTAAATAAACCTTTTTTTTTTAGGAATCACTTTAGATATCCTGAAAACTCTTTCAAAATGTGCCGAAAATATAGCAACTTTTAACAAATGCAACTGGTCAAACATTGAAACACGGATTATTTTGGTTTTGTGTAAATTCAAGCTAAACATTTCTTTTGCATGCTTGGCAGTTTTGTTTAAACCAAGTAATACTCAGTGTGGGAGCATATATGTTATTCCACAGTAAGCCTTTTGGCTGTAAGTCTAAAACCAGCAATTTATTGGCCAAGCAAAGAGGAAATTGTAAATAATATGCCAAAGTGTTTTGATAAATTAAGAATTGCAGAGTAGTATTGGACTGCACAGAGATTAAAATTCAAAGATTAAAATGTTTAAAATGCAGGATAGCATCATATTCACATTAAAAAGAAAATCATACTTTAAAATATCTTATTGGAATAACCCCATCTGGTTTAATATCATTTGTTAGTGCTGGGTTTGGAGGGCGTGCTACAGATAAGGCTAATACCTTTTGTATATAAATGTAAAATTGTATGTACATTTCATTTGTTTTACTAGTATTATTATAAAAAATGAACTGCACACAAAACGAAGTGAAATCTTACATTCATGTGTAACCCAATGTTATATATTGCACATTTGTTTGAAATCATCTATTAATTTGAATTAAATCAATAATAAAAATATTAGTAATAGGTAATTGAAAAAGTTCAACTACATTTCGTGATCAGTTCAATATTTTAATGCCAATTCAATAAATTTCTATGAAATCTGAGGCGACTTTTACTTTTTAGTTAGTAAATATAACTGGTAGTATGAAATTGATGAAAAAAAATTATTTTATTTATTTATTTATTTAAACAATAAACATGCAGCTTATAATGAAAATAATTATCGGAGATTTTTTAAATCATTTCTCCTGTAAAATTCTTATTAAATTGTACAATAATTTCTAAATATTATTTTGAATCGCTAGAATATAAAATGAATCTTGTGGAATTTAAGCCTAGAAGAGCCATTCCCAATTGAACTTGTCCATAGTAATGATGCCTCTCTTATAGTGTAGCCCCGGAACTAGTTTTTTCATGATTCCAAGAAGACTTCAGGAAGGTTATCTTTTCCTAAAATACTAATAGTTAGAAATTAATTTGGAAAATTATCAATTCATTTGTTTGGGTTGTGCTCAACAGCCCAGGCACTTGAACTGAATCTTTGCACCATTTCCCATGTTATCTACTTCAATTCCAGAAGCTTTTGTGTCTTCTATGTAGACCACTAGTTTAACTGGAGGGATCTTCAGTAGTTGTGATGGTTTTATTATTTCCACTCCAAAGTGCTTCCGTCTGAGTCTATATAAGTTGTCGCAGAAGCAGAGTACCTATGTTAGTAGTTGTTTCATCGCAGAGTTCACATTTTCTGCACAAATGTTCACTAATTTTGCCCATCATGTGCAGATGTTTCCTAAGGGTACAACAGTGTCCAGTCACCAGGTCGGTAACTGTCTTCAAATGTCTCTTACTCAGTTCCAATAGCCTGGTTGAGAGTTCTTTGTCTACCTTGTTCAGTAAACTCTTTGTATGGATGTGCCCTTGTGTCGACCACCATTTGAGTTCTCTATCTAGCCAGTTCCCGATTTCCTCTCTTGTATGTATGTATGTATGTATGTATTTTGGGGTAACATTCACTGAGACCTAAAAGATCTATTGTGCCCCCTTACTTCTACTTAGTTTCTGAGGAGAGTCTCAGATACTAGTAGCTCCTTTAGTCCTATTTCCCGGAGGAATTTTAGGATATCTGCAGGCCTCAACTTAGGTAACTGTCCCTCTTCTATCCAGTAGTCTCCCAGGTACTGTGCCCTAGGATTCTGAAATACTGTGCAGTTCGCAAGTATGTGGATGGAGGTTTCTTCTTCCATTCCACAAAATCTACAATCTTCTTCCTCCACTATTTTGAGCTTTTTAAGGTGTCCATTCAGGCGACAATGTCCCGTTAGGATTCCTGTTAAAACTCTTAGTGCAGTTTTGCTTTGACTTATGCATTCCTTTGATCTCAACAGGTTGTAGTCACCCAGAAGAATCTTTGATTGCCTAAGCCCTACTAGATCTTTCCAATTGTCAGATCTTCTCTTTTCTTCGGCTTTACCTATTTCTTCCAATATTACATTGGAGCTGATTCCGCAAAAAGGTTCCGGCCCCCAAAAGGGTATTTCACTCCCCCTCTTTGCTAGTTCATCTGCTATTTCGTTTCCTTATTTCCTCTCTTATGCAATCTTGTGTGATTCCACAAAACGGTTCCGGACCTATGAAGCCTCCTTTAGCTAACTGCTCAGCCATTTCATTACCTTCAATCCCCTAATGTTCTGGCACCCATATTAGAGACACTTTGTTAACTCTTGCCAGCCTGTTGAGGAATTTTTTCACCAGTCTAGACCTAGTTGTTGGATTGCTGATAGCTTTAAGCAGAGCCTGGGTGTTTTATTTATTTATTTAAACAATAAACATGCAGCATATGTTGAAAATAATTCTCGGAGATTTTTTTAATCATTTCTGCTGCAAAATTCTTATCAAATTGTACAATAATTTCTAAATATGATTTTGAATAGCTAGAATATAAAATTAATCTTGTGGAATTTAAACCTAGGAGAGCCATTCCCAATTGAACTTGTCCATAGTAACTATGCCTCACCTTGAGTGTAGGTCCAGAACTAGTTTTCTCAATATAGTCACACTATTCCAAGAAGACTTCAGGTAGGTTATCTTTTCCCAAAATACTAATAGTTAGAAATTAATTTAAAATATGTATTTACACATTTACCAATAAACGGACACTTGATTTCAAGTAACTCTGCGGGAACACTGTTTTCAAATATGACCCCATCTGGGGAAAATCCTAGCCATGGAAATGTTTTTGACACTACTAATCCAGGTGTTACTACATTGCAGTGATGTGTTTTCTTATATAATTCTAGAGCTTCTTTCTCATATTTCTTACCGTGTTGCGTGAATTTATTCGTGAACGACTTTGGAAAAAAAAATTTTTTGGCTTTGTTTTCCCACTCTTCTATATTTGCAAATGTGTAGATTGAGTAACATGTTGACCCTAAAAGATAACACTTTAATAAGGAAAACAATTTTTTTCAATTATGTTAGGGTACCTGTTATTCTAATCTGTCTTTCTCTTGCCCACATACTCGAACCTTGTTCATATGCTGTTGCAATATGAAGAGGGTCGCTTGTTGACAATGAATTTAAAATATCTTGACAACAGGATCTCAGGCTATATGGACTAACTGAGATTTGGGTACTGAGCTCAGTTAAAAAATGCCGAATTAAGTGAATGCTCAAGTAAACTTAGCACTTTTATCTGTGAGTTGCTAAAATAAAAAATATAGTATTTAAATTAAGCAATAAAATTTCCAGGTAAGTAATACATACTTGTCTTTTTCAGTAGCCAAACTTATAGTAGTCCTTAATGATCTACTAACAAACTTAGTGAGAGCAGACTTGCCTACACCTAAAAATGTATAAACATTTAGTCATAAAATCTAAAAGAATTGGGTAAAAATTCTTTGACTAATTAGGTAAATGATTAAAGTAAAATATTAAACTAGATTAATGACCGAGACCGCCCCAGAACTGATACATTTTTGAGTATGATGAAAGTGAGAGAAATAATGTTTTTATTAAAGATACCTGTTGTAAGAAGAGCAAAATTGTCTGCATTTATTGCTGGCGAAGTCTCAAATACACTTTTTTCTCCTTTTAACTTTGGGTGGCAAAATCTTTTAAAAGGTTGGGCCTTATAAGTTTCCTCCACACCTTTTTTCTCTTTTCCCCACTTCTGAGCCAAATCTGTGCAGCTTATTACTTCCAAATTCTCAATTCTAAAAAAAATACAAATAGTATTAAAAGGCATTACTGGCATTACGTAACATTGTACTGACCTGTTAATGTAAATTAAAGTTGCAATAATATGTTTGCAGAAGCCGGACATTCCAGCCTTACATGAACAAATGCATTTCCAATCTTTAACATCATCATTCAGATTAATTGTTATCTCATGAGGCTGGGAAGCTAGACCAGACGTCTGCAGACACAAACTTTTAATGTTTTTTGAATTCGTGCCTTCTAGGCCACATAATATTATATGTCCCGCTTTAAAAACCGCTTCACCTTCTTTTAGTGGTCTGCTTCTGACTCCAATATACTCCATGAGGTTAAAAAGGGTTACTTCAATTTTCGTCATCCGATTATGTAGCTTGGATTGCACGCTTCCAGTCAGCGATTTTCCTTATTCCTTCTTCGAAGGTGCCCATACCATCTTAGTCGTTGTGCCTTTATATGTCTGACTATATCTTCACCATTTATGTATTGATCTATTTCGTAGTTATATAGCCTTCTGTACCCAATTAACATAACCTGTATTCTACTTCTCACATAATTAATTTTAGATCGGCCTTTACTTGTTAAGGAGTTACAACCAACTAAATGATTTTCTATTTTTGAAAACGACAATAAAAAAGTAAAGGTTAAAAATGAGTATATTTATGTTTTTTACTTTATTAATACACACATACAATAGTGATTATTTTATCTTATTGAAAAAATAAATAAATTCTGTACATTTTGCATATTTTCCTTTTTCAACATTGTGGGATAGTTCGAGGTGGAATCTAGTAAGCAAATGCTTAGGATGTACCATATAATATTCTTTTAAGCATATCCTTAATATGTACTAAAAGTAATGTGTGACTTGCACATTCTCATAGGTATGTACTTAGCAAGTACTTAATAGAATATACAATTTAGACTTGAAATAGCACAAACTTATTCTTCTCACCACGCGCTATGGATGTCTTATGTATATACTTTAGAGAATGTACGAATTATCATCTTGTGAGCGCATGCTAAGAATATGTTTATACTTTCAGTGTTATCACCACATTTAAAAATTGTATTTCTTTAAATTAAGTTGAAACAGGTTTTATATCTGATATAAGTGAAGTCTTTACAAATATATGGAACAACAGTTACTTACAAAATATCACTTTTTGATATAAGTATAAATAATTAATACAGACCTGAACAAAATATTAGTAGGGCATTAGGAATTAATACTTTTTCTCCACATGCAAGCACAATCACAAGTCTCCTCCCTTTTGAGTTTGGCTTTCTCAAACCTTTCTCTAATATATCGTGCCATCCCATGGGAGCTGTGAATGTATGTTTCATCATTATACACAATATTCCATCTTCGGTTCTACATTTAATAATTTTTTCTAAGAAAGTAATTACTATAAGGCAAATATAGTGTTGGCAATGGAAGTTTCATTAATTTGCCATTAGTGTCTTTGCCAGCTTCTTCAAAATGATTATCACATATTCCATATGAGGTCAATAATATACCTTCAGCTGTTAACTTAGGGTTGTGAATTCTTTGCACCCAAATTCCACAAACGACCTCATTGGTAGGTAGGTACGCGATGTCTATAAAAAAGAAATTATAGATAAACCTCATTCAATGCTTCTAATTATTTCACATATTTATTTGAAATATAAGTGCTAATGTTCAATTGTTACCCAAAATTGCCAAATGATTCCTTCAATACATGTATTAATCATGTTTGAAAGAAAAAATCCATCCACATGTAAAAAGTTGGATTCAACTTGAATAATGTAATTGAATTATTTGGAATGTACACGCTTACCTTTTCGAATATTTATCAGTACACGCCATAAAATACTTCAATACTGAAGTATTTTATGGTACACGCTAGCACACAGCATTTCTTTACTGTTCCACTCGGCACTCATATTGTGCTCTAAGCTATTATACACAATTACACAAAAATACATCTTTGAATTATATGAAGAAACAATAATTATCAAACACCAATGCAAGATGCACTTTGTTGTTATATTCGAAATTGTGTTAAAAAAAAAGAGGGGCCTCCTCACAGGTACACAAACCTCAAAACATAAACAAAACTGGTCACTTATCTAGTTATTTTTAAGTTCAAAATATTTACGATAGATGTCGCTACTAGTATTAAATCGGCTTTTATTTATTATGCATCTCTTGACGATTCAAGCAAACGCCTCTCCGGGTCAGCCACAGCACACAGGGGTGTGCTGTGGGGCACTGTGGGGTCAGCTGTTTCAATGTTTTGGTTTCAAACTATACTGCTCTGCCAGCAGTATAGTCTGGGGCCAGCTGGTAATTTTATTAATTTTCAATCTCAATAAGTAAATTATGATTTTATTTATTTACCAGCTAGTATGTTCATTTTACCTAGGTAGGTATTCTCTTTTCTTCTTTAATTGTTTCTGTACTTATAGGTTAATTTTGAAATTAAAATAGTACTTATATCAATCATTATCGTCGGTTCTCTATATGACATAGACATAATAAAATATATCATTTCTCTATGGTTAATGCCATCAGAGATAATATACACAAGAATGCCATTGACATATAAAAGGTTTGTTCTCATAGAAAATCTGACAAAAAATAATGATAGACAGTTTCCAAATCCAAACGCATGTCTGTTTCCCATCCAGAAGAACAGTTTGTATGAACCATAGATTAAGGAGGGGTATGAACAAATAAAACTGACATCTGACATAACTAGTGACATAATGACAGAAATGAAATGGTGAATTTCCAAAAGTTCCTAGAAATATTGGCCACCAATGCTTGGAGTATTCAGCTAAAACGTCATTTTAAATTTTAAGATTCACGCTTCGGGGGTGTATTCAATTCATTGTCTTAATAAACTAATAAAGCAATTTAGATGTTCGTAATGACGTAATGATAAAAAAAACCTGCAAAAATCTTATGTTTTGAATGGTAGACATTAACTGTCATCCACTTTTTGTTGGCCACACTGACCTGACGACTGACGAGGGACGACCATCTTGTGACTATCTTTTCGCGCTTTTTCTTGGTTACGGCATATCTGTTTCTGTGATCTGTTTTAGGAATTAAGTATACTCATTGTAAGTATAGTTCATTTGTTGTATGTTTTTAATTGTGTTTTCTGCTTATGTGGTAAATAAAACAGGAGACTTCCATTATTTGTAATTGCCTGCCTCTCCTGGTAAAACAATGACGTACGTTGGAATAGAATTTGAAGAAAATGGTTTAATAGGCCTAGTCCATTCCACTTGGTTCACACCTTTAAAACAAGAGGTTTTTTGGCCCCCATATAAGACCAGTGGAACTTTTGTGAAGGCACTCACAACTCCGGAATAACCTGATGAACGTTCATGGAAGGTTTCCGCAGTAAAGGTCTCTTGTTTCCAATGTGATGTGTTTGTGTTTAATTTGTTTCTATAATTAAAAAGTATTTCAGACAACTCTTACCAGAGTGTAATCTTTATGATAGGACCTTTGTTTACTGGTTGAATAGACATTAATTATTTGGACAAGTATTTTGGACAGCAAAGTTAAAGTAAAATTGGTAACCTCAACCAATGTCCTCTGGTACATTCACTTATGTATCTTGAATGCAAGTATGGTTATACTAAACTGTAGTAGAGGCAATCCAGAAAAACTTTCCTATGATGAAGTATTTCAATGATAATTATTATAGTTTAGATTTCCATAACTGAATAGTTTGTTATTGCATACTAGTTGTATATTTATTTGAATTGTAAATGTAATATAATCTGTATCTGTTTTCTTTAATACCAGATGATATCGAAAAAGCACAAGAAAAATTGAAGAAGTGTGAAGAGACTTCAGCCATTTTAACGTCAGAGGTGTCTGACATAGAAAGTAGGCCAAAACGTAAGACATCATGGAAAATATATAATTGCTTAAGTTCACCAGAAGTTTCCAGTGATGATGAATTGAAAAGTACCAACTTCAAGAGACTCGCTACTCTCTCAAAAATAAATTCTGGTATGTATTTAATATTACTTATAAAATTATCACTGGTTTATTTTATGTTTCTCCAAATTTTTTTTTTAATCTTCAATATTCTCATTGAAACATTTTTGCAATGAAAATCCACCAATATTGATTGTCTCTTTGGTGAATTTTCAGTAGTAATAACCTAAGGACATTGATGATTGTTCAAAAAAATTTTATGACAGATTTTGAAAGCTTGTTGCTTGGAAACAGACGACGCCATAGGCGGAGGTTTGTTGCCTCCAAGCAACAAGATTGAGAAAGTTGTCATACAATTTTTGAGCATTTATCAATGTCCGAGGGTTATTCGGATAGACATTTTTTTGCTAATTATAGAAAAAATACAGAGCTAAAACAATTTAGTTAAAGGTGACATTTCGAAATATTAAATATTTGAAATTTCAAAATCGAAATAGATCAATATGTGTCCATAGCAACGTGAAAATAGCCCTTGGTCTATTATCAGTGTAATGTTGACATGATTGGGTGAAATTGTTCATATGATAAATGAGGAAATTTGATTGGTTCTTGGAACTGTCAAAAAATTTTCAGAATTATTATTAATTTAAAATTTTCACAGGCAAGCCATGCTCTCAGTCAATAATCACAAAAACGTGACCCTTCAACCTGAACTTCATCAAACATAACTTCAAGTTGCCATATACCAGCAGGTAATATTGGTATGTCTTTAAATACTATAAAACATATATTTTTGTTGTGACAAGTTTGATACTTCATTTAGTGGTTGTGTTCCATAGAGTAACTTTGTGTTTGTTTTTGTTGTATTCGATTACCTAAAAAAAAAAAAAAAAAAAAAATGGCAAACTAATTAAAAATATTTAGAAACAGGGGCCCCAACGCAACATATTAATGCACAATCTCGTGAAGGGCAACCAACAGAACCTATTGATGGTCATCAAAAAATGTTTCAGGAAATACGGAAATTACGAGAAGAAATGAAAGAAGTGAAGGGATTACTGAAGAATTCCAGAGCTGTAGGTGTCACCACATTACCAGAAATCCCAGTTCAGTTACCTGTAAACAATATTGCCAACTTTCTCATTTTAGAAGAATATTTATCAGAGGACGAAAATTTCAATAATCTGGTAAGTGTATACCCAAGTATTTTTAGCTATTTTGAACAATTGCTTATAAATAAATATAATAGGTCAGCATTACCTACCTAGGAAACAATTTTTCATTATTTTATAGTACAGGGAGATAATCAATGGTTCACTAATATTTTAGGATAAACTCAATTGGTTTCGTTAAACTATTAATATCCAAATAGAATCTGTGTTTATACCTACAAGTTATCTCCAAAAAAGCCTCAACACCTTCAAAAGAATCAAAAATTTATTTCATTGTAATTAAGTACACATTTTACTGAAATATCAGCATACATATTCATTAAAGGCTCATATAGAAGTAATAGAGTAATGGAATGTGTTGAATTAAAATTATATAATAATAAACGTCATTGATTGGTACAACTAAATGTTGTATGCTTTTTTGACAATTTTTCGTGTGCCAGTCAACTCGGCCAAATGGTGTACTATACTAGCATTTAAATAATATGTGTGGACAGTCACTTGTGCTAATGTGTTCTAGGGCTGGTGAGTGTTCACATGCATTCTATATTTTTTATCGAAGTTGGAATTGTCCATTTTCATTACTTTTATTTATATTTCAGACATGATACTTTGCATCTCTGGGAGGTAATGGCACAACTGCACATGTTAACC
This sequence comes from Lochmaea capreae, assembly GCA_949126875.1. Classification (NCBI taxonomy): domain Eukaryota; kingdom Metazoa; phylum Arthropoda; class Insecta; order Coleoptera; family Chrysomelidae; genus Lochmaea; species Lochmaea capreae. The sequence goes on along the minus strand of OX421404.1, from coordinate 57,488 downwards.
GAATCTTAAAGCTGGCTATGACAAACAACTTGGCAGGTCAAAGGAATAATAAAGAGGCCTTTAGAGGCACTAAGCTGAAGTCTGCTGTTATTCGTAAGTAGTTGAAACTAAAAGTTAGTTATACACATGCATATTTTTGGCATTGCAAAACGTATGGTAGCATAGTTGGAGTATTTTAATGGTACATGTCCCTCAATTGTTATTAAATTTTGGCTACTTTTTAAATTATTCACTTTTTAATGCAGGTGCTATTCAAATAAAATCTTCAGCTGTTTCTCATGTTGAGGTAGAAAATGCAATAAAAATTTGGTTGAAACATGCCACACAAAGAATGCAAAAAAATTCTACCCTTAGAAATCTATTGTCATTTTTTTTTTATATGTAGGTATAAGCGGAAAACCAAAGATTTTGTAGGCCCATTACAAAAAAGTAGAAGCGCTCTAAAAGCCACAGAAAAAAAAATTGTTTATGACAACATTACTAAAATTTCCGTTGAAAGTTTACATGCAGAAAATGCTGTTGATTTAAGTAGAAATATTGATAATCCTCTAAAGGAGGGACCTTTTTTATTAAATGACTGTTATTATATTGATTTTGAAAGTGGGGCTCTGACCTAGAAAGTGGGCAATTTACCTCCGAGTGATGTTCCTTATCTTACACAGAACCATCTCTTTCTCAATAATTAGCTAGATGGGCTGTAACAACATATAAAATTCCCCATTGTGCTGTAAATGGTTTACTCCATATATTGTCACCAAACAAATCATCATGAACTATCTTTAGATAGTCGTACCTTGGTAAGGAATCCAGTTTCAACATCTATTGATGATATTGAGATAGGTCAGTTCCGTAACTTAGGAATTAAAAGTAGGCTTTTGAAAATTGTTGGTAATAATATTTCAAATAATAAAATTGTAATGAGCTTTATTATTGATGGCATTCCACTCTTTAAGAGTTCAAAATTTCAACTTTGGCCATTCAGGGCATTCTTCTTGAGAAAGATGCACTGTTCATGGACGGTATTATAAAAACAAGGTAGTATTGGATAATTTAAGTTCCCAAAAACGCACAAATGAATCTTTCCGCCACTGAATTCAGGACTTTTCTAAATTATTTGGGTTCTATTGTAACAAAAGATGTGTTAGACATAAGTATTTATGAAAATTTTCTTGCATTTCATTTTTCTCTTTCTATACTTTTGTCAGAATCACATATTTATTAAAAAATTTGGAATTCAGTTGGTTAGGAATATAAAAAATGTTTTTATAGCACATTCAAAAACTCTCTATGGTCTGGAATTTATAGTTTATGTTTAAAAGTGTTGTGCAGCCAGTTTAGGTTATTTATTTAATTTTGTGTAGTAGATAGAGAAAACATTCAAATTTTGATTGAAATTTACACAAATATATTTTGTAGAACCACTGGAGCCCATTGAAGAACCACCTGCAGTTTTAAATATTGCAAAGAGTTCTGAGCAGCCTAGTACCAGCAGTCAAAATGGATTTGTTGCACTAGTGAGGATGCTGAATATCCTACTAAATATTCTGATGAGACCCCCAGAGCAAGTGGATCTTCTACAATCAGTATTAAAAAAAGTAAGCAAAATGTTCTTGATGTGCACTATGATAAGTAATACCCACATAACATCAATGTCCTTAGTATGTTCTAAGGAGATCCTATTAAGATCCATCACAGCATGTTCCTAGTATATTCATAGGACGTACTTAATATCATGTTTTAAAATGTACCTATGTGCTAAGAATGTACATAAAAGTCTGATCTAAATAATACATGCTTATTATGCACCACATTAGAATATCATCTATAAATATGTAGGTATATACTATTCACATATTATTCTTTCAAACGAGCGTTTTTAATTTTATATTTTTTATAAAAGTGTTATTATTTACATAGCTTAAACTAAAAAACTCGTAACGTACTCTCGACTTTATGAAAAACATCCTATGAAAAAAAAAAACTATTTGAATTGGTATATAATTAAACGAAATGGTTTTGACTTTAAGGTATATTATACTAAAAAGTATCAATAATATTGTAATCAAATACTTGATTATTTGAGTAAAATTTCAGAAGCACGGTTTGTAAATAGTGTCCAAATCAGAACTGTATGTGCTTAGACTAGTCTAAGAATGTGTGTATTTTTTTGAAAAGAAGATTTTGTTGTGAGATTATGTGTATCCATCATGTAACAGTGATTTCGTTTTGCTATCACATTTTTAGCGGTTTTTTGTGCGAATTTTGTGGGAAAGTGTCTTCCTTTTGCTTTGTTATTGAGAAGTAAGTAAAGTTATAATTATTGGAAAAGTATGCCTAGTATATTTTTATGACAAATTAAATACAAGGGTACCTATTTACTTTTAAATTTTTATCATGTTTCCAAATCGTTTTAAGGAATGATATAGCTCTTCCTTTAAAAGAAAAGTAAAACAAATCCGAACAAAAATAATAATAGCTACATATTATTCTAAATTCATTGTCTAACCTAAAAATAAAAGTGATTCTGTTCCGTCAGAAGTAAGCAATTTTCGGGAACCCAGTAACTCTCTAAAAGAAATAAGGTGACTTGAAATACCTTCCACTCGACCTCCCACTGTTCAGTTTTCCTCAAAACTAGCATTATGGGCTATTCCAGAAAATATTACACACTCTGCCCTAGGGAAATTACTAAAAATTTTAAAAGAGGTTTCATCAGCTGATCATATGATGATAGTATGGGTCCTGGAATCCGAGAAACAATAATTGTGAATTTGTGTGAGAACTATTGTGTAAAATTAAATGTAAATAGCCAGTTTCATATTGCTGTAAACATAGATAGAGTACATTTATACAAAAGCACAAATGAATGTTTTTGGCCAGTACTGTGTTTAATAAAATCTATTGAGGTTTTAAAGTCGAAAGTGTTTTGTGTTGCTTTATATGAAGGTATAGGTAGACCTGATTCAAATGAATTTTTGTCATTATTTGTAGAAGAAGCAGCTCATTTAACAAATAATGGAATTTTAATTGGATATCTAACTACCATGACTTTAGGATTTTAATGTTAGTTTGTGATAGCCCTGCTAAATCTTATGTATTAAAAACTCTAAAGGTCATTCAGGATACTTTAGTTGTACAAAGTGTACATTAGAAGGAGACTTTGAAGACAATGTATATTTTAGTGAAACAAATTTTACTAAAAGAACTGATGTTTCATTCAGATCTAAAATACAAGCCGAACATCATATTGGAACAAGTTTATTTGAAAATATACCAAAGTTTAATATGATAAATAATGTATATACCTATTGATTATATTATGCACTTTATATTATTAGGAGTAATGAAAAGACTGCTTTGCCATAAAAAGTATGGATGGATTTATGGGGTAAACCACCATTTAAATTATTAGGAGCATCAAAAGTTTAAGTTTATAATTTAAACACTAATATTAACAGTATTAAAAAATTCATACCATGTGAGTTTTCTTGAAAGACCACATCCATAATTGACTGTAAAAGGTATAAAGCTACAGAATTATTTAGACTTTAATTGCTGTGTATACAGGACAAATAGTGTTTAAAAATATTTTATCATTTTTGTGCTTTAGTGTAGGAACATTAATATTACAATAGTTTATCAATGTCCAAAGATAAGACATTATGCTAATGAAATATACAATCTAAATTATTGTATAAACTTGTATAACCCTATAACTTTTGTTTCTCTCAATGTACATAATATTACTGACTGTGTTAGACTTTACGGACTGTTAGATAATTTCAGTGTTTTCCCATTTAAAAACTTTATGCCTCAAATAATAAACTAAGTAAGAAAAGCTTCCCTTCTGCTAGAGCAAGTAGTGAGAAGAATTATTGAGCAAAGAGAAAGGATTTGTAATGCACCACAAACTCAATATGATATGACATTTTGCATAGAACATTAATAGTACTGGCCCACTAATAGAACAGTGTAAATCACCACCATTTGAAATTATTAAAACTGAAAATTTTACTATAAAAACATCTAAAATTTGTGATAGATTTGTAGAACTAAAAAATGATAATAAGTATTGTACTACAAGTTTTAAACATTGCTACTTATAATGATAAAACTGTCATTATAGATTATCCATAATATAAAAAGAAATGGGTCACTGTTTAAAGTGCCCGCTGACTCAGTAAATTTCGGAATATTTTTTGTTGAAAAATGTGAACAGTTACCTAAATATGAATTTTGTCAAAAACATTAAATCTAAGATTATGATATTGCCCTTTTTGAGGAAAATATGTTTGCTTTCCTTTATTACAATACCTATGTTTAAACTGTTTTAAATATTATTTTGCAATTTATTAGCTCATTATACTTATGCAATGGACAAAAACATTTTTCCAATTAACTTGTACATAGGTACTTAAATCATAAAACGGCGACAGGAGAGTTACACCAAAACCTCTTAGAGACAGAGCTCCATCAAAATCAAATTTTCAAGACAAATCATCACAACAAATTGATGCACTAAATGATGATCAAGGTAATTATACTAAATAAAAAATAATTTTAAATATATAATTTATTATAACATCAGTGTGAGACTTGTGTTAATGTGATCATTTCTGGCTGGACAGTCAAAATATTTTAAATTTGCTTTTACAGAAAAATGTTTTTTTTTATGAAAATTTTGCTTTGATTTTTGGAATTTTTATGATATCCAAGAAGGTGGTAGGTATTTTAAAGTTGTACTTTCTCTAATGGAACATCTTATAAATTTTAAAGTACAATTCTAATTGAAATGGAAGAATTTTTTGGAACATTCTGTTGATGTCCAAAATAAATTTAAAATGTAGCCTTGAACAGCAAACACCCCTGCATAGTCCTTACTTTTAAATTAGCTGAATGCATACATATTTGATACTACAATGTTTCAATATTTAATCAAATAGGTATTTTTCCCCTTATACCTAGGTACTGTTAACATATTACTTATCAACTAGAAAATATTTATCATAAAAGTACCTATTCAAATTCGTAATCATCAATATTCTATAAAATTATCACAATAGGTATATAGTTGAAGGTGTTTATATTCAGTTATTCGGTATACCTACCTACCTATTATTACGCTATCCGAAAAATTCCTTTGTTTTTATCTATAGGTATATAACTGATCAGACCCTGTGACATGACTGCCACTGCCTTTTTCTGTCCGCTGCTCTTTCAAACATTTTATATCAACTGCAGTTTTACAAATTCGACGGCTACTAGTTGATGTGGTCTAGGAGGTGCGCATGCGTCCATACAGCTTTTAACCTCTTATTCGATATCATTGATGTGTGCAGAGATTAGCTCAGCGTAAGCGTGCTGGGCTCTTAACACAGAGGTCCCAGGTTCGAGTCGTGTCCGAGTCAAGATATTTTTATTTTCTTATTGTTTTTTTCAAAAATTGACTAAACATACGAAGAAGGTTTGGTAGGGGTAGGTTTGGTTATTATTGAAAATTATTATGCAATCCTTCCCCTTCTCGAAAAAATATCAAATACTTTGTAGGTATTCCACGCGCCAATTTAGGTGGGTAGGACCTAATCATTTCAAATTTTATTCGATTCTACTAAATACACAAATTTTAATTGGTAAACAAGTAAACGATTAACCGAAATCAGGTAGATAGGTACGTGATAAACAGAAATAGCAAGCAAATATTTAGATGTGTAATCAAATTTTATTATTATCACCATAAGTTCGACCATATCGCAAAACTCTCGTAAATCTATCTATATTTAAATTCCACTCTGTATAAATCAATGCTAAATTCAAATATAACGTAGGTAATCGACTTTTCAAATATTAAAGTTATTTTTATTACTCCCCGTAGGTATATTTTAATAATGATCTTATACCTATATGTTCCAACAGCGCAGACATTCAAAACAATTGACTAGCTATTACAGCTATGGCCGCCGTTTCTACTGCCAATAAAAATTCAGTACCTCGAGACGACAATTGTTTTTCCTTGGAAATATGACTTCGGAGAATGTAAAGCTTCACGAAGTATAGTGAGATTTGTTTGATTTTGTGGCGCGTGTCTAGTAGTTTAAATAGTGCGTGTTGAGTATGTCTGCATATTTTTAATTATGTATGCCAGTTAGTAGGTACCTATATTGACTTTATTAGGTATTTGTAATTTAGAAAAGTGTGTATTAGCAAGTAAAGTTTCGTGTGAAAAACATTTTAGTTCAGACTTTATTAATGTACAACAAGAGTGATGGATTCTAAGGAAAATTGCTGTAGAAATAAGTTCTGTGAAGGTATGTTTTTTATGATATCAAGTGTCTCATTCGAATATACTTATTACTGATAAATTTTTGTTTATCTTTTTGTAATCGCTGTATGATCGGTCTGTGCTTCACCCTGTAGATGCAGGTTCACCCGAGGCTCTCAGCGGTTATCTTCTAACTCTTGGAATGTTTAGTGGAGTGCTTATCGTATGGACGCTTGAAATTACATGACATGTGTTGTTTTTAAGATTATTAATATTTTGTATTCCATTGCACCGACTTTCTTTTAACAGTTTAATAATAATCATTTTATTTAATATAAAAATAGATTATGTACCTACATTTCTTTAGTTTTTGCTTTATACAAATAGGTACTTCTTCCAAATTGAAATGAATTAGTTAGGTAGTACAACCTTCCAACTAAACCTTCAATTCTTAACAATAAGTGATCATTAGTAATATAACTAATTTTCGTTACAGAACAAATAAAAGTTCATTTTCTAGAAAATTTTTAAGTTCACGAAAAGATTCAGTTATAAATTTCATTTCTCAAACCCGAATTGCAAATCAAAACAACGGTGTATCAGGTATAACTTACATTCTTGGCTACTCATATAATAAACATATTATCAACTAGAAAATATTTATCATAAAATTATTCAAATTCGTAATCATCAATATTCTATAGAATTATCACAATAGGTACATAGTTAAACGTTTTTATATTCAGTTATTCGGTATACCTACCTATTATTACGCTATCCGAAAAATTCCTTTGTTTTTATCTATATATAACTGATCAGACCCTGTGACAAGACTGCCACTGCCTTTTTCCTGTCCACTGCTCTTTCAAACATTTCAGATCATTTTCGATTTTACCAATTCGACGGCTGCTAGTTGATGTGGTCTAGGAGGTGCGCATGCGTCCATACAGCATTTAAACTCTTATTCGATAATGTAAATGTGTGCAGAGCTAGCCCAGCGTAAGTGTGCTGGTCCCTCAACACAGAGGTCCCAGGATCGAGTCATGTCCTAGTCAGTTTTTTTTTTCTTATTTTTTTCTTCAAAAATTGACTAAAAATACGAAGAAGGTTTGGTAGAGATAGGTTTGGTTATTATTGAAAATTATTATGCAATCCTTCCCCTTCTCGAAAAAATATCAAATAATTTGTATTCCACGCGCCAAATTTTATTCGATTCTACTAATTACGCAAATTTTAATTGGTAAACAAGAAGTAAAAGATTAACCGAAATCAGGTAGATAGGTGGTAAACAGAAATTGCAACCAAATATTTAGATGTACCTACAATCAAATTTTATTAATATCACCATAAGTTCGACCATATCGCAAAACTCTCGTAAATCTATCTATATTTAAAATCCACTCTGTATAATTCAATGCTAAATTCAAGTATAACGTAATCGACTTTTCAAAAATTAAAGTTATTTCTATTACTCCTCGTAGGTATATTCTAATAATGATCTTATACCTATATTATGTTACAACAGCGCAGGCATTCAAAACAATTGACTAGCTATTACAGCTATGGCCGCCGTTTCTACTGCCAATAAAAATTCAGTACCTCGAGACGGCAATTGTTTTTCCTTGGAAATATGACTTCGAAGAATGTAAAGCTTCACGAAGTATAGTGAGATTTGTTTGATTTTGTGGCGCGTGTCTAGTAGTTTAAATAGTGCGTGTTGAGTATGTCTGCTTATTTTTAATTATGTATGCCACTTAGTAGGTATATTGACTTTATTAGTATTTGTAATTTAGAAAAGTGTGAATTAGCAAGTAAAGTTTCGTGTGAAAAACATTTTAGTTCAGACTTTATTAATGTACAACAAAAGTGATGGATTCTAAGGAAAATTGCTGTAGAAATAAGTTCTGTGAAGGTATGTTTTTTATGATATCAAGTGTCTTATTCGAATATACTTATTACTGATATTAATGGTTATACCTACTTTGTAATGTTCTTTAATCCATAAAAATGCAAAATTTAAGAACATTTCAAATAAGTAATACCTACCGAATTCTTTAAATTCTGCTGCATAGGTAGTAGGATGTCCTATAAAAACGTGAGTCAAAGAAGTCTAATTCTATATTTCTTTAGATATTTTTCGAAAAGTTTGGCAATTTTTAATTAACAAAATGAAACGAAAGAAATTTCTTGTTTCAGTTAGGTTTACAGCCAAAATGACGTGGACAGGCAGTGTTGTAGAAGTAATCTACTTATTCAAACACTACCACGAATTATGTAGTTAGGTAGGTATTTTCTGCAAGTTGTGACTTGTTAGAGGCGAGCTAGGGTTAAGAATTTCAGGGTTGCTGGTAACATTTGACCAGTTGTCGGTAAATTTATTTATTTATTTATTTTAACTTTGAAAAGAAACTAAATAGGTAGGTACTGATTTAAACTCGATATAGAAATAAGTAGGTACCTACCTACCTATTTCAAAAATTATAAAATGTTAAGCTTTGGAAATAGTCCTTTCCTTAATTTCTAGATTTTATCATTAACAATTTTTCACTCAACGATTTTATAAAGCAGTTCAGAAGACTACTTGTGAATATATATGAACTTCTTTGATTTTCGTTTTTATGGGATATCAGTTAAAATTAAAAAGTATATAGGTACCTACTTAAATATTCAGTTTTTCTTTTAAATTAGATTTTTTATAAATATTCCTTTGTATTCGAAAACTCACTTTGCTCACCGAGACAATACCTACATTTTTATTTTGTGTGGCTCAACTAAATTGAAGTTCAGTTGGGAGGCTATAACAAATTTATTTTAACTTTGGGAGAATTGTTTATATAAAGCAAAAATCGAAGAAGATAAACCAAAATTTGTTAGGTAATGAACAACAATAATATAAATGATAGTCTTTTTAAATATTGAAAATGAATGTTATTACTGTAGAATAGATAAAAAGAAAATGGATTTCAATAGGTTTTCATCGTGAGGTTTTTATAAATCTCTTGCTAATACCTAAATGCGAAGACGGTGTAGACATAATTCCAGTAAATAGGTGTTGCCAGATTGACTTAGGAATTTTGTAGCTTGGTAAAATTGTTTTCTTATGGTAATTAAACAAAACTTCTTACTATGTTAAGCGTATAATCTACAGTTTTATAAAACAAGTCTACATCATACAAATTTACATGAAATTAATAATGACAGATGGAAAAATGAACTTGAATTATTTTTCGTATCGTAAAAAATCGTATTAAGGTTTTTTTTTTGTAAACCTCTTGCTAATAACTAGTGGTATTTTTCATGTTGAAACATTTAAGCTCCGTACATAAACAGGCAGTGGTTTATGTACGTTGGTGTAAGCCAGTAATTGGATGTTGCCAGATCGACAAAAAATATAATATTATAAATATTTTTCTAAAAATTTAAATTCAAGTGTTTTTATAATGGGTTATGATATGCATTTGGATTTTTTTCTCGAAAGTTTGAATTGAATTTCTTTTTTTTTTACAGATTTTAACTTTCATTTCGGTTGGTAAAAAGCGGTATGCCTAAAGGTAGGTGAATGTTGTGTTGAATAACAAAAATAGACGAAATTGTGATAATAATAATAATAATAGTTTAAATTTCACCTTTCAAACATTGACTTTTATAACAATTACGTAATAATGATATATTTTTTTATTGTTGACTGTTTTTTGATTATATTTTTCTGTATATCTACCAATTTTTTTATTTAAATATTTTCTATTTTTGCTATTCAAAAAGTATGCCTGAAATGTTTGCTATTTTTTCATATAGGTTGTTTCACTTTTAATAATTTTATAAATATATTAAATATTGGAAACACCCCGTCAAGAGGATATTTTTATGTGGATTTTGTTTGTGTTTCTTCTTTTTCAGGTAAAGTTTTTTCATACAGCAACGTTCTGTGAGCAAATCGGTCAATAATTTTAATTATTTTTTTTAAATTTAATATTTCTTATTATTTAAAAAGAAAGATCAACACAAGAATAATAAAATAATACAAATACAAAATTTTTTTTAACTGTAGAATATTAAAAAAAAATTCCTTAAAATTATTTTTTTTTCAGATTGAACTTGGATTAAAAAAACTTTTTTTGTTTCGTTAACTTGAAATATTTATAATTTTTGAAATATTAAGACATTCTAGAAATTCCCTAGGTAAAACCGATTGCTCCAGACATCTCAAAAAGGATAATTTAAGAAGGAAAAAGCGAAAGGATTCCTGGTACAACGTTCTGGGGGTTAATAGGTTAGGTTTAACATAATTTAAAATTTTTTTTAGCTTTAATAGGAAATAAAAAATAATACAAAAAGAAATTACTTAAAAAATTAATATTTTTCACTACTGATATTTTAAGGTTCCTCAAAGTTTTCCGTAATTTAAAACATTTATTTACTTTATCATATTTTATAATGAAAAAATTGCTTAAAAAATTTATTATTTTTCCAAATTTGAAACTCTTATTCAGTCAAGCATATTATTAAATGAAAAAATAAATATAAAGAAAAATTAACTTTTCTTACAACTCATCTAAAATTAAGAAATATTTAAAAAAACACATTTTTTTTCCAAATTCAAAACAATTATTTAGACTAGATTTCGTTAGGAAATTTTTATTTTTTAAATATTAAAAGACTCCCTGAACGCACTAGGTACAACGAGATCTTCTAGACGATTCGGATGAAGTGACAACAATTATTATTATTATTATTATTTTGGGTGTTTCCAATTCTTTACATTTTAATTTGTTGCAAATTTATCATATTCAAATAAATAATGGTGTATACTGTTACATCATGAATATATTTTTTTTATTAACTGAAAAATGTTTCTTGTGGTTACACACATTTTCCTATTGTTGTATGCCTGTATATATTGTAGTATGTGATCACAGAAATTTCCTTGTGGACAAGATAAGACTTGTAGTTTTGCAGAATCTTTTTTTCAACGTAATCATTTCAAACTAGTTTTTATATTTCCAGTACAAACTAATTTTTTTATTTTTAATCTCTTAATTTCTTTAAAAAATTTAATATTTCACTAAAGACACTTCTTGTGTCCAGATTACTAGGACTACTCGCTAACTTAAGGTACTTTGGTTTACAAGTTTTTCCAAAATTAGATTAATACTTAGATTTTTTATAAATATTCCTTTGTTTAATAATTTAAATCTGGATACTGCACCCGATTGGAGTTCAAAAATGTACATTTCAGTTAAATTTTCAAGACAATCTACTCATTATAACAGTTGTAAATTTTAAAATAATTTTCATTTGCATAATTTTCCCCATTAAAATTTTGCTGAAACCTGTTAATATTTGGATTACTTAAAAGAGAGTTTGGGTAATATGGTAAGATTTCATGAACTACATGGGTTACGCTCATCTTCTCTATATTAATCGAATTGTATTATTTATTTAATTTAGTAAATTACAACGTGAGATTTGTATTTTTATACAGTACTCTAGGATGTAATCTATTTTGAATGATATGCAACCGATTTTTATAGATAGGTGAGTTACTCTATCAACACGGGTACTGGCTCGAAGTTGCTCTAACGTAGTGGACTTAGAGTCTGTATCATAGGGAAATTTATGTGATGTATGCCTTTGACTAAGAGATAAATGTGGTGGCATCCGCCGGTCGGTAAATGGAAATGGTCGATTTTAGTTTTTAGTTCTTCAAAATGGTGCAGTACAAATGGTAGTGGGATGAAAACTACGACATGAAGTTAACTTTAAAATGTAAGTTATTTATTTTACTTTTACTTATTGAAAAATATTCTTAAATATTTGTACAAATAAAATTATGTATGTATGCTTTTTAATATAAAAGTTGATATAATAGACCAGGGTTGATAATTTTTGAAACCAAAAAAATAATAGTAGGATGAAACCCATTGGGAAAGGAAGAGAATATTATAAAAATGAAAGGAAAAATAATTTACGGGCGATCTGAGGTCGGGTAGGGAAAGGGGGTGAGTTTTTAAGGTGAAAATCGTATTTCGATTTCCGGCAAAACTACAAGTCCTATGGAAAAAAGTCATATGGCAGAGTTGTAGGTAATAAAAAGATCTATAACTTTTGTATTCACACTTTTTTCACATAACCTCCAAATTTATGTGGAAAATTTAAAAAAAAACCAAGTTTTTGGTTTTTTATTTTTATCTTTTACAAACAAATATTTTTTTTCACGAAATTTCGTGCAAAATTACCTTCTTATGTCCCAAAAACACTGTAATTTATTTGATTTGATATATTTATTTTTTCACCTTATTTTGACAAACTGACAAACGTTCCAAGAGTGAGAAATAAAAAAAAATCAGTTTTCTTGAAAAAGATATTTTCTTTATTTTCTCTCCTGTATCTACATTTATTGATGTCAACTGAGAAAAAAATCAGAAATAGATCGATAAATTGGTAGCCTTTAGCAGGTTATCTTCAAAAATTACTGACAAATGTTCCAGGGATGAGAAAAAAATTAATTTTATTATTGATACTATACTCGTCGGTCTAAAGACAATACACTGTGGCGAACCCCACTAAAACCCTTCTTGACTGTTATCGGTGGTTACACTGATAAGATTGAGAATATTGAATAGGGGTAGGTATATACCGCCTACTTTTTTACACTGTTCCATTTAAAACGCAAAATGTTTTTAAAAACATTTGAAATATCAAATGGCATTTTGTATTTTAAATAGATATTTCAATTATTGAATTTATTGGAAACGGAACCCAACAGGGTAATTCAAGCTATCCGACTTTGGTGATCTACAGTATCCATTGTTCTCACATGAATTTATATTTCCTTTTCCTCGAAAACTGCAAATACTGCACTATCAGATTCCTAATAAATAGATCCATTGTACTATTGAAATGTAACTTAACTTTGTTATTGGGAAAAATTTTTTTGAGGTTCAACTAAAATCCATGTTGTGAAATAATTAATACGTAGGTACACAGTAGATTTGACTTCTTAAATTATATACATTAATTCTTTGTAAAAGTTTATCCAAATAAATTTCAGAAGGTTTTACTTATGCAGGACACGGCTTCAGTGCGTTACTTTTCAGGTTTACATGAAAGTCCTTTTTGATAAAATCGACAAAACATTATACAAACAATTATATAGACATTTTCACATTTTGTATCTTCTTTTACATTTTAAAGTAGTTTTTGCCTCGTTTAGGAACCTAACCAAATAATAGATTGCGGGATGCCAAAATTAGTTTGAGAAAGTATTTTAATATTATTGAAACGTTGTTATAGCTTTCCAACTAAACCTTCAATTCCTATCAATAATAATCAGTCGTAATCTAACTAATTTTCGTTACAAATCAAATGAAAGTTTAGTTTTTACAAAATCATTCGGTAAAGTTACTAAAATTTTCAGTTGAAAATTTAACGGTGACGCTTAGGCCAAATCATTCTGCCTGCCATTCTGTTTTCGGTGGTGTTTTTCAAATAGTTTTCGATAGGTACACTTTTTTTGATACAGTTTTCGATCAAATTTCTTTTTTAAAGTTTCCGATACACCTTTTTGGCGTAAGTAAGTAAATGAATATTTTATTGAAAATTTTCTTTGTATGTAAGCAGTTGAACTTAATTTTCATTCGTTATTCCAACCTGGTGACTGCAATATCTGTGTGTGGCTGTTTCAGCCTTGCTGATTTTGGTGATTTTTCTCACTGCGTAATCAACCAGTTTTATCCTTTAGCATTCGTTTTATATCACAATCAAGGTAGGTATTTCTTTGTATAAATTGAAGTTTATAGGGTTGTATTATTTGATTGAAATGTACCTATTCGAGATAGTATCTACTTGAATATTTCGTTGGTATCTTTCTGATAGGTATTATGTTTTCTAAAACCTTTTTTATAGGAATCAAATCTGGGTAATAAAATGGAGATGTTTTAAAAAATATAATCATGTACCTATCATGAATAGCTGGCCAAATGTTCATTCAATGTGTTTTCCTCTATGGTTTAAAATTAACTGTAGGTTTGTGTGAATCGAGGTGAAAAATGAGTGAAAATGTTTTCAATGTTGGGTTGTGCTTGAATCACATTTCATAACTTTAACAATATTCTACCTTTGCCTTGGGGTGATTATGCATTTTTAAAAAATAGATACACTGGTTTGGAAGAGTTTTCAACACACCTTTTTTTAAAAAATCGTCGTAGACGTTTTTGTTAACTCTCTGAAAATATGCGAATATGTATAAAGCAGAAATTATTTAGGAAACCATTTAACGTCTTTGAATTTACTTATAGATTATTATAAATTAAAATTGATTTTGTTTTGTTTTTAAATAAAATATGTAGCACCTAATACGTATTGAAAGTACAAAAGGCAAACATTGTAATATAATGTAATAGGTTCGTAAAAGCAGAATGTCTCCTATGATTTTATTCTGTTTAAAAACAGATAGGTACACGCCTGCACTGAAGGTCACGCTCACGATGGTCGATATAAGGACCGGTTTTTGTTTTCCTCTCCAGCGCTGATAAGGGTGTTTATTCTACTTCCCATTATTTTAGTTTCATTTTTTACTTCTTGTCATTACTTGAAAACATACGAAATGTTTTAAGAATTTGCTCAACAATAAATCCTAAGTTATTCTGCCTGCCATTTTGTTATTAGGTACTCATTAACGTCTTTGAATTTACTTAAAGATGATTATACATTCTGAACACTTACAATTTAAATATAGTTCTTGGTTATTTAGCAAATACTGTTTTCTTCCTAGGTTTTTGCTTTATACAAATATAGGTATACCTACTTATCACGAATTGAAATAAATTTGTTATAGCCGTCCTACTAAACCTGCAACATATTTGATTTAAAAACAAAATCCTTCATAATCATAATATAATATAAGTAAGTTTGAAGACGTTTATAAGTTTCTTAAAGAATTCTGATTATACACATATTATGCAGAGAATATCTATTAGGTATAAAGGCGTTCAAATGGAGTAAGATTTTGACACTAAAGATAGAACACAGTTTAGAAAGGGTCGTTGATAGCAAATACGATAGATGGCGTGAGGCGTACTGCTTTTGGAATAAATTATCGATTTTACGTTCCACGCACTAGAAAAGTCGTGTTAGTGTTAAGTATTTCAGTGTAACCTACCTACAGTTAGTAACATATTTGATGAGCTGTCTGTAAATTTATCAAACGGATATTTTTACCGTACTGATCACTCGATTAAGGAATTTTGTATTGTTTTATGGGGTTAACTAAAACGAAAGATTTTTCGAAATAAACCTAAGGCATAGCATTGATTTTGTTTTTAACTAAAATATTATGTAGTAATACGTATTTAAAGTACAAACGGTTAGGGTTATGAGACTTTGTAATATAATATATTGGCTTAGAAAGGGAGAATATCCTGGATTTGCTGTTAGACAAATTCTTCAAACATCCTATACGTTCTCTAAAACTAATTTTTGCATCCCGTTATTTGAATAAGCCAGGAAAAACGTACAATTTAAATATAGTTCTTCGTTACTTAACAAATGTTTCCTTCCTTCCTTCCTATTAGACTTTTGCTTTACCTATACAAAAATATACTCATCCCAAATTGAAATGAATTTTTTATAGCCTTCCTACTAAAACTGCAACTCATCAATATTTTCGTTACAAATCAAATGAAAGTTTATGTTCTTTCAATAGCTGTTCAAATATATTTATTCAATAATTCAAAGTTTTCTATTTTGTTGTGTACCTACAACTAACTGTGGTGTAGCTTAAAGAAAACAATTCTCTCTTTCCTAGTGTAAGGTTTTACTCGGCATTTGAAAAAGTCCGATTTATTTTGTAAGTTTGTAAGTAAGTTTGAAGACGTTTAGGTATAAGTGTCTTGAAGAATTCTGATTACCTATACACATAGATACAAGCATGTTTTTATAGAAATCAATAAATTTACTGAAAATGCTACAATATTTTGTTTAAATATTCAATCAAATATATTTCTTCTTTTGTTAACAAATTATCGACGAGTGAATACTAATCATAAACTCGTTCAAAGGAGGTCATATTTTGTCACTTTAGATAGAACACAGTTTAGAAAGGGGCGTTGATAGCAAATACCTACCATAGATGGCGTGAGGCGTACTACTTTTGGAATATAATATTATTGATTACCTACCTACCTATTGAAAAATGAGTAGTGAAAATGTTTTCAATGTTGGGTTGTGCTTGAATCACATTTCATAACTTTAACAATATTCTACCTTTTGCCTTGGGGTGATTGATTATGCATTTTTTAAAAATCGAGTACAATCTTTGTACAAGGTACCTAAGAAAGAATATGAAAATATAGATGGGTATGAGACTTTGTAATATAATATAATGGGTGCGTAGGCAGAATATCCTGGATTTGCTGTTATTTACACAAATTCTTTGAACATCCAGTAAGTATGTTTCCTTGAACTAATTTTTGCCACCCGTTACCACTCATTTGAATAAGCCAGGAAAAACGTATTATATAAATATACCTGGGTCTTCGTTACTTAGTAGTAAATTTTTGTTTATCTTTTTGTAATCGCTGTATGATCGGTCTGTGCTTCACCCTGTAGATGCAGGTTCACCCGAGGCTCTCAGCGGTTATCTTCTACCTCTTGGAATGTTTAGTGGAGTGTTTATCGTATGAACGCTTGAAATTACATGTGTTGTTTTTAAGATTATTAATATTTTGTATTCCGTTGCACCGACTTTCTTTTAACAGTTTAATAATAATCATTTTATTTAATATAAAAATAGATTATGTAGGTACAATTCTTTAGTTTTTGCTTTATACAAATAGGTACTTCTTCCAAGTTGAAATAAATTAGTTACTTACAACCTTTCAACTAAACCTTCAATTCTTAACAATAAGTGATCATTAGTAATATAACTAATTTTCGTTACAGAACAAATAAAAGTTCATTTTCTAGAAAATTATTTAGGTTCACGAAAAGATTCAGTTATAAATTTCATTTCTCAAACCCGAATTGCAATGAAAACAACGGTGTAGGTATCAGGTATAACTTACATTCTTGGCTACTCATATAATAAACATATTATCAACTAGAAAATATTTATCATAAAATTATTCAAATTCGTAATCATCAATATTCTATAGAATTATCACAATAGGTAGGTATATAGTTAAACGTTTTTATATTCAGTTATTCGGTATTATTACGCTATCCGAAAAATTCCTTTGTTTTTATCTATATATAACTGATCAGACCCTGTGACAAGACTGCCACTGCCTTTTTTCTGTCCACTGCTCTTTCAAACATTTCAGATCATCTTCGGTTTTACAAATTCGACGGCTGGTAGTTGATATGGTCTAGGAGGTGCGCATGCGTCCATATAGCATTTAAACTCTTATTCGATAATGTTAATGTGTGCCGAGTTAGCCCAGCGTATGCGTGCTGGTCATTCATCACAGAGGACCCAGGATCGAGTCATGTCATAGACAATTTTTTTTTTATTTTCTTATTGTTTTCTTCAAAAATTGACTAAAAATACGAAGATGGTTTGGTAGGGATAGGTTTTTTATTATTGAAAATTATTATTCAATCCTTCCCCTTCTCGAAAAAATATCAAATAATTTGTACCTATTCCACGCGCCAAATTTTATTCGATTCTACTAATTACGCAAATTTTAATTGGTAAACAAGTAAAAGATTAATCGAAATCAGGTAGATACCTAGGTGGTAAACAGAAATTGCAACCAAATATTTAGATGTAGGTACAATCAAATGTTATTAATATCACCATAAGTTCGACCATATCGCAAAACTCTCGTAAATCTATCTATATTTAAATTCCACTCTGTATAAATCAATGCTAAATTCAAATATAACGTAGGTAATCGACTTTTCAAATATTAAAGTTATTTTTATTACTCCCCGTAGGTATATTTTAATAATGATCTTATACCTATATGTTCCAACAGCGCAGACATTCAAAACAATTGACTAGCTGTTACAACTATGGCCGCCGTTTCTACTGCCAATAAAAATTTAGTACCTCGAGACGGCAATTGTTTTTCCTTGGAAATATGACTTCGAAGAATGTAAAGCTTCACGAAGTATAGTGAGATTTGTTTGATTTTGTGGCGCGTGTCTAGTAGTTTAAATAGTGCGTGTTGAGTATGTCTGCTTATTTTTAATTATGTATGCCACTTAGTAGGTATATTGACTTTATTAGTATTTGTAATTTAGAAAAGTGTGAATTAGCAAGTAAAGTTTCGTGTGAAAAACATTTTAGTTCAGACTTTATTAATGTACAACAAAAGTGATGGATTCTAAGGAAAATTGCTGTAGAAATAAGTTCTGTGAAGGTATGTTTTTTATGATTTCAAGTGTCTTATTCGAATATACTTATTACTGATATTAATGTTTATACCTACCTACTTTCTCTCTTTCATAGTGTCAGGTAACAAATTCAAAAAATCCGTTTTCATAATTCATGAAAGTGAATAAAATCGTTGAGTGTTGAAATATAAAATCATAGGAGCACCTCGTAAATTATTTTGTCAGTATGGGGGACTACCGGCACTGAGAATGACACGTAGCTCTCGCCTTCTTAAAAGATTATCCAATACGCCTTTTTGATAGAGTTTCCAATACCTACGCCTTTTTGAAAGAGTATTCGATACACTCTTTTGAAAGAGTTATGTATACACTTATTGGAAAGTTAAATTTTCGATTCACTTTTTTGAAAATATTCTCAACAACAAATCCTAGATATTCTGCCTGCCATTTTGTTATTAGGTATTCATTAACGTCTTTGAATTTACTTAAAGATGATTATACACTCTGAACACTTACAATTTAAACATAGTTCTTGGTTATTTAGCAAATACTGTTTTCTTCCTAGGTTTTTGCTTTATACAAATATAGGTATACTTATCACGAATTGAAATTAATTTGTTATAGCCGTCCTACTAAACCTGCAACTCCTAACAATATTTTCGTTACAAATCAAAAATGAAAGTTTATGTTCCTTTAAATGCAGAGTAAAACCTTATTGAATAAATATATTTGAACAGCTTTAAAAAAGGCCGATTTATTATCTTCGCTCATCCAAATAAGTGATCCTACGGTATAAAGAAATTATTATTACAAAAGACTCGTAAGTTTGCCTGCCCTTTTCTATTTCGATTATTTTTCATAACATATTTGATTTAAAAACAAAATCCTTCATAATCATAATATAATATAAGTAAGTTTGAAGACGTTTATAAGTTTCTTAAAGAATTCTGATTATTATACACATATTATGCAGAGAATATCTATTATAAAGTTGAAAGCAAATAGCATAGATGGCGTGAGGCGTACTGCTTTTGGAATAATATATATATTGATTTTCGTACCACGCACTAGAAAAGTATTTCAGGGTAACCTAACCTAACCTACAGTTAGTAACATATTTGACGAGCTGTCGGTAAATTTATTAAATGGATATTTTTACGGTATCGATCACCCGATTTAAGAATTTAAAACTTATGAGACTTTGTAATATAATATAATGGGTTTGTAGGGAGAATATCCTCGATTTGATGTTACACAAATTCTTTAAATATCCTGTAGGTATGTTTTGTAAAACTAATTTTTTGAAATATTTTCGGTGCAGTGTTTGCTTATAAAATTCACTTTTTTGAAAATTTCCGATACACTGGTTTGGAAGAGTTTTCGACACACCTTTTTTTAAAAAATCGTCGTAGACGTTTTTGTTAACTCTCTGAAAATATGCGAATATGTATAAAGCAGAAATTATTTAGGAAACTATTTAACGTCTTTGAATTTACTTATAGATTATTATAAATTAAAATTGATTTTGTTTTGTTTTTAAATAAAATATGTAGCACCTAATACGTATTGAAAGTACAAAAGGCAAACATAGTAATATAATGTAATAGGTTCGTAAAAGCAGAATGTCTCCTATGATTTTATTCTGTTTAAAAACAGATAGGTACCTATACGCCTGCACTGAAGGTCACGCTCACTACGGTCGATATAAGGACCGGTTTTTTTTTCCTCTCCAGCGCTGATAAGGGTGTTTATTCTACTTCCCATTATTTTAGTTTCATTTTTTACTTCTTGTCATTACTTGAAAACATACGAAATGTTTTAAGAATTTGCTCAACAATAAATCCTTAGATATTCTGCCTGCCATTTTGTTATTAGGTACTCATTAACGTCTTTGAATTTACTTGAAGATGATTATACATTCTGAACACTTACAATTTAAATATAGTTCTTGGTTATTTAGCAAATACTGTTTTCTTCCTAGGTTTTTGCTTTATACAAATATAGGTATACTTATCACGAATTGAAATAAATCTGTTATAGCCGTCCTACTAAACCTGCAACTCCTAACAATATTTTCGTTACAAATCAAAAATGAAAGTTTATGTTCCTTTAAATGCAGAGTAAAACCTTATTGAATAAAATATATTTGAACAGCTTTAAAAAAGGCCGATACTGTATAAAGAAATTATTATTACAAAAGACTCGTAAGTTCGCCCTTTTCTATTTCGACTATATTTCACAACATATTTGATTTAAAAACAAAATTCTTCATAATCATAATATAATATAAGTAAGTTTGAAGACGTTTATAAGTTTCTTAAAGAATTCTGATTATTATACACATATTATGCAGAGAATATCTATTATAAAGTTGAAAGCAAATAGCATAGATGGCGTGAGGCGTACTGCTTTTGGAATAATATATTATATATATTGATTTTCGTACAACGCACTAGAAAAGTATTTCAGGGTAACCTACATACCTACAGTTAGTAACATATTTGACGAGCTGTCTGTAAATTTATCAAACGGATATTTTTACCGTACTGATCACTTGTAGTTTTGCAGAATCTTTTTTTAACGTAATCGTTAACAATCGACTTGTTTTCATATTTCAAGTAGGTAGTTGCAAACTAATTTTTACATTTTTAATCTCTCCTCATTTCTTTAAAAATCTTATTACCTAACCTACTTCTTGTGCCCAGATTACTTGGACTACTCGCTAACTTAAGGTACCTGCTTTGGTTAACAAGTTTTTCCAGAAGTCGATATATACCTACTTAGTTTTTCTTTTAAATTAGATTGTTTATAAATATTCCTTTGTGTTCGAAAACTCACTTTACTCACCGAGACGATAGGTACATTTTTATTTTGTGTAGTTCAACTAAATTGAAACTCTTGACAACGTCGCAATCGCATAATCCACACCGAAAATCAATACTTGAATACATTTTACCGCTCCCTGTCTAACGAACCAAATTTTTCAATGCGTCTTCCGAAATAAACCTAAGGCATAGCATTGATTTTGTTTTTAACTAAAATATGTAGTACGAACGGTTAGGGTTATGAGACTTTGTAATATAATATATTGGCTTCGTAGGGAGAATATCCTGGATTTGCCGTTACACAAATTCTTTAAATATCCTGTATGTTTTGTAAAACTAATTTTTGCATCCCGTTATTTGAATAAGCCAGGAAAAACGTACAATTTAAATATAGTTCTTCGTTACTTAACAAATGTGTCCTTCCTTCCTTCCTATTAGACTTTTGCTTTACCTATACAAAAATATACTCATCCCAAATTGAAATGAATTTTTTATAGCCTTCCTACTAAAACTGCAACTCATCAATATTTTCGTTACAAATCAAATGAAAGTTTATGTTCTTTCAATAGCTGTTCAAATATATTTATTCAACAATTCAAAGTTTTCTCTTTTGTTGTGTACCTACAACTAACTGTGGTGTAGCTTAAAGAAAACAATTCTCTCTTTCCTAGTGTAAGGTTTTACTCGGCATTTGAAAAAGTCCGATTTATTTTGTAAGTTTGTAAGTAAGTTTGAAGACGTTTAGGTATAAGTGTCTTGAAGAATTCTGATTACCTATACACATAGATACAAGCATGTTTTTATAGAAATCAATAAATTTACTGAAAATGCTACAATGTTTTGTTTGAATATTCAATCAAATATATTTCTTCTTTTGTTAACAAATTATCGACGAGTGAATACTAATCATAAACTCGTTCAAAGGAAGTCATATTTTGTCACTTTAGATAGAACACAGTTTAGAAAGGGGCGTTGATAGCAAATACCTACCATAGATGGCGTGAGGCGTACTACTTTTGGAATATAATATTATTGATTAGGTACCTACCTATTGAAAAATGAGTAGTGAAAATGTTTTCAATGTTGGGTTGTGCTTGAATCACATTTCATAACTTTAACAATATTCTACCTTTTGCCTTGGGGTGATTGATTATGCATTTTTTAAAAAAAGAGTACAATCTTTGTACAAGGTAAGAAAGAATATGAAAATATAGGTATGGACATGAGACTTTGTAATATAATATACCTAATGGGTGCGTAGGCAGAATATCCTGGATTTGCTGTTATTTACACAAATTCTTTGAACATCCAGTAAGAATGTTTTCTTGAACTAATTTTTGCATCCCGTTACCACTCATTTGAATAAGCCAGGATGAACGTATTATTTAAATATACCTAGGCGTCCGTTACTTGGTTAATTTTTGTTAAATGTATGATGGGTCTGTGCCTCACCCTGTAGATGCAGGTTCGCCCGAGGCTCTTCTATCCCTTGGAATGTT
The DNA here is from genome assembly GCA_949126875.1 of Lochmaea capreae. Taxonomy (NCBI): domain Eukaryota; kingdom Metazoa; phylum Arthropoda; class Insecta; order Coleoptera; family Chrysomelidae; genus Lochmaea; species Lochmaea capreae. Next base: position 34,566 of record OX421404.1, on the reverse strand, counting down.
AAATGGAGTGCTTATATGCATGAACGTTTGAAATTGGATGTGTTGTTTCTAAGATTATTAATATTTTGTATTCCGTTGCGAAATATAGTTATTGGGTTATTGTCTTTTCTTTAACAGTTTAGCATTACACTGTTTTCTTCCTAGGTTTTTGCTTTATACAAATATAGGTATACTTATCACGAATTGAAATAAATTTGTTATAGCCGTCCTACTAAACCTGCAACTCCTAACAATATTTTCGTTACAAATCAAAAATGAAAGTTCATGTTCCTTTAAATGCAGAGTAATACCTTATTGAATAAATATATTTGAACAGTTTTAAAAAATGCCAATTTATTTTCTTCGCTCATCCAAATAAGTGATTAAGTTTGCAGTTCTCCATTTCGATTATTTTTCATAAACTTATTTGATTTAAGAACACATTCCTAAAAATACCATTCTGAATTTAGAAAAATGATGATCGATCCAACTTGTTGACTGAAATATCTGCGTGTGGCTGTTTGCTGATATGGGTGAGTTTTCTCACTGCGTAATCAACAAGTTTTATCCATTAGCATTCGTTTTATATCACATCAAGGTATTTCTTTGAATAAATTGAAGCTAGTAGTTTTGTTATATACCGCCAACTTAAATTCGAATTCATTAACAAAAAACGAAATCTGGCAACGCAGCGTCAAAGATTCCAACCTTCTAACACACCCCTCCTTACCCTTCGCCGCCGGCGACAGACTGGTGGCCTTAAAGATTAACCACCGAAATTGTAAAAAAAATACAGGCAATAAAAAAGTGAATATTATGACTATAATCTATATTACATTCAAGTCAATGTCAATAAGTAAATTAATTTTGTTAGTTTTAGTTAAATAAAATAACGTGTATTCTTTATACATAACACGTTTATAAGTTTCTTAAAGAATATATTATGCAGAGAATATTTATCATAAAGGCGTACTGCTTTTGGAATAATATATAGGTATATTGATTTTCGTACAACGCACTAGAAAAGTATTTCAGGGTAACCTACCCACCTACAGTTAGTAACATATTTGACGAGCTGTCGGTAAATTTATTAAATGGGTATTTTTACGGTATCGATCACCCGATTTAAGAATTTAAAACTTATGACACTTTGTAATATAATACCTATAATGTAGGGAGAATATCCTCGATTTGATGTTACACAAATTCTTTGAATATCCTGTAGGTATGTTTTGTAAAACTAATTTTTTGAAAGATTTTCGGTGCAGTGTTTGCTTATAAAATTCACTTTTTTGACAATTTCCGATACACTGGTTTGGAAGAGTTTTCAACACACCTTTTTTTAAAAAATCGTCGTAGACGTTTTTGTTAACTCTCTGAAAATATGCGAATATGTATAAAGCAGAAATTATTTAGGAAACCATTTAACGTCTTTGAATTTACTTATAGATTATTATAAATTAAAATTGATTTTGTTTTGTTTTTAAATAAAATATGTAGCACCTAGGTAATACGTATTGAAAGTACAAAAGGCAAACATTGTAATATAATGTAATAGGTTCGTAAAAGCAGAATGTCTCCTATGATTTTATTCTGTTTAAAAACAGATAGGTACCTACACGCTCACTACGGTCGATATAAGGACCGGTTTTTTTTTTGTTCTCCAGCGCTGATAAGGGTGTTTATTCTACTTCCCATTATTTTAGTTTCATTTTTTACTTCTTGTCATTACTTGAAAACATACGAAATGTTTTAAGAATTTGCTCAACAATAAATCCTTAGATATTCTGCCTGCCATTTTGTTATTAGGTACTCATTAACGTCTTTGAATTTACTTAGATGATTATACATTCTGAACACTCACAATTTAAATATAGTTCTTGGTTATTTAGCAAATACTGTTTTCTTCCTAGGTTTTTGCTTTATACAAATATAGGTATACTTATCACGAATTGAAATAAATCTGTTATAGCCGTCCTACTAAACCTGCAACTCCTAACAATATTTTCGTTACAAATCAAAAATGAAAGTTCATGTTCCTTTAAATGCAGAGTAAAACCTTTTTTCTATTTCGATTATTTTTCATAACATATTTGATTTAAAAACAAAATCCTTCATAATCATAATATAATATAAGTAAGTTTGAAGACGTTTATAAGTTTCTTAAAGAATTCTGATTATACACATATTATGCAGAGAATATCTATTATAAAGTTGAAAGCAAATAGCATAGATGGCGTGAGGCGTACTGCTTTTGGAATAATTTATCGATTTTACGTACCATGTACTAGAAAAGTCGTGTTAGTGTTAAGTATTTCAGTGTAACCTACCTACAGTTAGTAACATATTTGACGAGCTGTCTGTAAATTTACAAACGGATATTTTTACCGTACTGATCACTTGTAGTTTTGCAGAATCTTTTTTTTTTGACGTAATCTTTAACAATCGACTTGTTTTCATATTTCAAGTAGGTGCAAACTAATTTTTACATTTTTAATCTCTCTTAATTTCATTAAAAATCTTATTACCTACCTACTCCTTGTGCCCAGATTACTTGGACTACTCGCTAACTTAAGGTACTTTGGTTAACAAGTTTTTCCAGAAGTCGATATATGCCTACTTAGTTTTTCTTTTAAATTAGATTGTTTATAAAATATTCCTTTGTATTCGAGACGATACATTTTTATTTTCTGTAGTTCAACTAAATTGAAACTCTTGACAACGTCGCAATCGCATAATCCACACCGAAAATCAATACTTGAATACATTTTACCGCTCCCTGTCTAACGAACCAAATTTTCCAATGCGTCTTCCGAAATAAACCTAAGGCATAGCATTGATTTTGTTTTTAACACTAAAATATGTAGTAATATGTATTTAAAGTACGAACGGTTAGGGTTATGAGACTTTGTAATATAATATAATGGGTTTGTAGGGAGAATATCCTCGATTTGATGTTACACAAATTCTTTAAATATCCTGTAGGTATGTTTTGTAAAACTAATTTTTTGAAAGATTTTCGGTGCAGTGTTTGCTTATAAAATTCACTTTTTTGACAATTTCCGATACACTGGTTTGGAAGAGTTTTCAACACACCTTTTTTTAAAAAATCGTCGTAGACGTTTTTGTTAACTCTGAAAATATGCGAATATGTATAAAGCAGAAATTATTTAGGAAACCATTTAACGTCTTTGAATTTACTTATAGATTATTATAAATTAAAATTGATTTTGTTTTGTTTTTAAATAAAATATGTAGCACCTAATACGTATTGAAAGTACAAAAGGCAAACATTGTAATATAATGTAATAGGTTCGTAAAAGCAGAATGTCTCCTATGATTTTATTCTGTTTAAAAACAGATAGGTACCTACACGCCTGCACTGAAGGTCACGCTCACTACGGTCGATATAAGGACCGGTTTTTTTTTTGTTCTCCAGCGCTGATAAGGGTGTTTATTCTACTTCCCATTATTTTAGTTTCATTTTTTACTTCTTGTCATTACTTGAAAACATACGAAATGTTTTAAGAATTTGCTCAACAATAAATCCTTAGATATTCTGCCTGCCATTTTGTTATTAGGTACTCATTAACGTCTTTGAATTTACTTAGATGATTATACATTCTGAACACTCACAATTTAAATATAGTTCTTGGTTATTTAGCAAATACTGTTTTCTTCCTAGGTTTTTGCTTTATACAAATATAGGTATACTTATCACGAATTGAAATAAATCTGTTATAGCCGTCCTACTAAACCTGCAACTCCTAACAATATTTTCGTTACAAATCAAAAATGAAAGTTCATGTTCCTTTAAATGCAGAGTAAAACCTTTTTTCTATTTCGATTATTTTTCATAACATATTTGATTTAAAAACAAAATCCTTCATAATCATAATATAATATAAGTAAGTTTGAAGACGTTTATAAGTTTCTTAAAGAATTCTGATTATTATACACATATTATGCAGAGAATATCTATTATAAAGTTGAAAGCAAATAGCATAGATGGCGTGAGGCGTACTGCTTTTGGAATCATATATATATATATTGATTTTCGTACAACGCACTAGAAAAGTATTTCAGGGTAACCTACCTACCTACAGTTAGTAACATATTTGACGAGCTGTCTGTAAATTTATCAAACGGATATTTTTACCGTACTGATCACTTGTAGTTTTGCAGAATCTTTTTTTTTTTGACGTAATCGTTAACAATCGACTTGTTTTCATATTTCAAGTAGGTGCAAACTAATTTTTACATTTTTAATCTCTCTTAATTTCTTTAAAAATCTTATTACCTACCTACTCCTTGTGCCCAGATTACTTGGACTACTCGCTAACTTAAGGTACTTTGGTTAACAAGTTTTTCCAGAAGTCGATATATGCCTACTTAGTTTTTCTTTTAAATTAGATTGTTTATAAAATATTCCTTTGTATTCGAGACGATACATTTTTATTTTCTGTAGTTCAACTAAATTGAAACTCTTGACAACGTCGCAATCGCATAATCCACACCGAAAATCAATACTTGAATACATTTTACCGCTCCCTGTCTAACGAACCAAATTTTCCAATGCGTCTTCTCCCTCGCACCTTGTACAAAGAGCGCCCCACTCTCTGACCATGATCATCGCGCCAACCCCAAAAAGCCATTACTAAAAAAGTATCGTCAAAACTCAAGCTAGAGGATTGGTATTTAATCTATTATTTAGTTTAATTTTCAAGACAATCTTCTCATTCTGACAGTTGTAAATTCGTAACAAATTCAAAAAATCCGTTTTCATAATTCATGAAAGTGAATAAAATCGTTGAGTGTTGAAATATAAAATCATGAAAGCACCCCGTAAATTATTTTGTCAGTATAGGTCATAGATAAAGGATTATATATAAGGAGATAGATAGGAAACTGCTCACATTATTTTTGAACACTGCGGACAGCGCCACCTTGCGGGTTTAGGAAATAACTCCGACTAAATATTTGGCGGGATGCTTAAAAGTTTCACTTCAAATCAATATTCAGGTTAATTTTTGAACATTTCGATTAAGGAAAGCAAACACTTCTACAATATATTATTTTTATTAACACTAAGTATATAATTACATAGGTAAAATACTTAAATTATATTCAAAAATTTTAGTTTTTTCATGGGCAAGAATGTATAACATGAATGTTAGGATAAAGTTAATGGAATATTCTTCCGCTTACCACTTGATCTTTTGGAAAAATATGCATTTGGGCATCCTTGTTATAATTGTTACAACACTTAACGCAACAATTAAAAATCATGTCGAAAAAGTTCTCAATCAATAAGCTTAAGTTTTAAATAACAAAAAAAACTGCGGATTTCAAATGAAAGAATAACACAAAAATTTTAACGCACAAATCAAACTACCAAACACAAATAATGAAATAAAAATAATAATACTTGTTGCTGTACCTCTCAGCTGATCGATTGATTAACGCTGGTACACAATGCGCAATCGCGGAGCTTTGTTTCGCCCTCTGGTGAGTTTAGGAAATAAAAATGTTTAGTGAACCAACACGCTAATTGAAGTTACCAGAGCATGGTATAGGTGTTGGTGGGAGACTGCCGGCACTCCCGGCACTAGCATTTCCACCGGCACTGCGAGTGGAGCATGTAGCTCTCGGCTTTTGTAGATACTGTAGACTATTATTTTTTAATAACCAAGTTGAACGATTTTGTTCTTACGGTGGGAAACTGTTATAATTTTTAATTATATTCGGCCTCGTCTCGTAAATAAGATGCTATGTAGTACCCTCGTCTCTGGCGTTATCGTCACATATTTTAAAGTAAACAAATTCTCCTTGCCGCTCGCCCCCGGGGTGCCTAACGCACCTCAGTCTTCATCTTTGTGCGTTAGAAATCACATCATAACGATTATTTTTTTTTGTGTAGTGCGTATTTCTTGAAATAATCAAGTGGTTTTGTGCAATTCCTAAAAGATCGCGGAGTCGTTCTCCGTATGGAGATAACGGAGTATTATTAAAATGTTACATACATTCATACATGGTTGGCTTAAAAAGACATAAGTCTAGGTCAAAACGTTTGAGTTATAGTACGGATTATAATACCTCTTTAGAAAGAAGTAATAGACGTCGTGTGAAAACCAGAATAAATTATTCTAGGGATACATATTCGGAACGAGTTTCGAATGAAGGTAATTAATTTTTTTTTTTCATAACCTTCACAGATACTTATTTTAGGTGTTGAATATGCTGGACATCGGGATGAGTTGCCTGATTTTGATATCAGAGTACCTGCTTTTGATAGCAGGATGTGTTGTTGTTCTTTTGATAGAACGCACACATCAGTTTGGGCACGCTTTGATGTCGTGCCATGCCTATGTTTTATCGCAGCACTGTAACTGACCCAAGCCTGTTTTTGATAGCAGGATTTCTGTTTTTGATAACAGAATCTGCCGATCCAAGTGGTTTCCAAGAGTTTCGAACGAAGGTAATTATTTTTTTTTTCATTACCTTCACAGATACTTATTTTAGGTGTTAAACATGCTGGACATCGGGATGTGTTGCCTGATTTTGATATCAGAGTACCTGCTTTTGATAGCAGGATGTGTTGTTCTTTTGATAGAACGCACACATTAGTTTGGGCACGCTTTGACGTTGTGCCATGCCTATGTTTTATCGCAACACTATAACTGACCTGAGCCTGTTTTTGATAGCAGGATTTCTGTTTCTTGGTAACAGCCGTTACAAGTGGTTTCAATATTTTTATTGTATATCCCTTTTCTCCTCTGTGCAGAGGAGGATGGGCCTCATGAAGCTGAACCCGATCAAGAAAATGCGACTAACATACCGATTGACGAAGCAACTGGTAAATCAGCTTCGACTACGACTTCCAGTCTTGACTAGGATATTTTATCAATGCTAGGTGAGTAGATAGGCGCCGCTAAAGTATATGGACCGCCAATTCTCCAACAGATGGCTTCAAATTGTTAAATCCCGGCTAGATTCCGAGAGAAATAGTCGGTTGTTTGGAGACACCAAAATTAAACCTTATGGTGACAGCCTGTAATAAAAAGAGACGAGCGTCTTTCCACGAAGCAGCTTCAAATTGGTGCAATAGGATCGGTAATTTCAATAGGATCGGTAATTTCAGATTCATTGGAATCAAAAAGACAATAAGGTCATTATTGAACGTGTTAGCGATGCCGGTTGGCTTTTGTCTGATCTTCACCACTCAGCAGTTTTTCTATACCTCACATTATTACAGTCAATCAGTTATGAATGACTATTTGTGGAGAATTTGGAGGATAGACTCAAAATGTCAAAACACTCAGTAGTCTTTGATACAGCTCAAAATTAATAAATCCCCACTTAAGAAGGTTTTCAATGCCAGGAGTTCTTTAAACTCGAAAACTCCATTCAAGAAGTTTCAGGAAGTTAGACAGAGTGGACACTACCAACCTGATGTTCCCACCGCCAAGTACTACCAGCAGAATCGCTTACATCGTTAACACCATAGAAAGGGGGTATCGCCAGAAGTAGAGGTAGAGAAATTAGCAGGAAGGTTACAATATTTTTTGTCGCATTGGAAAGAAATCACAAACAATAAGCAAATCCTGTCTTGGGTAAGAAGGGTTAAATTACCTTTCATTAATAAACCTTCACAGGCGGTGTCGCCTAAACAGCCGGAATGGTCCTTTAAGGGGAAAAGTGCCAATCACACATTCTATAGAAAAAATGTTAAAATCCGGTGCTAGTAAAGTTCAAGCTTGCAAAGATCAATTCTTATCCAAGTATTTGTTAACTGCAAAAAAAAAAAAAGATGGGACCTCACGTTTTATATTGAATCTTAAGAATGTATATCAATATATAAAAACATCTCATTTTATATTAGAAGACCACCAGGTTAATTAATCGAAATTGTTTTATGGAAGCGTATTTTTTGGTCCAGTTTCACGAAAGATAAGAAATACTTAAGGTTTTCATTTAACAACAATATTTATGAGTATAATTATTGTCTTTGCTTTGGCATAAATGTAGCTCTAATGATATTCACGAAAGTTTTAGAACCGGTAAACATTACCTTAGGAAAAAGGGATGTGTCTATTTAGATGATTTCTTATTGCTGGGCAATAACTATACAGGAAGTGTTTACTAAATATATCACAAAAGGTATCGCTCTTAAAATATTTGGGTTTTGTTATTAATTATGGAAACAGTTTGTTAATTCCAAGCAATGTATGTATTTGCTTAGGCTTTAAGTTTATCTATCGGGAACTTAGTATCTCGGTTCTTAAAGATAAACGTAAAAAATTAATTGTAATGCTGCAAAATTTTAAGAAGTTAAAACTATACATATTATACATTTTTCAAAAATAATAGGTAAATTAATATCTATTTGCTGTAAAATATTGCTATATATATTCAAATTGTTTGAGCGTGGAAAATAAATTAGCTCTTAGAAAATCGCCAGCCAATCTTAACGCTATTATGAATATATCGAATAGCTTAAGACATGGCTTCAATTGGTGGAAAGAAATTTGAAAAGCAAAATTCTTCAAAGAAACATGATTTCGTTAAAGAAATTATTTCAGACGCATCTAATACGGGGTGGAGAAGCTACTGAAATTATAATAGTTCTCATGGTTTTTGGTCAGAGGAGGAGAAATCCGAGCATATAAATTATCTCGAACTTTTGGCTGTATTTTTTGGATTAAGATGATACGCCAGAACTTTAAAAAATTGTTCTCTGCTCTGCCGGGTCGATAATACTACCGCTATTGCTCATATTAACCGTAGGGGGAGTGTACAATACGTTAAGCTAAATTGTCTTGCTCGAAAAATTTGGCAGTGGTATGAAAAAAGAGATCTTCATCGTTGCGTCATACATTAGATCATCGGCCAATATTATAACGGATATTACTTCTCGGAGCGTACACATAGATGTAGAATGGGCTCTTGCCGATTCAAGTTTCCAGTCTTTAGTCGACATTTGGACATTTGGACATCCGGACTTTGATTTATTCGCAAACCAAATAAATAAAAAGTGCAACCTTCATGTTTCATGGCACGACCCATATATACCAGCGCGATAGATGCCTTTACAATAAATTGGTCGAAGTCTTTCTTTTACGCCTTTTCCGCCTTTTTGGGGCATTCTGCGTACGTTAGAAAAAATTATTACTGATCAAGCGAAAGGTATTTTAGTGGTTCCCATGTGGCCTAACCAGCCATGGTACCGATTTTCTTATCTCTCTTGGTAGGGAAACCATTAACATTTACTCCTAAGCACAATCTTCTTTCCTTTGGCAGATTACAGCATCCACTATCAGCACACCTTTCTTTGATGGGAGGTCTATTATCAGAAAGCGCTGCAGCTAGGCCAAGTTCCCGAATCATCCTTGGAAATCTGCATGGCATCTACTTTCGAAAACACACCAGAACAATACGTATCAGGCGGGAGATTAACACCTCGAAAAAAGTCGATCCTTATTCTGTTTCACCAGTAAGAGTCTCAATAAGTACGGTTGCTCATTAGCTCATATAGACCTTTCCAAGGTTTATAGAATTCACAGATTTTTCAATGGGGTTCACATGTTATGACCAGGTATGCCAAAATATAAAAATATTTGGGATCCCTCGGAGGTTTTAGTTTACCTTAGGAAACATAAAAATGCGTAAATATATTTAACTATTCTGTCGCAAAAATTAGCTACCTTATTAGCATTAACGACGAGTCATCGCCTGCAAACATTATATTCTATAGAAGTAGAAAGCAGAGGCAAATATCGAAATTGCTATTAAGAGAATTAAAACATCAGCCAAAAACAGGTTTCAACCCTTGTTTGAATTCTGATCCGGAAATCTGCGTAGCCTCAACTCTGCTTTTCTACTTGGAAAAAACAAGTCCACTTAGAGGATTAATCGAAAGTTTATTTATTTCTGATACAAAACCTTATGAGAATATTTCCACACAGGAGCTTTTTTTGCGGAAAAGTAGTATGGATACGGACAAATTTTCTGCTCATAGCACGAGACACGCTTCGACTTTGGCTGCGAATAGGAAAGGTGTCAGTTTTGATACTGTTAGATTTTCAGAGGGCTGGTCTAGTAAATCTAAAATGTTTTCCCAGGTGTACAACAGTTTATCCTTTGAGGAGACAGTTTTGTCTATTTAATTATATATGTTTGATAATTACTCCAGGGTCATTAACAATTGAGTTTTAGTTTACTTTTGGTTCTAAAACGGATTTTTAAAACATTATCCGAATACTTTCTTTTGTTATGTTTTGATTACCTACCAAAATAGAAATTCTTCCTCTTGGACCAGGAATTTTCTTTTTGCAACTTTCTCTAAATATCTACATAGCATCTTATTTACGAGACGAGGCCGAATATAATAACAAGATCAAACGAACTTACCTGTGATGTTCGATCTTGATTATATGAAGGCCTCGTCGAAGTAAATAAGTTCCCACCCTGTATACACCCAATCCCGTAAATAGTTGCAAAAAATGTTCGCCCAAAATGAAGACTGAGGTGCGTTAGGCACCCCGGGGGCGAGCGGCAAGGAGAATTTGTTTACTTTAAAATATGTGACGATAACGCCAGAGACGAGGGTACTACATAGCATCTTATTTACTTCGACGAGGCCTTCATATAATCAAGATCGAACATCACAGGTAAGTTCGTTTGATCTTGTTAATATTAACCACAAAAGCCACATTTTGTTTTATTAGAAATTGTCTACCAAAAATACCATTCTGAATTTAGAAAAGTGTGAATTAGCGAATAAAGTTTTGTGTGAAAAACATTTTAGCTCGGTCTTTATTATTGTGCCTACAACAAAAACGATGTCTTCGAAGGAAAAATGCTACACAAAAAATGTTTGTAAAGGTATGTTTTTTATGATTTCAAGTGTTTTATTCGAATATAGATTTCTTATTACTGATTTCAATGTTTATACCTATTTTGTGATAATCACTTTAATTTTCATTCATAAAAATGCAAAATTTAAGAACATTTCAAATAAGTAGATATACATGGTTGACCATTTTGAGATTAAACCATTTAGTTTAGTTGGATTACAACTGATGATTATTGTTGAGCAAGCTGAAAGTTCAGTTGGGAGGAGGCTATAACAAATTTATTTTAACTTGTCGTGAAGAACATAAACCGAAATTTGTTCAGTAATGAAGAACTATATAAATGATAGTTTTTCCCTCGCTTAGGAACCTAACCAAATAATAGATTGCGGGATGCCAAAATTAGTTTGAGAAAGTATTTTAAAATTATTGGAACGTGGTTATAGTTACAGAAAAAAATTTTTCGAGTTTTAATATCGACTGAAAATTTTTTTACTTTTTGATATGGACTTTGAATCATTTTTACGAGTTTTAGTATCGACTTTAAAAGAATTTTTACTTTTTGATATGGACTTGGTTAGTTTGAATATCTTTGGAAGAATTTTTTCACATTTCTATATCGACTTTGAAACATTTTCACGAGTTTTAGTATCGACTTTGAAAAAATTTTTACTTTTAGATATGGACTTGGTTTTTACGAGTCTGAATATCGACTTGTAAGAATTTTTTCACATTTCGATATCGACTTTGCAACATTTTCACGAGTTTTAGTATCGACTTTGAAAAAATTTTTACTTTTAGATATGGACTTGGTTTTTACGAGTCTGAATATCGACTTGTAAGAATTTTTTCACATTTCGATATCGACTTTGCAACATTTTCACGAGTTTTAGTATCGACTTTGAAAATATTTTCACTTTTAGATATAGACTTGGTTTTTACGAGTCTGAATATCGACTTGGGAGAATTTTTTCACATTTCTATATCGACTTTGAAACATTTTTACGAGTTTTAGTATCAACTTTGAAAAAATTTTTACTTTTAGATATGGACTTGGTTTTTACGAGTCTGAATATCGACTTGGGAGAATTTTTTCACATTTCTATATCGACTGAAACATTTTTACGAGTTTTAGTATCGACTTTGAAAAAATTATTACTTTTAGATATGGACTTGGTTTTTATGTCTGAATATCGATTTGGGAGAATTTTTTCACATTTCGATATCGACTTTGAAACATTTTCACGAGTTTTAGTATCGACTTTGAAAAAATTTTTACTTTTAGATATGGACTTGGTTTTTATGAGTCTGAATATCGACTTGTAAGAATTTTTTCACATTTCGATATCGACTTTGCAACATTTTCACCAGTTTTAGTATCGACTTTGAAAATATTTTCACTTTTAGATATAGACTTGGTTTTTACGAGTCTGAATATCGACTTGGGAGAATTTTTTCACATTTCTATATCGACTTTGAAACATTTTCACGAGTTTTAGTATCGACTTTGAAAAAATTTTTACTTTTAGATATGGACTTGGTTTTTACGAGTCTGAATATCGACTTGGGAGAATTTTTTCACATTTCTATATCGACTTGAAACATTTTTACGAGTTTTAGTATCGACTTTGAAAAAATTATTACTTTTAGATGTGGACTTGGTTTTTAAGAGCCTGAATATCGACTTGGGTGAATTTTTTCACATTTCGATATCGACTTTGAAACATTTTCACGAGTTTTAGTATCGACTTTGAAAAAATTTTTACCTTTAGATATGGACTTGGTTTTTACGAGTCTGAATATCGACTTGTAAGAATTTTTTCACATTTCGATATCGACTTTGAAACATTTTCACGAGTTTTAGTATCGACTTTGAAAAAATTTTTACTTTTAGATATGGACTTGGTTTTTACGAGTCTGAATATCGACTTGAAAAGAATTTTTTCACATTTCTATATCGACTTTGAAACATTTTTACGAGTTTTAGTATCGACTTTGAAAAAATTTTCACTTTTAGATATGGACTTGGTTTTTACGAGTCTGAATATCGACTTGAAAAGAATTTTTTCACATTTCTATATCGACTTTGAAACATTTTTACGAGTTTTAGTATCGACTTTGAAAAAATTATTACTTTTAGATATGGACTTGGTTTTTACGAGTCTGAATATCGACTTGTAAGAATTTTTTCACATTTCGATATCGACTTTAAAACATTTTCACGAGTTTTAGTATCGACTTTGAAAAAATTATTACTTTTAGATATGGACTTGGTTTTTACGAGTCTGAATATCGACTTGTAAGAATTTGTTCACATTTCGATATCGACTTTGAAACATTTTCATGAGTTTTAGTATCGACTTTGAAAAAATTATTACTTTTAGATATGGACTTGGTTTTTACGAGTCTGAATATCGACTTGTAAGAATTTTTTCACATTTCGATATCGACTTTGCAACATTTTTACGAGTTTTAGTATCGACTTTGAAAAAATTATTACTTTTAGATGTGGACTTGGTTTTTAAGAGCCTGAATATCGACTTGGGTGAATTTTTTCACATTTCGATATCGACTTTGAAACATTTTCACGAGTTTTAGTATCGACTTTGAAAAAATTTTTACCTTTAGATATGGACTTGGCTTTTACGAGTCTGAATATCGACTTGTAAGAATTTTTTCACATTTCGATATCGACTTTGAAACATTTTCACGAGTTTTAGTATCGACTTTGAAAAAATTTTTACTTTTAGATATGGACTTGGTTTTTACGAGTCTGAATATCGACTTGAAAAGAATTTTTTCACATTTCTATATCGACTTTGAAACATTTTTACGAGTTTTAGTATCGACTTTGAAAAAATTTTCACTTTTAGATATGGACTTGGTTTTTACGAGTCTGAATATCGACTTGAAAAGAATTTTTTCACATTTCTATATCGACTTTGAAACATTTTTACGAGTTTTAGTATCGACTTTGAAAAAATTATTACTTTTAGATATGGACTTGGTTTTTACGAGTCTGAATATCGACTTGTAAGAATTTTTTCACATTTCGATATCGACTTTAAAACATTTTCACGAGTTTTAGTATCGACTTTGAAAAAATTATTACTTTTAGATATGGACTTGGTTTTTACGAGTCTGAATATCGACTTGTAAGAATTTTTTCACATTTCGATATCGACTTTGAAACATTTTCATGAGTTTTAGTATCGACTTTGAAAAAATTATTACTTTTAGATATGGACTTGGTTTTTACGAGTCTGAATATCGACTTGTAAGAATTTTTTCACATTTCGATATCGACTTTGCAACATTTTTACGAGTTTTAGTATCGACTTTGAAAAAATTATTACTTTTAGATATGGACTTGGTTTTTACGAGTCTGAATATCGAGTTGGGAGAATTTTTTCACATTTCGATATCGACTTTGAAACATTTTCACGAGTTTTAGTATCGACTTTGAAAAAATTTTTACCTTTAGATATGGACTTGGTTTTTACGAGTCTGAATATCGACTTGTAAGAATTTTTTCACATTTCGATATCGACTTTGAAACATTTTCACCAGTTTTAGTATCGACTTTGAAAATATTTTCACTTTTAGATATAGACTTGGTTTTTACGAGTCTGAATATCGACTTGGGAGAATTTTTTTCACATTTCTATATCGACTTTGAAACATTTTCACGAGTTTTAGTATCGACTTTGAAAAAATTTTTACTTTTAGATATGGACTTGGTTTTTACGAGTCTGAATATCGACTTGGGAGAATTTTTTCACATTTCTATATCGACTTGAAACATTTTTACGAGTTTTAGTATCGACTTTGAAAAAATTATTACTTTTAGATATGGACTTGGTTTTTACGAGTCTGAATATCGACTTGTAAGAATTTTTTCACATTTCGATATCGACTTTGCAACATTTTCACGAGTTTTAGTATCGACTTTGAAAAAATTTTTACTTTTAGATATGGACTTGGTTTTTACGAGTCTGAATATCGACTTGTAAGAATTTTTTCACATTTCGATATCGACTTTGCAACATTTTCACGAGTTTTAGTATCGACTTTGAAAATATTTTCACTTTTAGATATAGACTTGGTTTTTACGAGTCTGAATATCGACTTGGGAGAATTTTTTCACATTTCTATATCGACTTTGAAACATTTTTACGAGTTTTAGTATCAACTTTGAAAAAATTTTTACTTTTAGATATGGACTTGGTTTTTACGAGTCTGAATATCGACTTGGGAGAATTTTTTCACATTTCTATATCGACTGAAACATTTTTACGAGTTTTAGTATCGACTTTGAAAAAATTATTACTTTTAGATATGGACTTGGTTTTTATGTCTGAATATCGATTTGGGAGAATTTTTTCACATTTCGATATCGACTTTGAAACATTTTCACGAGTTTTAGTATCGACTTTGAAAAAATTTTTACTTTTAGATATGGACTTGGTTTTTACGAGTCTGAATATCGACTTGTAAGAATTTTTTCACATTTCGATATCGACTTTGAAACATTTTCACGAGTTTTAGTATCGACTTTGAAAAAATTTTTACTTTTAGATATGGACTTGGTTTTTACGAGTCTGAATATCGACTTGTAAGAATTTTTTCACATTTCTATATCGACTTTGAAACATTTTTACGAGTTTTAGTATCGACTTTGAAAAAATTATTACTTTAAGATATGGACTTGGTTTTTACGAGTCTGAATATCGAGTTGGGAGAATTTTTTCACATTTCGATATCGACTTTGAAACATTTTCACGAGTTTTAGTATCGACTTTGAAAAAATTTTTACTTTTAGATATGGACTTGGTTTTTACGAGTCTGAATATCGAGTTGGGAGAATTTTTTCACATTTCGATATCGACTTTGAAACATTTTCACGAGTTTTAGTATCGACTTTGAAAAAATTTTTACTTTTAGATATGGACTTGGTTTTTATGAGTCTGAATATCGACTTGTAAGAATTTTTTCACATTTCGATATCGACTTTGCAACATTTTCACCAGTTTTAGTATCGACTTTGAAAATATTTTCACTTTTAGATATAGACTTGGTTTTTACGAGTCTGAATATCGACTTGGGAGAATTTTTTCACATTTCTATATCGACTTTGAAACATTTTCACGAGTTTTAGTATCGACTTTGAAAAAATTTTTACTTTTAGATATGGACTTGGTTTTTACGAGTCTGAATATCGACTTGGGAGAATTTTTTCACATTTCTATATCGACTTGAAACATTTTTACGAGTTTTAGTATCGACTTTGAAAAAATTATTACTTTTAGATGTGGACTTGGTTTTTAAGAGCCTGAATATCGACTTGGGTGAATTTTTTCACATTTCGATATCGACTTTGAAACATTTTCACGAGTTTTAGTATCGACTTTGAAAAAATTTTTACCTTTAGATATGGACTTGGTTTTTACGAGTCTGAATATCGACTTGTAAGAATTTTTTCACATTTCGATATCGACTTTGAAACATTTTCACGAGTTTTAGTATCGACTTTGAAAAAATTTTTACTTTTAGATATGGACTTGGTTTTTACGAGTCTGAATATCGACTTGAAAAGAATTTTTTCACATTTCTATATCGACTTTGAAACATTTTTACGAGTTTTAGTATCGACTTTGAAAAAATTTTCACTTTTAGATATGGACTTGGTTTTTACGAGTCTGAATATCGACTTGAAAAGAATTTTTTCACATTTCTATATCGACTTTGAAACATTTTTACGAGTTTTAGTATCGACTTTGAAAAAATTATTACTTTTAGATATGGACTTGGTTTTTACGAGTCTGAATATCGACTTGTAAGAATTTTTTCACATTTCGATATCGACTTTAAAACATTTTCACGAGTTTTAGTATCGACTTTGAAAAAATTATTACTTTTAGATATGGACTTGGTTTTTACGAGTCTGAATATCGACTTGTAAGAATTTGTTCACATTTCGATATCGACTTTGAAACATTTTCATGAGTTTTAGTATCGACTTTGAAAAAATTATTACTTTTAGATATGGACTTGGTTTTTACGAGTCTGAATATCGACTTGTAAGAATTTTTTCACATTTCGATATCGACTTTGCAACATTTTTACGAGTTTTAGTATCGACTTTGAAAAAATTATTACTTTTAGATGTGGACTTGGTTTTTAAGAGCCTGAATATCGACTTGGGTGAATTTTTTCACATTTCGATATCGACTTTGAAACATTTTCACGAGTTTTAGTATCGACTTTGAAAAAATTTTTACCTTTAGATATGGACTTGGCTTTTACGAGTCTGAATATCGACTTGTAAGAATTTTTTCACATTTCGATATCGACTTTGAAACATTTTCACGAGTTTTAGTATCGACTTTGAAAAAATTTTTACTTTTAGATATGGACTTGGTTTTTACGAGTCTGAATATCGACTTGAAAAGAATTTTTTCACATTTCTATATCGACTTTGAAACATTTTTACGAGTTTTAGTATCGACTTTGAAAAAATTTTCACTTTTAGATATGGACTTGGTTTTTACGAGTCTGAATATCGACTTGAAAAGAATTTTTTCACATTTCTATATCGACTTTGAAACATTTTTACGAGTTTTAGTATCGACTTTGAAAAAATTATTACTTTTAGATATGGACTTGGTTTTTACGAGTCTGAATATCGACTTGTAAGAATTTTTTCACATTTCGATATCGACTTTAAAACATTTTCACGAGTTTTAGTATCGACTTTGAAAAAATTATTACTTTTAGATATGGACTTGGTTTTTACGAGTCTGAATATCGACTTGTAAGAATTTTTTCACATTTCGATATCGACTTTGAAACATTTTCATGAGTTTTAGTATCGACTTTGAAAAAATTATTACTTTTAGATATGGACTTGGTTTTTACGAGTCTGAATATCGACTTGTAAGAATTTTTTCACATTTCGATATCGACTTTGCAACATTTTTACGAGTTTTAGTATCGACTTTGAAAAAATTATTACTTTTAGATATGGACTTGGTTTTTACGAGTCTGAATATCGAGTTGGGAGAATTTTTTCACATTTCGATATCGACTTTGAAACATTTTCACGAGTTTTAGTATCGACTTTGAAAAAATTTTTACCTTTAGATATGGACTTGGTTTTTACGAGTCTGAATATCGACTTGTAAGAATTTTTTCACATTTCGATATCGACTTTGAAACATTTTCACCAGTTTTAGTATCGACTTTGAAAATATTTTCACTTTTAGATATAGACTTGGTTTTTACGAGTCTGAATATCGACTTGGGAGAATTTTTTTCACATTTCTATATCGACTTTGAAACATTTTCACGAGTTTTAGTATCGACTTTGAAAAAATTTTTACTTTTAGATATGGACTTGGTTTTTACGAGTCTGAATATCGACTTGGGAGAATTTTTTCACATTTCTATATCGACTTGAAACATTTTTACGAGTTTTAGTATCGACTTTGAAAAAATTATTACTTTTAGATGTGGACTTGGTTTTTAAGAGCCTGAATATCGACTTGGGTGAATTTTTTCACATTTCGATATCGACTTTGAAACATTTTCACGAGTTTTAGTATCGACTTTGAAAAAATTTTTACCTTTAGATATGGACTTGGCTTTTACGAGTCTGAATATCGACTTGTAAGAATTTTTTCACATTTCGATATCGACTTTGAAACATTTTCACGAGTTTTAGTATCGACTTTGAAAAAATTTTTACTTTTAGATATGGACTTGGTTTTTACGAGTCTGAATATCGACTTGAAAGAATTTTTTCACATTTCTATATCGACTTTGAAACATTTTTACGAGTTTTAGTATCGACTTTGAAAAAATTTTCACTTTTAGATATGGACTTGGTTTTTACGAGTCTGAATATCGACTTGGGAGAATTTTTTCACATTTCAATATCGACTTTGAAACATTTTCACGAGTTTTAGTATCGACTTTGAAAAAATTATTACTTTTAGATATGGACTTGGTTTTTACGAGTCTGAATATCGACTTGTAAGAATTTTTTCACATTTCGATATCGACTTTAAAACATTTTCACGAGTTTTAGTATCGACTTTGAAAAAATTATTACTTTTAGATATGGACTTGGTTTTTACGAGTCTGAATATCGAGTTGGGAGAATTTTTTCACATTTCGATATCGACTTTGAAACATTTTCACGAGTTTTAGTATCGACTTTGAAAAAATTTTTACCTTTAGATATGGACTTGGTTTTTACGAGTCTGAATATCGACTTGTAAGAATTTTTTCACATTTCGATATCGACTTTGAAACATTTTCACCAGTTTTAGTATCGACTTTGAAAATATTTTCACTTTTAGATATAGACTTGGTTTTTACGAGTCTGAATATCGACTTGGGAGAATTTTTTCACATTTCTATATCGACTTGAAACATTTTTACGAGTTTTAGTATCGACTTTGAAAAAATTATTACTTTTAGATGTGGACTTGGTTTTTAAGAGCCTGAATATCGACTTGGGTGAATTTTTTCACATTTCGATATCGACTTTGAAACATTTTCACGAGTTTTAGTATCGACTTTGAAAAAATTTTTACCTTTAGATATGGACTTGGCTTTTACGAGTCTGAATATCGACTTGTAAGAATTTTTTCACATTTCGATATCGACTTTGAAACATTTTCACGAGTTTTAGTATCGACTTTGAAAAAATTTTTACTTTTAGATATGGACTTGGTTTTTACGAGTCTGAATATCGACTTGAAAGAATTTTTTCACATTTCTATATCGACTTTGAAACATTTTTACGAGTTTTAGTATCGACTTTGAAAAAATTTTCACTTTTAGATATGGACTTGGTTTTTACGAGTCTGAATATCGACTTGGGAGAATTTTTTCACATTTCAATATCGACTTTGAAACATTTTCACGAGTTTTAGTATCGACTTTGAAAAAATTATTACTTTTAGATATGGACTTGGTTTTTACGAGTCTGAATATCGACTTGTAAGAATTTTTTCACATTTCGATATCGACTTTAAAACATTTTCACGAGTTTTAGTATCGACTTTGAAAAAATTATTACTTTTAGATATGGACTTGGTTTTTACGAGTCTGAATATCGACTTGTAAGAATTTTTTCACATTTCGATATCGACTTTGAAACATTTTCATGAGTTTTAGTATCGACTTTGAAAAAATTATTACTTTTAGATATGGACTTGGTTTTTACGAGTCTGAATATCGACTTGTAAGAATTTTTTCACATTTCGATATCGACTTTGAAACATTTTCACGAGTTTTAGTATCGACTTTGAAAAAATTATTACTTTTAGATATGGACTTGGTTTTTACGAGTCTGAATATCGACTTGTAAGAATTTGTTCACATTTCGATATCGACTTTGAAACATATTCACGAGTTTTAGTATCGACTTTGAAAAATTTTTCACATTTCGTTGCGGTTGATTGTTATTTGAAGGAGGTAATAAATTGTAGGGGCATAGGTATATACTTGTGGATATATTCGATTAGTGTGACATTGAGATTATGAAGAATGTTGAAAACTGTAAGTTTGGTTAAAAAATTGTTACTCCAGGTATTTGTGAATACATAGAAGCTTGTAATACGTTGTTGTGAATGGGAGCGTCGGAATTCCGTAACGCTCCGCTTTGCTCCGCCTTTTCGACGTCCGATCCGAAATTCGATGCGCCTCTTCGCGATTTTACCGATTTGGTAAATTAGACGCATAGAAAATTTCAACGCTCCCGTTCACAACAATGTATTAGAAGTTTGTATGTATTGATAAATACGTGGAATAATTATTTTTTGAGCAAACTTGGAGTTTTGAATATTCTTGACAATCTGGATGTCATATTAATTGAATATAATATGCAAAAGTATATAGTCCAAGAGCCCAGGGCAGCCAGACGTTGTTTATTTTCTGATTAACAAAATGTATCGTACTGAGTAGTGTTGGAGTATACTATGAAGGTATACATACCTGCTAGCTTGGGCCGGCGGCCAATTTACAGGTACCAGGTATGTTTTTAAAAAGAATTGAATTATAGATATTTGGGTATTTATTACAAGTTTATGTTGAGAGAATTGAAGAAAGAATGAAATTTTATAATATGAAAGTAACTAGGTAAGGTACGTTGTCTTGATAAGATAAATAAGTTCCTAGGATTACATGATATCTCTTGTGTGCTTATGTGTGCAGAATGGTTGCATGTTACTCTGGCAACACTGTTTGTCAGTCAGTCCATTGTTATTTGAAGGAGTGATTAAATTTTATGGGCATCGGTATATACGTTTGGATATATTCGATTAGTGTGACATTGAGATTGTGAAGAATATTGAAGACTTTAAGTTTGGTGAAAAAATTGTTATTCTATGTATTTATGAAAACATAGAAGCTTGTAATAGGTTGTTGTGAATGGGAGCGTCGGAATCCCGTAACGCTCCGCTCCGCTCCGCCTTTTCGACATCCGATCCGAAATTCGATGCGCCGCTCCGTGATATGCCGATTTGGTAAATTTCAACGCTCCCGTTCACAACAATGTATTGGAAGTTTGTATGTATTGATAAATAGGTACGGATAATAATGATTTTTTGAGCAAACTTGGAGCTTTGAATATTGTTGACAATCTGTATATCATATTAATTGAATATATGCAAAAGTATAAATAATATGTGCACGTAGAATTGATTGCCTCTATAATTAATTTGGCTGTGAAATGTATGGAATACATAGCAAATATTTAATTTCCTTTCTCTATCCCATTGAATGTGTGCTAGACTTTTAATTTGTAAAACCTTGATAGTTCTTTTGTCTCTTGTACTTTGCTATTTCGAAATTGGGTCGTGGATGGGGAGACCATCACCTGAGACATGTTTGCCACGACGGGATTCGAGAGCCATGGCTCTCCTTCGGTGTCTTCGGTGATGGACTCCCGTACCGCATTCTCCGTGAGTTGCATACCTAGCCAAAGCTGCATAAGCTGAAGGTACTGCGATTGACGGTGTATTTTGTGACCACGCCTCGATACCCACAATGGATGATGACAATAATTTACGATAGATGTAAAATTATCCATCCAATCCTGATTTGTGTACAAGCATAAATTTCTATTTCTAATTTCTATTACTTGTAGGTATACCTATATACCTATTTTTGGTTCTTTTTCTCCCTTTAATATTTTCTTTATTATGGTAGGTATGTATAATTTGTTATTCTGGAACGGGGTCGTGGACGGGGGAGACCTTCACCTGAGACATGTTTGCCATGACGGGATTCGAGAGCCACGGCTCTCCTTCGGTGTCTCCGGTGATGGTCTCCCGTACCGCATTCTCCGTGAGCTGCAGACCTAGCCAAAGCTGCATAAGCTGAAGGTACTGCAACTCGCGGTGTATTCTATGACCACACCTCGGATGATGACAATAATTTATGATACCTACATATAAAATTTTGTATCCATTCCTGATTTGTGTACAACCATAAACTTGTATTCCTAATTTGTATTACTTGTATAGGTACCTATAAATATTTGTTCTTTTTCTCGGTTTTCGTATTTTCTTTATTATGGTATTTATAATGTGTTGTTCTGGAACGGGGTCGTGGATGGGGGAGACCATCACCTGAGACATGTTTGCCATGACGGGATTCGAGAGCCGCGGCTCTCCTTCGGTGTCTACGGTGATGGACTCCCGTACCACATTCTCCGTGAGTTGCAGACCTAGCCAAAGCTGCATAAGCTGGAGATACTGCAACTCGCGGTGTATTCTGTGACCACACCTCGGATGATGACAATAATTTATGATACCTACATATAAAATTTTCCATCCATTCCTGATTCGTGTACAACCATAAATTTCTATTTGTAAGGGTTTTTGAGTGATTTGAAGCTCCTTTGATTGTTTTGGTGTGTTTTTGTATGTATGTGAGTGTGTGAGTGTGTGTTATTTGGTAGAATCGAGCGATTTCGTGCATTATTCACTATAAAAGTACCTTGGTACCTAGATACTTGTAATAAAGGCAAATGAATATAGTCCGATAAAGATCCCCGAGATTCTGCATGGAAGAGCTGTATGGTCGCGAATATCAACGTTTATAAGGGTATTTTGTGGTCGGGGAATTGAATGGCACTATTCGCAACATCCAAGTTTGTGGAAATGACGGAAAGTTTGTTAAAAATTGACGTTTTCTCGGTAACTATTCGATTTAGGTATGAAAAAAAGTTTCAAATCAATGTTGTAGAGCGCAAAATTTTACGTTAAAATAATACCTCACTTGTTGAATTTCATTGAGAATTATAGATTTTCTCGACCATTTCCGAATCCGCTGGAAATGAACGCTGAGTAGCAAAATAATGATTTGAAGAATTAATTGTTTTGAAAATTTTTTTGTATATGAACAAATGTTTTTCACAGTGGTTTATCAAAAAGTAATTGCTTTTAGTGTTTTTGTATTTTTAGGTCTATTAAATAATAAAAATGTTTACTTCCAGCGGATTTGGAAATGGTTGAGAAAATCTATAAGTAATTCTGAATGAAATTTAACAAGTGAGGTAGTAGGTATTTGGACGTAAAATTTTGCGCTCTACAAGTTTTATTTGAAAGTTTTTTTGATAGATGGAATACCTAGTTGCCGAGAAAAGGTGAATATTAAGAAATGTTCCGTTATTTTCACTGTTTCCTGGTAAAATTGTATGTTGCGAATAGTTTTATTTGATTCCCCGTCCCCAAAATACTTTTCCTTATAAACGTAGATATTCGCGACCATACAGCTCTCCCCTGCAGAATCTTTGGGATCTTTATTGGACTATGAATTGGGGAGTGTGTTTTGTTTGATCATTACCTACTTCCTGATATTTATTAGGTAGGTTTGGTAATCATAACAATTATTATATTAATAAAAGGTAGTAGCTTCGCCGATATTTTGTGGAGTTTCTTTTAAAATTGTTAGGAACGTATGTAGGTAGAGGTAGGTATATATTTTTATTATACAGGGTTTAGATACCAATGTTACGACAAACTTGGATATAATATATGGGTTCTGTTTAGGCCTATTGCCTATTTTTGTATGTAGGTATGTAGGTACGCAGAAAGGTCGACAATAGGGTGGATTCTATAAGAAGTGGTTAAAAATGAACGGCACGCCCGCCGTTATATAATTTGACGGACTTTCCGCTATTAGAAGTGTTTTATTTGGTCTTTACCTACATGCTTATTGAATATTAGGATTTAAATTTTAAGAGGTATGCAGTCCAATTAAGAGTTTTCCGTTAATAGGATTTGAAAGCTTATTATTCGTAGAGATTCGTAAAATGGAGTTGGAAGATTGTCTAATTTTGATAATACGTTAAAATTTAACATTTGCTTAGAGTTAGAGAATTGCACCTAATGACGATTTCGTTCAACTTTGTATAGGTGCAATTCATCTGTAAGCAAATGTAAGTAAACTTTTAACGCATGGTTAAAAATTAGACAGTCTGCTAAATCCATTTTACTATTCTGTATGCATAATAATAATCTTGAAAATATGAACGGAAAACTCTTAATTGGACACCATACCTATATGTTGAAATTGAAATCCTAATCTTGACTATGTAGGTATAGATTAAAAGATTTGTAATAGCGGAAACTTGGTCAAATATAACGGCTTGCTGTTAATTTTTAACCACTTTTTATGGATCTTAAAGACATCTACGTAGTATTTTTGTTGATAACCTTGGTTTAAGGCGACCTTACATTATGCTATTTAGGTGCAATTTTAAAGACTCGCACGCTATTTTTAACCAATTTATGGCTTCGTTTTACCTACACTAAGCTATTTTCGAGATATGTAGGTAGTTCCCTTTATTTTGTATACCTAATGCAATTCAGTGTGGTAAACTTAAAAATATACTTATTTAGGTGATGTTAAATAATTATGAAAATAAATAATTTCACAATTTTCTGGTAGGTGTAGGTATTTAACAAATGGGTACTTTGAAATAAATCGGAGTTTAGGTAGGTATATTTCTGAGAGACTAGCACATAGGTATTTGATGTGCCATATGTATTTGTTGTATTTCTATTGTGATAATGTTTTGATGACACGTCGCGTCGTAAAGAAAGACTGCAGGGCTTGCTTTCATGTTTGCTAAAATAAAAATTAATTATTACGTTTTATTTTATACCTACCAGATAAAACAAGATAACTTACTTATTACCAATTCCCCATTTTGTTTTTCTATATAAACACGATTCGAGGTCTGAGTTTCTGCTTTAATATTTTTAGGGTTGTGTGATGACGTTCTACGTTTTCTTGTAATATAGATAGATAGGTATATTATAATATTTGTTGTAGCTTATATTTTAAATACCACTATGTATAAAGATTTGTTTAAAGGGAGACTGTAAGGTTTTAAAACAACGAGGGTCGATTCAGGTAGTTGCTATTAATAGACTTATCACTCGAAAGGGAAAGTTAAATCTTAAATAGGTACATGTTTGAAAAAGATAGGTATTAAAGAAGAGCAGAATAAAATGTAGGTACTTTTGAGTAAATGTGGATTTATGCAGACACATTTAACAATTATCAATTAGCATTTAACAATTAACATTTATCAATTAACAATTAGTAAAACTGCCATCATTTATGCAGACACAATTATAAATTAGGAGAAAATAGTAAGCATGCGCACGAGCCCGAGATTCTAGTTATTTACCATAACCATTAACCCTACATTTTCATGTCCATTTGTGCATTGGAATAATTTTGAAGATGAATTGAACTTGAAAATTAATAATAAACAAAACAAACAAACACAATATAACCTGTCAACCACTTTTCTATGAAAAAAGTGAAGTTAACTTCAGGATCTGCGTACTAGTTGCGCACTAGATGAAAATTCGGTACAATTAATTTAAGAAGTTAAAAGTTGGCCAACTTCGTAATTGTTAAATGATAAATGATAATTGTTAATTGTGTGCATGAATGGAGTCATAGTGAAATGAGTAGTTCAACTTATAATTGATAAATGTTAATTGTTAAATGCTAATTGATAATTGTTAAATGTGTCTGCATAAATCCACACTAAGACGAATCGTTTTATTTTTGTGTCGTTACACTTGGTAGCAGAATTACCTATTACTTTTAAAATAAGGAGGTAAAATTGCCTATAAATTTAATGAAAATAGAAAGTGTTGTAATTATTTTCGTTGCTTAAAAGGTCGCCTTTAATTTTATTGTATGAAAGCAAGCAAGCAAGCCCTATCTTTACGACGTGAGATGAAAATATTATCACAATAGAAATATAAGAAATAAGGCACATGAAATAGGTAGGTATGTGCTAGTCTCTGAGAAATATACCTACCCAAACTCCGATTTATTTGAAAGTATTGTTAAATACCTACACCTACCAGAAAATTATGAAATTATTCATTTTCATAATTATTTAACCTAACCTAAATAAGTATATTTTTAAGTAAAGTTTACCACACTGAATTGCATTATAGAAAATAAAGGGAACTACATAGGTATAGTTATCTCGAAAATAGCTTAGTGTAGGTAAAAGGAAGCCATAAATTGGTTAAAAATAGCGTGCGTGCGTGTCTTTAAAATTGCACTTGAATAGCATAGGTTATGTAAGGTCGCCTTAAGGTAAAGTAAGGTCGCTTTTATTTCTCTTAAAAAAATAACGCATAGGTATATCGAAGTTTGTCGTAAGAGATTGGTAGGTGGTATCTACTTCTACACCCTGTAGGTATAATGAAAATATATATTATGCCTAGAAAAGTTGGTAAGAATTTGAAAAGAAACTGGTTAAAATATGGGCGAAGCTTAGTAGGTACGTAGGTATTATTAGATAATGATATAATAATTATGATGACTAACTAGTAACTACCTACCTACCTACCTATCTTATGAATATAATATCTGGAAGTAGTGATGAAAGAATAGAAAAGAAAAGATACTTCCTAATAGATATTAATTTGCGTTAATTAGTTAATTACAAGTAGGTAGTTTTATACAGGGTGTTTTGAAATGACACTTGCAACGTTTGCATGTAGATACCTCTCATAAAACTCAACAAAATGATGATATAAGGAATATGAGAAGTCCAGCTTATTTTTACTTTTCGAGATACGGGGTGGTGTTGAACTTATGAAAAATTAATGTTTTCTTTCATTCGATAACTTTCAAATGGATGGATGGATGGATAAATTGATTTGACATTTGGCAGGTTGTTTTAAAATGTAAAAGGGCATATTTTGATGTAAAAATAATTTTGAAATTTTGAAATTTTCAATTCTAGATCCAGTGCATGGTGTACATTTAGAAAAATATATGTCACCTTTCTCCTCCCATTCTTTACGCCTCCACTGGCATTTAAAGTAATTTTTATTGAAATTTGTATTCCTCAATGGTTGGTTTCCACGTGAAAAACGTATAACCTTTACATATGAGAAGATGTATAGTTTTCGAGATATTTAATGTTTCCATGAAGTCTGCAAGACCACTTTTTAATAATGAAATGAAAAAATAATTTTCTTGTACCCATTTCTTTTAATGACTGACTACCAAACTAGTCTAGTTATGGTTAGAATATGTGGGTAAGAAAAAGTATTCTGTGAAACAGCAATGCATCTAAATCTAAAACATTGAGAAAATATTGTTGAAAATACTTGGGTATCCAAACTTGTGTGTGATTTTATAAACATAAGAATTGATGACAATAAAAAATAAGAAAGGTAGTTAGAAATTTAAACAATATAGGTAGATAATTTTTCACTAACAAGAGATGTTGAAAATTTCGTCCATTTACATGTAAACATATACATAAACATACAATAGTAGAAACGGAGGAGGAACTGATATGAGCAAGAATCCATGCAGCTACACGAATTATTTACGGACACGGTAATCACCTAGTCTTTCCTTTCCTTTCCAAAATATGCGATAATGCGATTTTCAATGAGAAAACGTTGCGGATTATGTTTATGTTTAAATGTTTGAATGTAAATGGACGAAACTTTAAACATCTCTTGTTAGTGAAAAATTATGTAGGTATATTGTTTAGATTTGTAACTACCTATCTAAGTTTTTATTGTCATCGGATCAATTCTTATGTTAATAAAATCACACACAAGTTTGGATACCTAAGTATTTTCAACAATCTCTTCTCAATGTTGTTTTAGATGCATTGCTGTTTGACAGAATAATTTTTCTTACCCACACATTCTAACCATAACTAGACTAGTTTGGTAGTCAGTCATTAAAAGAAATAGAAGAAAAATATTTTTTGATTTCATTATTAAAAAGTGATGTTGCAGACTTGTTGGAAACATTAAATATGTTGAAAACTATACATGTTTTGATATGACGTAAAGGTTATGCGTTTTTCACGTGGAAACCAACCATTGAGGAATATAAATTTGAATAAAAATTACTTTGAATGCCAGTGGAAGCGTAAAAAATGGGAGGGAAAAGGTGATATATATTTTTGTAAATATACACCATGCACTGGATGTAGAATTGAAAATTTGAAACTTTGAAAATTGTTTTTCCATCAAAATATGCCCTTTAACATTTTAAAACAACGCAACCTGCCAAATGTGAAATGAATTTATCCATCCATCCATTTGAAAGTTATCGAATGAAAGAAAACATTTAATTTTTCATAAGTTCAACACCACCCCTAACCTAACCGTATTTCGAAAAGTAAAAATGAGCTGGACGTCTCATATTCCTTATATCAACATTTTGTTGAGTTTTATGAGAGGTATTTACATGCAAAGTTGCAAACGTTGTAAGTGTCATTTGAAAACACCCTGTATATAGGCAGTTAGTGAATTTTGTATTTTGTAAAAAAAAATCAATATAGGGTTGGTTATGATTGAAAAGGGCGCGTGAGCGTTGGTTCGCGCATGCGCACTGGAAATCATGTCTTGGGAAGGTAGGAGGTTTTGGGGTGGGCGAGACGAATAAATGTTGAGGAGACGGCGCGTGAGCGGCGGTTCGCGCATGCGCACTTGAAATTGTGTCTTAGGAAGGAGGTTCTCAGTGAGACGGACGGACGGACGGACGGACGGACGGACGGACGGACGATGGTTAGTATCAGTCAGTCCATCGTTATAGAAGGAGGTAGTAAATTGTAGGGGCATATATAGTTGTGTATAGGTATATTGGATTAGTGTGAGGTCGAGATTGTGAAGGATGTTGAAGACTTTGAGTTTGTTGAAAAAATGGTTATTCTAGGTATTTGTGAATACATAGAAGCTTGTAATATCTATGTTGTTGTGAATGGGAGCGTCGGAATTCCGTAACGTTCCGCTCCGCTCCGCTTCGCCTTTTTGACGCCCGATCTGAAATTCGATAAGCCGGTCTGGCTGCTCTCGTTCACAACAATGTAGGTATTAGAAGTTTATATGTATTGATAAATAGGTAGAATAATGATTTTTTGAGCAAACTCGAAGTTTTGAATATCCTTTACAATCTGGATGTCACATGAATCGAATATACCTATGCATAAGTATATTTGCACGTAGAATTGACTGCCTCTATAATCATCGAAGCTGAGAATTCTCCCGTCGTGTCGGAGTTGACGCGCTGCGTTGTTATTTGCAACGTGGCGCGCTCGGAAATTGGATGCTTATAAATTTGGCAACACGGTGCTGCAAAACTCGTCCCTCGGCTTGTCGAATTTACATTCTAACATTCGACGCGCCGAGCGGCGAATTTGGCAACGCCGTGTTATTAAATTTCGAAGTGTCGGAATTCCGAGCGCGCCGCGTTGCAAAATGCAACACGGCGAGCCATCCGTGCTCGTGCTCGGCGAGATTTGGCAACATTGTGCTGATAAATTCCGCCCCCCGGCGTGTCGATGCGACGCGCCGCGCGGCAAAATTTCCGGCGTTTTGCTGCCGAATCCCGACGTGCCACGAAATCCGGCAACGTCGCATTTTCAAATCCCGTCACCTGGCGTGTCGAATTTCCTACGCGCCGCGCCGCCGATGGCAACCCGGCACGCTACGAGATTCGGCGCGTCAAACGGCGGGATTTGTCGTTGCAACGTTGCCGTGTCGCCAATTTCGTCCCCCGGCGTGTCGAATTTTTATTCGGCGCGCCGAGCGGCGAGATCGGGCAACGTCGCATTGCCTAATCCCGGCGCGCCGCCTCCAATCGCAGTTCCGAAATCTGGCAACACCGCATTTCCAAATTTCCGCCCGGCGCGCCGGATTTTCACGCGCCGCATAGCAAATGGCTACGCGGCGGGATTTCCGGTGCGCCCGGCGGGATTTGGCAACGCCGTGCTGCCAGTTCCCGCTGCGCCGATTTCCGGCGAAATTTCGTTGCGCCGCGTTGCGAAATCTGGCAACACTGCGCCGCCAAAATTCACCCCTCTGCGTGTCGAATTTGCATCCGGCGCGCCGAGCGGCGAAATTTGCCGGCGCCGTGCCGCCGAATCCCGCAGCGCCGCGCCACGAAATCCGCCGATCCGATCGCGCCGAAATTTGGCAACGCCGCATTCCCAAATCTCGTCGCCCGGCGTGTCGAATTTCCAGGCGCGGAGCTTCGAAATCCGACCTGTCGAGCGGCGAGATTTGGCAACCCTGCGTTGCCGAATCCCGGCGCGTCGAAATGGCGACGACGAAAATTGTAGCGTGGCATTGCGAATCTCGGCAACACTGCGCCGGTAGATTCGTCGCCGGGCCCGTCGAATTTGCATTCGACGCGCCAGGCGGCGAAATTTCCCGGTGCCCCGTCGCCGAGCTCCGCACCGCCTCGCAACGAAATCCGTCGCGAAATCCCTTTGCGTCGAAATTCGACAATACCGCATTACCAAGTCCCGTTGCTCGACGTGTCGAATTTCCAAAATCCGACGCGCCGAGCTGCGAGATTTGGCAACACCGTGTTGCCGAGTTGCGCCGCAAAATCCTACCGCCGCCGCCGTTCCCGATGAAGACCGTCGTAAGAAAGTTTACATTTATTAAACGGCTTTTTTTAGGGCCATAAATAATTTCAGCTTGTTTATGAAGATACTACACTACTCTACTCTACACTACTCTACTCTACACTGTACTACTCTACACAAGAAACATCGACATATTTCTCGATTATTCAATCAACTTTGATGTAGTTCAGTCGATTTTCAGTTGACTTCAATTTATTTTTCAATCGATTTGTTTAATCGATTGATAATCGATTGTCGAGAATCGATTATTTTAATCGATTGTTTTGATCAATTTTTTTTATCGATTTTCGTAATCGATTGTATATGAAGATTTTATGAAGATACTCTGCAGTAATCTACACAAGAAACATCGACTTATTTTTCAATTATTCAATCAATTTTGATATAGTTAGGTTGATTTTCAATTGATATTTTCAATCGATTGTTTAATCGATTTTCTTAATCGATTTTTTTAACCGCTTTCTTGAATCGATTCTTCTAATCGATTTTTTATTAATTTTTTTTTTGATTTTTCTAAACTTAACCAAGGAAAGTAGGCTTAGGGCGGTTAAAAAAGGCTCTTGGGGAGGTTAAGAGCCTAAACCCAACCAAGAGCCTAAAGGAGGTTAACAGCCTAAACCTAACCAAGAAAAAGAGCCTTAGGTTAGGTTAAGTGCCTAAACGAAACCAAGGAAAAAGAGCCTAAAGGAGGCTAAGAGCCTAAACCTAACCAAGGAAAAAGAGCCTAAAGGTTAGGTTAGGTTAGGTTAGGCTAGGTTAGGCTTAGGTTAGGTTAGGTTAGGTTAGGTTAGGTTAGGTTAGGTTAGGTTAGGTTAGGTTAGGTTAGGTTAGGTTAGGTTAGGTTAGGTTAGGTTAGGTTAGGTTAGGGTTAGGTTAGGGTTAGGGTTAGGTTAGGTTAGGTTAGGTTAGGTTAGGTTAGGTTAGGTTAGGTTAGGTTAGGTTAGGTTAGGTTAGGTTAGGTTAGGTTAGGTTAGGTTAGGTTAGGTTAGGTTAGGTTAGGTTAGGTTAGGTTAGGTTAGGTTAGGTTAGGTTAGGTTAGGTTAGGTTAGGTTAGGTTAGGTTAGGTTAGGTTAGGTTAGGTTAGGTTAGGTTAGGTTAGGTTAGGTTAGGTTAGGTTAGGTTAGGTTAGGTTAGGTTAGGTTAGGTTAGGTTAGGTTAGGTTAGGTTAGGTTAGGTTAGGTTAGGTTAGGTTAGGTTAGGTTAGGTTAGGTTAGGTTAGGTTAGGTTAGGTTAGGTTAGGTTAGGTTAGGTTAGGTTAGGTTAGGTTAGGTTAGGTTAGGTTAGGTTAGGTTAGGTTAGGTTAGGTTAGGTTAGGTTAGGTTAGGTTAGGTTAGGTTAGGTTAGGTTAGGTTAGGTTAGGTTAGGTTAGGTTAGGTTAGGTTAGGTTAGGTTAGGTTAGGTTAGGTTAGGTTAGGTTAGGTTAGGTTAGGTTAGGTTAGGTTAGGTTAGGTTAGGTTAGGTTAGGTTAGGTTAGGTTAGGTTAGGTTAGGTTAGGTTAGGTTAGGTTAGGTTAGGTTAGGTTAGGTTAGGTTAGGTTAGGTTAGGTTAGGTTAGGTTAGGTTAGGTTAGGTTAGGTTAGGTTAGGTTAGGTTAGGTTAGGTTAGGTTAGGTTAGGTTAGGTTAGGTTAGGTTAGGTTAGGTTAGGTTAGGTTAGGTTAGGTTAGGTTAGGTTAGGTTAGGTTAGGTTAGGTTAGGTTAGGTTAGGTTAGGTTAGGTTAGGTTAGGTTAGGTTAGGTTAGGTTAGGTTAGGTTAGGTTAGGTTAGGTTAGGTTAGGTTAGGTTAGGTTAGGTTAGGTTAGGTTAGGTTAGGTTAGGTTAGGTTAGGTTAGGTTAGGTTAGGTTAGGTTAGGTTAGGTTAGGTTAGGTTAGGTTAGGTTAGGTTAGGTTAGGTTAGGTTAGGTTAGGTTAGGTTAGGTTAGGTTAGGTTAGGTTAGGTTAGGTTAGGTTAGGTTAGGTTAGGTTAGGTTAGGTTAGGTTAGGTTAGGTTAGGTTAGGTTAGGTTAGGTTAGGTTAGGTTAGGTTAGGTTAGGTTAGGTTAGGTTAGGTTAGGTTAGGTTAGGTTAGGTTAGGTTAGGTTAGGTTAGGTTAGGTTAGGTTAGGTTAGGTTAGGTTAGGTTAGGTTAGGTTAGGTTAGGTTAGGTTAGGTTAGGTTAGGTTAGGTTAGGTTAGGTTAGGTTAGGTTAGGTTAGGTTAGGTTAGGTTAGGTTAGGTTAGGTTAGGTTAGGTTAGGTTAGGTTAGGTTAGGTTAGGTTAGGTTAGGTTAGGTTAGGTTAGGTTAGGTTAGGTTAGGTTAGGTTAGGTTAGGTTAGGTTAGGTTAGGTTAGGTTAGGTTAGGTTAGGTTAGGTTAGGTTAGGTTAGGTTAGGTTAGGTTAGGTTAGGTTAGGTTAGGTTAGGTTAGGTTAGGTTAGGTTAGGTTAGGTTAGGTTAGGTTAGGTTAGGTTAGGTTAGGTTAGGTTAGGTTAGGTTAGGTTAGGTTAGGTTAGGTTAGGTTAGGTTAGGTTAGGTTAGGTTAGGTTAGGTTAGGTTAGGTTAGGTTAGGTTAGGTTAGGTTAGGTTAGGTTAGGTTAGGTTAGGTTAGGTTAGGTTAGGTTAGGTTAGGTTAGGTTAGGTTAGGTTAGGTTAGGTTAGGTTAGGTTAGGTTAGGTTAGGTTAGGTTAGGTTAGGTTAGGTTAGGTTAGGTTAGGTTAGGTTAGGTTAGGTTAGGTTAGGTTAGGTTAGGTTAGGTTAGGTTAGGTTAGGTTAGGTTAGGTTAGGTTAGGTTAGGTTAGGTTAGGTTAGGTTAGGTTAGGTTAGGTTAGGTTAGGTTAGGTTAGGTTAGGTTAGGTTAGGTTAGGTTAGGTTAGGTTAGGTTAGGTTAGGTTAGGTTAGGTTAGGTTAGGTTAGGTTAGGTTAGGTTAGGTTAGGTTAGGTTAGGTTAGGTTAGGTTAGGTTAGGTTAGGTTAGGTTAGGTTAGGTTAGGTTAGGTTAGGTTAGGTTAGGTTAGGTTAGGTTAGGTTAGGTTAGGTTAGGTTAGGTTAGGTTAGGTTAGGTTAGGTTAGGTTAGGTTAGGTTAGGTTAGGTTAGGTTAGGTTAGGTTAGGTTAGGTTAGGTTAGGTTAGGTTAGGTTAGGTTAGGTTAGGTTAGGTTAGGTTAGGTTAGGTTAGGTTAGGTTAGGTTAGGTTAGGTTAGGTTAGGTTAGGTTAGGTTAGGTTAGGTTAGGTTAGGTTAGGTTAGGTTAGGTTAGGTTAGGTTAGGTTAGGTTAGGTTAGGTTAGGTTAGGTTAGGTTAGGTTAGGTTAGGTTAGGTTAGGTTAGGTTAGGTTAGGTTAGGTTAGGTTAGGTTAGGTTAGGTTAGGTTAGGTTAGGTTAGGTTAGGTTAGGTTAGGTTAGGTTAGGTTAGGTTAGGTTAGGTTAGGTTAGGTTAGGTTAGGTTAGGTTAGGTTAGGTTAGGTTAGGTTAGGTTAGGTTAGGTTAGGTTAGGTTAGGTTAGGTTAGGTTAGTTAGGTTAGGTTAGGTTAGTTAGGTTAGGTTAGGTTAGGTTAGGTTATGGTTAGGTTAGGTTAGGTTAGGTTAGGTAGGGTTAGGTTAGGGTTAGGTTAGGGTTAGGTTAGGTTAGGTAGGTTAGGTTAGGTTAGGTTAGGTTAGGTTAGGTGGTTAGGTTAGGTTAGGTTAGGTTAGGTTAGGTTAGGTTAGGTTAGGTTAGGTTAGGTTAGGTTAGGTTAGGTTAGGTTAGGTAGGTTAGGTGTAGGTTAGGTTAGGTTAGGTAGGTTAGGTTAGGTTAGGTTAGTG